>VZRI01003324.1:1226805-1289433 GCA_013397515.1 Upupa epops
CGGGGGTCTCCCCTGCCGTGACTGCCCGTCCCGGGGTCCCGCATGCACCCAGACGTGTGCCAGCCCGGGGCCCCATGTGTGACACACCCCCCCACCCAGCCACCCCCGCGTGCGTGTGCGCGCCAGCCCGCGGTTCCCCGCTCACGTGCACGTAGAGCGCGGCTGTGACGGGGCTGGTCGGGACCGGGATCGGTCCAGGGGCCGGTTGGGAAGCAGNCGCCGCCATTGAGCGCGGCCGGACGGCACCGCCCCGGGGCGGGCAGCGGGCCCCGCTCGGCCCCGGGTACTGCGGGGAGGAGAAAGGGGAGGGGGAAAAGTTGCAGAGCCTTGTGCTGCCCCGAGGGGGGAATGATGAGATCGGTGTGTGCCCCCTTGGGTCTGTGTACTCTCGGGCTGCCCCGGGACCGAGGGGAGGTTCCCGGTGAGGAGCTGCCCAGTGTCTCCGTGCAGGTTGTGCAAAGCTGCCGATATAATTTGCCTCAGTGCGCCCCGTCTGTATCCCCGCCGGGATGAGCAACGGCCGGGATAGACGCGGGGGCTGCGGGTTCCTCTTTGCGGTTACAGTCCCCTGACGTAAACCCGTCCCGGGAAGAGTCACCGGAGCTCCCCAGCCCTCAGCAGGGGTTTGTAAGACCGGGACCAGGATGGGCAGGGCAGTCCGCAGCCAGCATGGTGAGTGTTTTCAGCCGGGAGGCTGGGATGGGAGGGTCGAGGGCTGGATGTACCTCGGGCTTCTGGGGTTCAGTCCTGCTCTCGAGTCTTGACCAGAGCTGCGGGAAACAGGGCGGGGGTGCGGGTCTGCACCCCGGTGTAACCGGTGCTCGCTGTGTCCCTCAGCAGTGCTTCTGCGCCCGCAGCCCGGGGCTGATTCCAGCGACACTTCTGACCAAGAGCTCCCTCCCCATTAACTGATGTGAGTACACGGGGCTCTCCTGGGGTTGGGCAGAGGGAGGTACCAGGCAGGAACTCATAGAGAAGCTACTGTCGTGGGGTATCTGTTCTGCACCTGAGTTAGTGCCATAGGAAATGAAGGGTTAAAAAGTCCTCTCTAGACATGGGACGCAGAGATTTACTGTGTCCCTAGGGTCACTGGCTGCAGTTGCTGTAACGTAAGTAAATGGTTCCTTCTCAAGGAGAGAAGCAGCTTTATAATTGTCCTAAAACCAGGGCAGGGGAGGGAGCTGAGTTTTTGCTTGCACACACCCTGCTTACTCCAGGGTTGGTAGGTAAGGCTGGTGAATCATGACTTCGACCCTGAGAGCAGTTTGGAAACAATGGGGGAAGTTGCTGGGGAGACATCTGGGAGAAAGAGTCTGACAAGAACCATCCTGTATGCTTTTTTTAATTCCAGCAAGCAGTTACGGAGTGTGAAATTGATGTCCACTTTGTCTGCTTCCATGGGTAGAGCACACAGTCCAGCTGGGAGATCCAGGATCGAAGCCTCTCTGACGTTTCACCTCTCTCTGTGCTACACCATTTCCCCCACTCACTGGGGGAAGCCCCAGGGCTGAGGTGGAGACTCCACCACCAGCTCTGCTTGGGAAGACATCTGAGAGGTCAGTGAGAGTCAGCAGCAACGGTTATCTGCCTCCCAGCTGTGGTGGTACACTTCTGCCAGCAAGGAAGAGGAGCTCCGCTCTTTCCCTTTCTGGAAGTGATGTTTCATGGTTGGGAGGTACCAAAGAACTCCCGTAAAATGCTGTCTCGGGTAAGCTCTGCTTCACTCTGCCAACGGGACAGGAACTTTGGCATTTTGGCAAAATCCTTACTGTCTGTCTTGTCCAAACTCACTAAATAAACAATGCTGAGTCTACCCTGGAGAAGTTTCTTTGAGGGTCAGCAGGCACAGGGGTGAGAACAACGCTGAGTTTCCAGACATCATCAGGGAGCCCCTTCCCATGCAAAATCTCACCCTAAAGCCCCTGCCCCTCAGTTCACATAGAACCACAAAATATTAGGGATTCGAAGAGACCTTGAAAGATCGTCCAGTCCAATCCCCCTGTCAGTTGCACAGGAATGTGTCCAGGTGGGTTTTAAATGTCTCCAAGAGAAGGAGGCTCCACAACCTCCGTGGGCAGCCCATTCTGACCTGGGAAGCTCAGAGATGGCACTCGCCTACCTTGAAAAGCCAGGCCAGGCTGTTGTGACTTAAAATATTGGCAAAATACCTACTAGTGTCTGTTCAAGTCTGAAGTGGGTGCAGCCAAACTGCTCAGAGAGACATAAGATTTTAAAACACTCATAAGGTCTTTCATTAACCGGACAGAATTCCAGAAATAAACATCCCTTCCTCACATCGCAGTGTTTCTGTTGGCAAAGAAACAAACCCAGCTGGGAAAAAAAGTCACTCTCTGTTTTATTAACTAACAGAGCCATCAGCCTGCTGTCAGGGAGAGAAGGGGTCCACAGAGTATCCCAAGGCACAGGTGAAAGGCACACATGAAGCTGGTTGAAGCGGGGCTGATTTGATCCCATTTTAACCCATTCTGCCATCCCAAGTTCAGAGCTGAAAATGCTTCTCCATCTGCTCCCTCAACTTGTACTTCTGAATCTGGAATAAAGTGCAGGGTGGAAGAAGGAGAAAGGCTCAAGCAGGAGTCAGGGAAAGAGGCCTGGGATCCTGCCCTATCCTAGTACCTTTCTTACCTTGCCTGAGGTAGTGAGTGGGTACTGATCCACAAACATGATGTACCGCGGGATCTTGAAATGGGAGATCTAGGAAAAGAAAGCCAACCACTATGCAGCCTGCTGAGAACAGCAGAATCAGCCCAGCCGGTACTAACCCAGCTGGGACTGGATCCACAATTGCCCTGGGCTTCCATCTGCATGTCCCCAGCAGCTGCTGTATACTGGCCTGGCAGGGAACTGAAGACTAGGAGACCCACCTTCCCCTTGCAGAAAGCTTTAATCTCTTCCTGGGTGCAGTCCTGCCCAGCCCTCAGTCGGATGCAGGCACAGAGCTCTTCTCCCATCCGTGGATCCTTCACACCAACCACCTGGTTGGGACAGATGGACACTGTGACCACTGGGGCATCTCTCCTCCTGGCAGGTATGTGTATTGGCCCTCAGCCTGAGCCCTGACTTGTACACCACAGGGTGCTGTAGTTGTGGTGTGGGGCTGTGTAAAGGCAGTGTGAGCTGCTTGACAATCCCACCGGTGCTTTCTACACAATGCTGAGCCCTTCTGGAAGGGCTTCCCAGCTATTTGCCAGAGGAAAGGTGATCAGGACACCAGCACATTCCTTGTGTCTTGTGAAGTTACTGGAGAGGGTAAAACCAGCCAGGCAGCAGCTCACCGTGGGTGCTCATGGACCTGATGTTTCTCTGCTTGCCTCTGCTTCCCCCAAAAATAGGGCAACAGGTTTCATGACCAACAGGGACATTTGGGAGGCACTGCAGGTGCTTTGTGATCTCCAGATGGAACAGCAGGAGAGGAATGAAGCCAAATTAAAGAATTATTTGAAATCCTTGCAACACAGGTCTTGGTGAACCCCTGCCTATGCCACCTGAAGATGGGCTTCCCATGCCTGGTTTGCTCACACTATTTCATGAAGCCCTGCTGTCAGTCCCTGCCTTGAACTAGTATCTCAAAATCCTAGAGACACGTCGATCCTTTTGAGTCCAGAGCAGTGACATAAAGCCCTAGAAACTACATAAACAGGGCTGGTTTGCAACCCATCTGCACTGGGAGTGTTCCAAGGGGAGATGCTCGCCTGGCACAGGCACAACACTGACTAATGGACTAGTTTATTTATGGGGAAACTTGTCTGGCTCAAAATCTGGAAGAGAATGATCCCAGCAGACTGGGAGCAGTTGCTCAGTGCCGCAAACCATAGTGAAGAGGTAAAACTAAATCTCACTCTTCATCTTCAGAGACTTGTTGGAGGAGTCTTTTGGATTTAGGAGTTAATTAAGCATCAGTAACCACTGTCCTTCCAGCCTGCTTTCCAAGTAAAGCTTCCAGAGGGAGCCATGGAAGCGGACAGGCAGCTTAGAACCTGAGAAAGTAGAACAGTCACCTGTTTGCAGAAGAGAAGCTGATGTAGAAAGGCATCGCCTGAACTGATGCCAGGAGCTCTGCCAGCCCCAGACATGCCATGAGCCTCCCCCTCCTGCTTGCCAACAAATATTACACAAATATCAGTGCTAAAAACAGAAGATGACGACCAGATTCCAAGCAGCAGTCCTAGAAGCTTTGTGTACAGGTTTCCCACTACAGGAACCACTGCTACTCACTCATCCCACCTCCCTGCCACTCACCTGGACCTCCTCAATCTTGGGATGGGTGTGGAGAAACTGCTCAATTTCTGCTGGGTAGATGTTCTCTCCTCCACGAATAATCATGTCCTTGCAACGACCTATAATTTTGCAGTAGCCGTTCTCATCCAGGCTCGCGATGTCCCTGCAATGACACCATGTTCCTAGTGCTGTCCCAGCGGGGTGGAAAAACAGCTGACAGAAAGAACACCCAGCCTGTTCTGGAGGCCAAATCAGGGAGGATAATGGCTGAGATGCCACCTGAACACATGAAAGAGGTCAAAGAGCTCTTGCTACAGGCAGATATGCCACCAGCAGTGTCCACACAGACCTCAGGGGGAAGCAATTCCTGCCCCTGTGGTGCATCCCCATCATTGTTTCCAGACTCACCCTGTCTTGTACCACTTTTCATCAGTGATCACTTCACTCGTCTTGGCAGGGTCATCCCAGTAGCCCAGCATGACGCAGTAGCCACGGATCTGAAGTTCCCCGGGTGTGTTCAGAGGCACAGGTTGCCCTGTTACTGGGTCCTCAATTTTTGCCTGAAACAGAAGAGATGAAGGGCTCGAGGTGGATATCTGAGGCAAACCTGATGGCAGACACCCACTCCAGAATTACACAGGGAGGATGGGCTGAGGACCTGGAGCAAGTAGGGAAGTTCATGGTCACCTCTGTGTGGGGTAAGATGCATCCCACTGTGTCGGTATTTCCATTGATGCTGTCATTGGGGAACATCATGAAGGTGACAGGGCTGTTTTCTGTGGTCCCATAGGCAACCTATGGAGAGAAACATGGCTTGAGGGGAAAAGGGATGGCATAGCTCCAGGCATGGGAATGATGAAGCACAGAGGAAGTGAGGATGGGATGAAGAGTCACAAGCAAGCACTCTTCTCCTAGCCCTTGGTGGGGCTCTCCAAACACTGCATCTGCCTGCCACAGCCCTCTTCACTCCCATTGCTGTGCTCCCCTCTTCCAACACCCTGGCTGTCATGTAGTTTTGACACTCAGCTACTTTTCTTAGAGGACCCCAGGGTTCACTCTCCTCTTTTTTAACTCATGCCACTCCAAGCCCTGTCCTATTGACTCCCTTCTATCTCTGCCAGGCATGGATCTTGCCTTGATGCCCTTGCAACCATCTACTCAAGGTGCTGAGTTCATCTTACACAGCTCAGAGTGCATAGGATGTCACTTTAGAAAAACCCTGGAGCCAGCAGTGGGCTGTGGTGGGAGGCCACACGTCCCGCAGCATGGCTGCTTGCTCCAGATCTTTTTGTGCAGACATCAGCTCCTGTAGCCCTCCTAAAGGCATCACGAGGCTACTCAGTGCAGCTGCACTTAAAGACCGAAAGCCTCACAGCAGGACAAAAGCTTCTCGCTGCTAACCCTCCCTCTCCCGTTAATCCCAACGGCAGGCTCTGAGTCACCTCAGCTGAAGGTCACTTCTCCTTGGAGGAAAATTCCAGCTCTTTATGCCCAACTCAGTGGCCTGCCAAAATAGCGAGAGCTGGGCAGGAGGTGCCCTGGGCAGATCCGAGCTGCACCGACAGCACCTTCACTGGAATTGGTGCTTCACCTACAGCTCTTGAGAGCTTTGTTTCAGTGGTGGGACATGATGAAGAACTGTTCTGCTCCCTCTAACCTGCTCAGCATGTCATGTGCTATCGGGCTGGGCTCCACTCCCACCCACTAATGTCACTGGTGGCTGCTTTGCCATGGCTGAGAAAGGGCAATGCAGCTTGCTCCCTTCTTGTCCAGATCTTTGAAGGCTGTCACACGAGCAGCACTGACCCACTGAATTGCAACAGGACCTGACCATCTTCATACAGCCTTAGCACCCAGATCCAGTGATGCCTTTAGAGCAAACCCCCAGGCTCCTTCACTCAGTGCAAGGACATGTCTGCATGGTCAGGGCTTCTACACAGTGCTCACCAAAGGCCAGGCATTGCACCCAGAACTAACAAGAGGCTTTGCAAAGGACTGTGAGAAGACATCCTGAGAAAACTGCGTCCAGACCAAACAATACCCTACCCTAGTGGGAGCTCTTGGCACTTGCTGCTCCTCAGCACTACAGAAGGATCTCATGTTGGGCAGAGTCTGTCATAATGGCTGATGCTCTTATTTGATGACTCTGGGGTCAAAGTTAATCCAAGATGGAGATTTGCAGGAGCCTCCTCGTAGCCAGGAATCTGGAGGAGGTTGTCTCCAGGATGCCGCAGGGACCATCTGGTGCAAACTGCTCTGCTAGGAGCCTGGCAGCCCGCAGAGAGCGACTGTAAATACGCTTCTCCTACCAGACGCAATGATGGCTTCCCTGCCGGGGTGGAAACCTACAGCGTCTAAGCTCAGACAGGATTTCTCTCCCACCCACTAATACGAGTCCTGTGGCTGGATCAAATGACTGACGAGACACAAATCCAAGATCTTAAATACTTATTAAAAATCCCAGTGCCTTTGTTTTTTTGTTTTACCCTGCTGGATAAATGGCAATGTCGGCCCCAGGATCCCAGCCAAGACCTGAGTCAACCCTTTCTCCCTCTCTGGGTTGCTCCAGCAGTTTAATTGGACACAGCAGCAGGCAGCTCCCTGGCAGTATGATACTGCGGGTGCCGCGGCTCACCAGGCTCCTCCAGATGCCTGGCAGCATGCCGTGTACCCTGAGCACCAGCTGTCCATGCCTTGGTCAGTGGCTTGTCCCCATAAACACCCTCACACCCTCAGTAATGGGCTTTCCAACTCAGCCCAGAAAGCAACATCGGTCTGACTCTTCAGACTTCATTCTGCTGCCTGACCGCTGCCTTCTCCTCCCTGCCTGCCTGACCCGGCACCACTCTGCGGCCAGACAACAGGATGTTGCTCCTGACCTTTCCAAGATAGCACTTCTCTCCTGGGATAGTGTTTTCCTTGCCTGCACACCCAGGCTCAAGGCAGGGGCTGGAATGAGCCCTCACGTCAGCATTGCTGTCCCTCCTAACTTTTCTCTGATGCACGGAATATCCTCTGGCAGCTCCATCGTCCCAGGCCAGATGTGGGCTGTGATGCACGAGATTGAAACACCACTTCCACGAAACCCCACATACCAATTTAAGTTTGGAGATATTCAGAAAGATTCATAGCTTTCAAGACCCAGAGGGACACTTAGCATCATCTAGCCTTGTCATCTGGTATAATTCAGTCCAGAAAACCTCACCCAATAATTTCTGTGTTGGCTCCATATTTTCCACCAGAGCAGTATCTAGTGTCAAAGCAAAGCTTTTCAGGGGCAGGGAGGCCAGCTTGGACCATTGGCTACAAGAGTTGCTAAGAGAGGACAAAACATAATTGACTGTAAAGCTCTTTTTTACTGTGAGGACCACAAGTATACCACCCCCCCCCAACACCCAGCACAGGGATTAGCAAGGACAAGGACAGCTCCAAAACAAACTGCCACCTAACTCGTTCCTACCAACAACAGATTCATTCTTTGTGAATCCTAAGCCTCTGTCTAAACCAGGAATAAAAAGGACATCTTAGCAGAAGTGTGTTTGTTAAAGCACATTTCAAAAACATTTCCTGCTAGCGCTGTTCAAACAGTGGCCACTGTGGAGCAGGAAAAACAGCCTGGAGAAGGAAGCATCTAAAAATTAAAAATAAAGTAAAAACAATCAGACTCTAGTCTCTTTAGTAAACATTTGGGAGTCAGGCTGATCTTGTGGGGACAGCAGGGACTCTGAAGACCCTGGGTTTTTCCCAACTGTGCCGCTTATTTACTGCATAACTTGGAAACAAACACATCAGCTCTTTGCTCCTTGGTTTTCTCCAGCACTGGATGGCAATAAAAACAGCCGCTTCCTCCCATGGTCTGCTGCTGCTGAAGGGCTGGAATGAAAAGGCTGAGTTGGGTAGCATTAGTGCCCCAGGTAGAGTTATACTGAGTTATACTGGAGCAGAAGGTCAGGACTGTAGGAGGGCACGAGGTCCTTGGAGGATACTGAGGGAACATCTTTATGCCCCTAGTCACCACCCTCTGGTTCTGCCACGCTGGAGGAGGATGGCAGGGCTTTAACCACCAAGCTAAAACCTACAGAAACCGAGCTTTGCTGAAGACAATATTGGCCTTGGAAAAAAGCAGCCAATTGACCATGAAATAATAGGGATTTTCAGACTTCAAAGAGGATGTAATGGACAACAGAAAACAGCCTGGCAACTCAAGAGATGTGCTAAGGGACCTCTGAGAGGCTCTTTGAGCCCCTTGCGGGGTAACATGCTGAATGGCTCTAATTATGCAGACTTGCACCCGTGCTGGGTGTGTTGTCAGTCTGGGGTATCTCCATCAAAGTCAGCCCAGCCCTCCCCTTCCCAGCCAGCTCCAAGCTATTCTCCACTGAGCAATGACCTTCCCTCACTCAAGCTACTCATCACCAAGCAACCCCTGAATTTTGCCATGCTCTGAGGACCCGTGTCTCCTTGCTTTGGAGCTATCCCACTATTCCAGATCATACTGGAATATTCCCGACTCTTGGGTCAACTTTGCTGCTGAGAAAAACAGCTTCTGAGTGTGCCCAGCCTATGTCACACCACGATCTCGCTTCCTTCCCTAGCAACAGAACCATCTTTGTGTCAGGAATGTCAGGACATGAACAAACGGGTCTTGTAGGACAAACCTCCAAGAGTGACCACCCTGTTGGCATTTCTCTCCACCCGGACAGCTGCCAGGGCCCCAGTTTGGATGGGGTTTAAAAAATTCCCCAAAATATCAGGTGCCCAAAGCACTGGCTCTGTGCTGCAGCATGCAACGTCTTTGCCTTAGGAGAAGGCCACTGTCGCTTGCCTGGGCCAGAAAGTCGCGACTGAAAATTAACCTCCTGTGATTGTAGAGCAGGGACAAAGTGCTCCTCATGGTCTGGAGTTAAAGCCATCTCACTTCTTTCCAGGCTGAGCAAAAGTTTGAGGCTTGCAAGTATTTCCCCAGTCCTGCCAGTGGTTCAGAAGCACTGCCCAGTGGCTACCAGCAAAGACATGTGCAGGCACTCACTGGTTTATGCACAGCTCAATAACAGCTCTTTGCTGTGTAAGTAACCCCATCCTGCCTGGCCCCGGGTGCCCATGCATTTAGAAAAAGGGGAATTAAAAGGAGTGGGGCAGGGAGGAATTTCATGAAATTCAACAAGGGCAGCGTAGAGAGAGCCTGGCATCTGGGCAAGAACAATCCCAGGGACTGGTATAGGTTGGGAACTGACCTGCTGGAGAGCAGCGTAGGAGAAAGGGACCCGGGTGTTGGTGGCCACCAGGATGAGCAATGTGCCCTTATGGCCAAAAAGGCCAGTGGCATCCTGGACTGGATTAGAAGGGGAGTGGTTAGTAGATCAAGAGATGTTCTCCTTCCCCTCTGCCCAGATGAGACCACATATAGAACCTTGTGTCTAGTTCTGAGCCCCTCAGTTCCAGAAGGGCACGGAGCTGGTTGAGAGAGTCCAGCACAGAGCCACAAAGATGATTAAGGGACTGACTGGAGCATCTCTCTGATAAGGAAAGGCTGAGGGAGCTGGACCTCTAGCTTGGAAAAAAAGGAGAATGAGCAGTGACCTCATTAATGCTGATCAGTGTGGAAAGGGCGGGTGTCAGGAGAAAGGAGCCAGGCTCTGTTCAGTGGCACCCAATGATAGGACAAGGGGCAACGGGTGTCAGCTGGAACAGAGGACATTCCACATAAACACAAGAGGAAACTTGTTCACGGTGAGGGTGACAGAACACTGGAAGGGGCTGCCCAGGGAGGCTGTGGAGTCACCTCCTCTGGAGACATTTAAAACCCACCTGAACCTGTTCCTGTGCAACTGGATCTAGGAGATCCTGCTGTGGTGGAGGGATTGGACTGGATGATCTTTCAAGGTCCCTTCCAACCCCTGATACTCTGTGATTCTATGAAAATGTCTTACAAACCCACTGGTTTGGGGTTACCTGGATGCTCCAAGCTGCTGGAGAAGGAAACTCAGCAAAACTGTAGGGGTAAAGGTGACATCCCCAAGGATCTGAAGAAATCAGCCCCCACCAAAGGCATGGCTGGAAGTTCAGAATCTTGTTGTTTCCATGCTGCATTTTAAATGTTCTCAGAGCACATTCCCACAGCTCCTGCAGCTACTGAAACCACCTTGTAGTTAGGTGCTCCCCAAACATGAGGTGGAATGGAGAGTTCCTACTCTCCAAGGACAAGGGGGTCCTTGTTGTCACCTCTTGGAGCTGATTTTTCCACTGGATAAGAGAGGGGACTCCTGGCTGGGGAGCATTTAGGAAGGTCAGAAGCCTTCTATGGATAGGTTGTGTTCTGTAAAGGAAGAAAGCTCCACTCTTCTTCAGAGCCTGCAAGAGCTCCCCAAAGGACAACAGCCATGGGCAGAGCTGATGGGGGGATCATTATAGCCTCATAGAGTGGACATGACAGGACTGGAGAGAGACAGCAAGGGCTGAATGAGCTTTGCAGGAAAGGCTAAGAGCATCATGCAACAGCTGCTGGGATCAGACAGAAGGGAAGGGTGGGTGGACATCAATGGGGAGCCAAACTGGCAACACATCAATGGGTGGAGGCCATGCTACAGTGGAAGAAAACCATCAGGAAGAATGAGTTGCACCTACCATCATCTCCTCCAGCTCATAGAGCAGTCTGGAACCCCACGGTGTCCTTCAAGTGGGTCAAATGGAAGCAACAGCTAAGGTGTGAACTCAGAGGCCTGGATGCCACCAATGCTGATGGAACACCCCCACAACACTGAAAGCCAGGGTTTTCTCTTGTGCTGTTTGAAAGAGTAGGGACCCCAGAGACCCTCTTGGGCTGGTGCTGCGTGAGCAGGGAACAGCAAGGCAGTCCAGGGCATCCCCAAAGCTGCCTGAACACTCACCTCCGGCCTGCACCCGATGCCACTGCAAGAAGGTGATTGCTGTGTGCACTGACATGCAAAACTGGAGCTGGATCCCCTCAAAAAGCTACAGAATTAGGCTTAAGCAAGCAATGGAATATTTTAACATGGAGTAACGCACGTGCAGCAATCTTTATGTGTCTGAATGGTCAGCAGCAACAAAAATAATGATGAATCATGGAAAAGGCCATCTCCAAGGTTATAACAAAACAGCTCTGACCTGCTGCGCCAAAGAAACACCCCAAATCTCTATTTATACTGTTTCAAAAACTATTTATTTGCTTAGCCCACAACACCTCTGAGAAGGAGGGGAGGGGAGTCCAGCATCTGCAAATTACCAGCCACTGAGAATGTTTGCAGAACTGTTAATCAATTAAGAAAGAGGGGATGGCGGGATAATCCTGCCTCTTCTGCAATGTCCTAGTAGCGCTGGTCCCAGGGGACCTGTGAGGTAGTGGTGGAGGCTGGACAGGACCCAGCTCCCTGCGGTACCCCACCGCAGTAGAGAGAACACCGACACTGCTGCCATTGTCACCAACAGACTGCAAACCACCCACGAGTGGGACCTAGGCGAGCTTCTGAGGATGGCTGGGCCTTTGCTGGCCAGTCAAGGGCTGCAAAACCCAGTGTGGGAAGACCAGACCTCACTAGTGAGCAGCTCAAAACACAAACAGCTAGGAGCCTGGGGGCAAGCTGCCAGCCGTGGCAGATGCCAAGCAGCATTCACCACAGGAATGTGCTCACCGAGGCACAGAAATCAAAAAACATTAGGGGAACGAACTTCCTTCTACTGAACATTAGTGCCTGAAGAAAGGGAGCTGAGCAGCAGATACCTTTTCCCCCAGGAGCACTGCCCTGTTGACGCTCCACCATGGGACCAGGAATAACCTAGCACCAATCTAACCTCTGCTGCAGGCACTGGGCTGGTAGGGAGCCTTCTGGGTGGGCACAGCATCCCACCTTGCTCCAGCATCGTGGGAGGAACTTCACAAGGAAACTATAGGTCTCACCCCTGCCCAGAGCCACACACCTCCCAGCATGGAGAGCATCCCTGTCCCCAGAAATCTGCAGGTGCAGCCAGCAGTGAGATAAAGAGCGAAAGGGAGATTTCTCCTCAAACAAAGAAAGATGAGAAGACGGGTTGAGGATTGGGCAGTTTAACCTCTGAAAAGGGTCTTGTTCCAGAAATGCACTGAGGTGGGGTCTGTGGATGGAGTTTGCAAGGTCCTTACCAGCTTTTTTCTGACCCATGCTGGCAGAAATCTCTGCAGAAGCAGAGAGCTGCTAGCTCATATCTTTTGCAAGTGGATGGGAAATCCAACCACCAGACATCATCCGCACAGGGGCAAGAAGCACAGACATCCTCCCTAACTTCAGGATCCAGTAGCAGACTG
Source organism: Upupa epops (assembly GCA_013397515.1). NCBI lineage: Eukaryota > Metazoa > Chordata > Aves > Bucerotiformes > Upupidae > Upupa > Upupa epops. Next base: position 1,239,344 of record VZRI01003324.1, read on the forward strand.
GATTTTAAATGTCACCCATCAGTTGCTCCTGCACAGTATCACCAGTATGAAACTGCAGGAATTACAAGACTAAGGTGGTTGAACCTGCTCAGATAGAAAAAAGCATCAGTGGAAGAGGATGGTGCTTTAGAGGTGACATGTTTTCTTCTCCACTGATCACTCAGCTCCCTGTCTAAGCTTTGTGAGCAGCCCACACCTAAGGGACACCCTTGGTCCTGATCAACCTGAAGAGGCAAAGGAGGAAAACAGAGGGTTCTTCTGCCTTCCTTCTCTTTTGGTCTCTCAAAGTCCAAGACACTCAAAGAGCTACTCCAGAGATGAAAGCATTGTCATGCCTGCTGAATCAAACCTAAGCAGAATTACCATTGTTTTGATCAGAGTTTAAACCCCATGTTACCTCCAGCCATTAGTCCAGCAGGAGATCTCTCCAGCAGGAGTCTGGAGCTTTTGTGGTCAGAGCATCGTTCTGCAGCAGAAGCCCTCGGTGCCGAGGCCACCGTTGCTCGACGGCAAGGCGGTGCTCCTCAGAGCTGACAAACACTGGAAGCCTGACATGGCCTGGCTTACACCACAGTTCCACATTACATCATCGTTTGGCCAACCCCACCTGCCCCACAGGCTCACCAGAACTGATGTTCACACCCCAGAAGCACCTTTTCTCCCCCAAATCCATCACACATTGAAAACACAGCTCAGACTGACAGCTCTCTGGCCGTGTGCATAACGCTGTTGGGAGCCTACCCCACAGCCCTGGCCAACTGCTCAGTGCAACAATGGAAAAACCCAGAAACCTCGGTGAATAAGCCAGTCTGTGTCCTAAGTCAGCCCTTGGATTTCCTCCCTTTCTCGAGCCTGTCTCGCCTCTGCAAAAGCTCCGCTGGGGCTCCGCACTCGGCCTCCGGAGCAGAAATCTCAACAAGCTCACAGTTATGTGCTCGGCTCTCAGCTCTTTGCTGCAGCCAGGAACTGGCTGCAAATCAGTTCAAAATGTTCCACTTCCAAACCCCACCCCACAACTCCTGGATCTCTCTCTCCATGCCCACAGAGGCAGGCGCTGGGGCTTTTAACCACTTTGCTTTAGCCTTTACTAATGGCAGAGCGAAGGACATCCCTGGTGCTGTCAACTCACCTCTGCCGCTGCTATCCCAATGCAGGAGCCAAGGCAGCCCCCATCCCAGCTCCAGCAGTGACAAACTTCACTCTGCCACCTCACCAACCGTTTATGTCTTTCCCTGCTCACAGCTTTGTCTCAGAAGCTGCAGCCATGGCCATTTGTCCCATGTGATCTAGGCATCACTGTCCAGTATCTCATAGCCATCAGCCCATGCCCAATGCTTCCCTTCAGGCTCAGCCCTTGTTGGAAGGCAAGGAAGCCTCTGTTCCACAGTGACACATAGGTGTCCTGACCATGGATGTGTCACACTCAACTGCCCAGAAGAAGAGATGCAGCATTAAGACCGGTTCTGCTCTCCCTTTCTTGACGGGTGCCTCGGTGCAGTCTAGATCTGGAAGTCTTTAACCAACATTTTTCACTGCAAGAACAACTACAGCACTGTTGGCCTTTGGCAGGAGCCTGTGTAGCTCTCATCTCTTCCTGTTCCTTCTTAGGCAAATTCCCGTGCAATCAGCAAGACAAGACCCCCAGAAACCTTCTTCTGGGATATTAGCACAAGGTGCTTCTCCCCAGACCAGTTAAGGCTGATCACAGCCCAGGAGCTCGCTGAACACTTCAGCATGAGGTGGCTGCTAAGCACAGCAGTGCTCCCCGTTACACCATCAACCCATGGAGGTTGTTTTTCCCCCACTGGTGTCTCTGGGCCCAGAACAGCTCAGCAGTGCCCAGGGCAGATCCCCGCAGAGCAGGGCTGTGTCCATTCTTCACAACCATTTGCTTCCCTGTTGCAGTGAGGAGAACTACCTCTGCACAGCCGCTCTGGCAGCAGGGCCAGGCAGGACCGTGGACACTCCTCTGCCTGGTGCCAAGGGGTTAAGCTCACAGTAAGTTCCCAAAGCCAGTTGCTTCCAACTGGCTGCTGCCTGCGGTTTGTGGGAAGGGATTTTGCTTTTTAATAACGTTATAAATAGGGCTGTGTTCAGCATGCTGCAAACCCAGTTACTCTCTCCCACCCATCTCCCTCTTCCTCCTCCTCCCGCTTCTTCCCACCGCACTAATCCCAGATCTGACCATGAATCGGCCGGGTGTCTTCCTCAGTGTCCTCAGCCTACTGACATGTTTTGCCTCCATAGTGCAGGCATGTCCCCCGAGCTGCCACTGCCACGGTGGGGACCTGCAGCACGTCATCTGTGACAACGTGGGGCTGAAGAAGATCCCCAAAGTGCCTGAGCAAACGCGGCTTCTCAACCTGCAGAAGAACAACTTCCCTGTCCTGCCGACCAACGGCTTCCGCGACATGAAAAAGTTGGTGTCTCTGCATCTCCAGAGCTCACGGATTAAGGAGATCTCAAGTGGAGCCTTCCGGGGGCTCAAAAACCTGGTCTATCTCTATCTCACTGACAACCAGATCAATGTCATAAAGCCAGGAGCCTTCGATGACCTATCTGAGCTCACATACCTGTACCTGGACAAGAACAAGATCCCAGACGTACCCAAAGGGCTCCTCTCCCCGCTTGTCAACCTCTTCATCCTGCACTTGGGCAGCAATAAAATCCGGGAACTGAAACCAGGGGCCTTCAATGGGGCTAAAGACCTGCGCTGGCTCTACCTCTCTGACAATTCCCTCACCAACGTCTTGCCTGGGGCCCTGGAGGATGTAGAAAACCTCGCTGTCCTCCACCTGGACAAGAACCAGCTGAGCAACTATCCTGTGAGTGCAATGAGTAAGCTGAGAGTCCTGGAGGAACTGAAGCTTTCTCATAACCCAATTGAGGTCATCCCTGACAATGCCTTCCAGTCCTTCGGGCGATACCTGCAGACACTCAACCTGGACAACATGAAACTAAAGAAGGTGAGTCCTGTTGCCTTCCATTTAGCCCGGATGAGAAACATGGGGCTTCATTTTCTTCTTCACAAAGCCCTCGGTTTGCTACCTGAGGAGAGGGGAGATGCAGGTCTGCAGGTTCTGTAGACAGTGGGACACAGGCCAGCTGTAACACCCCTGACATGACCCAAAGAAGGGACGAGAGGTCTCCACTCTTCTGCTGAGCTATTTTATGCAAAACCAAATTATCTGAAGCTGATTAAATTCCTTGTAAAGGCAGGGCATTCCCTCCCAAGCTGGAGGGAATGGCAGTCATTGAGAAAGGTATTTGGGGTGCTCTAGGACAACTAGCAACCTTCCATCACCCCAGACACAAGGTATCTGCTGGAACTGAAGAGCACTGCCACCTCGAAGAGCTTCATTCACTCTGGGTACCTGCTGCGGGTTGGGAGGGGGACACATTGTGGGGGGCTAAGAATAGCAGTGGTTTCTTACCCCAGCCCTGCAGACAGGTAGGCACAGGGACCTCCACCTCCCCCACACCTCCCAAACTTACACGTTATAAAGAGAGGTTTGTTTATTGATGCTCTCTCAAAAGGAACTCTCGCAGCATGGTACAAAGGGGCCCTGTTCCCACTGAAGAGGAGGAGGGACATTTGGGTATCCCACATGGCAAAACAACCCCCTTCTTCTTCTGTGAGAAGGCAGAGGGATCTGTAGGCAGGAGCATCACCCTTGGGGAATCACTTGCATCAGGACCTGTGAAATGTCAGGCAGAGCGAGAACAGACACAGGCACACTGTGAGAGCACCAGCACCCTGCTACAGCCCGAGATTCACATGGCTAGAAAGGGAGGGGGCTGCAGGTGAAGCAGAACCCCTCTCCCTGGGATGATGCTTTGTGCTTTGCCAGGAAGCCCAAAGCCAAAGAGCATCTAGGTAGGGCAGGCTGGGACTTCACAGCAAAGCAGCAGCCACCACATGCTGGAAGATGTAATGGAAAAGAGAATTTCTTAGCAAAGGAGAGCAACTCTGAGCGCCTCGAAGGGGTGGGCAGATCACTTGAAAGCTACCAGGAAAGCAGCACACCTGAGTTTTCAAAGGCATACAGCTCCAGAACTGGAGCTGCAGGTGGAGAACACCACCATCCAAACCAGGTTGGTAACAATCAGGCATTGTTTAATCCCTGATCTACTGTCAGCACTAACCTGTCCAGCATGGGAATAAGCAAACACTTGAAACGAATCAGCTGACCTCTGCAAGCAAGACCTTAAAGATGCTGTCACAGCTCTTCTGTAGTCTCAGTTTTAAGGTACTGCATCACATGCATGTCAAAAAATGATGACCTGGATGTTGTGCCAGATGTAGAGATATCAGAGCCCCAAGGTATAGACTGAAGAAATTAAACTAATCTGTGATGCAGGGGAGCTCCAGAGAATTAAATGTCCTTGGATTGGCCAAGGAGCAAAGGTTAAGTATTCTAGCCAGCAAAGAAATCTTCTCAGCAAAACAGGGCCTTTAAAGGGTCTTCTGCAGCCAAATGCATCCTTTTCCTCTCCAACAGCCCAATTAGACACCAGTTTATGGGATTACCACAGGGGTGGCTTCCTTTCCAGGAAAACAAAGCTCCCATCCCAGCTCAGAGTTCTCTCTTCAACCCCTCCAAGGCTCATATCCAAACAGCCTACACGTGAACTCTATGCTGCTGGGAGACCTCTAATCTCAGAGGCCTCGTGACCTAGGAAATCACCACCAGCTACCTCTAATGCTGCCGGCACCTAGACTACAGCATGTTCTCTTTCACTAAAACACTGTCCTTTGCTGTATCCTGCATGGCTGCAAGATTTTCAGGCTAATCATGTTCAAACCACTTCCACACAAAGCTACCCCAGCTTGTGTTGCTCTTGAGCAGCAGGAGAGCCCAAAGGCTGCCCTGCAGCTCCAGCACAGGGCTCCCTAGCTGCACTGGTCACCTGCAGGGTCGCATCTCACAGGCCAGGGAACATCAACATGATACCAGGTGAGCAGACCCTGGAAGCTTTATGTTTGCCCCTTCAAAGCAAAATACATTCCTGCAGCAATCCTGCACCTAATTAAGGGGATAAAAAAAAAATCACCCATTTCTCTACAGACCCATTCTGGCTGGCAGCACAGCAGCTGTGACCAGCAGCTGCAAAGTTTTCTCATGGGGCTGGGAGAGGAATGAACAGCTGAGACAGCTGTCCAAACCAGAACGTGGCCAGACCAGCACCTCTCTTTCTAAGCAGCGCTAAAATGAGCACAGTAGAGCCTACCAAGGTCAGCTCAGTCTCAGGCCACAGAGTCCAGCACTGCTGACTGTCCAACAGCTACAGGCCTCTGGGAGAATCTGAGCTAAGCCCCAGTCCTATCCAGCACTGCTTAATTTGGATGATGACAACAGTTCACCAGTTCAAATAGCGCCTTTCCTTTGTCAAGCTTGCCAGCTTAGAGAGCCTCTGCATGGCCCCACAGTCCTGTCCGAAGCACAAGCTTCTGGTCAGAAATGGGAGCGCAGGTCGTTGACTGAAAGGGTTCTGGCAGACTTGGTGAGACTCATCTCCACTCTTTAGTGGATGTTTTCTGCCCTGCTTTGAGAAGAAATAGTTTGTCATAGCCCAGAGGAGCCTTGTGTTTGCTCAATGACTAATTCATCACCCCCAAGGAAGTTTGTGTTGTGGGGTTTGCTTTCAAGAAGAAACTTTCCAACCTGGCTAACCAGGTTGAGGTTAACCTGGCTAAGACAGGGGTGAGGTCTCAGGGAAGAAAGGAGTGGGCTGCAGAGCCAGGTCTACAGCTTCTCTCCTCTCTTTAGCAGCATTTTTAAGGGGGGCTGCTCTTTCCTTAAAGAAGAGACACATCTTGCAGCATCCTTTGCTAACAACCAATGGAAATGAGAAAAACACAGAGGGGCTTGAGGTGCTGGAAAACTGCCTCTATTTCTACACCGCTCAGATGCCAAGTGTAACTTTCCACTCAGAGCCCCCGGGCACTGCCAAAGTCTACAGCCCCTTCAGACGCCACAAACACTCCCTCCTTTAGCCATTCAAAGGCAGGGAAGGCAACAGGCACTGGGAGGATTTCCAGCCTTGGAAAGGAATACATGCAGCAAATATCTTCATTTAGAATGGAGAAGTATGGCTTGAAAATAAAGAGCGCTGCCAGGCTTCACTTTATTTAGAGATGTGGCTGCAAAGGCAACCCCACAAAGATGCGAGATGCAGCTCTCTTCAGGCAAGACATTCATCACCCACGAGTTCACCAGCCTGACGCCTCTTCTGAGGTATCCAGGGCTTTCATTGGGCAAGGGCTCCTCTCTACTGCTTCTTCCTTCTCTCTTTCCATGCTTATTCCACTAAAAACCTTCAACAGAGACACTCAGGTTTGAAGCCCCCTTCCCTGACTCCATGTTCCCCACTGGAACCACTTGTGGTTTAGTTTGCAGAAAACGCATTCAGCGGTGTGACCGTGCTGAAGGCCGCTCACCTGGAGAACAACCGCCTCACCCAGCTGCCCCGCAACTTCCCCTTCGACAAAATGGAGACGCTGACCCTCTCCCGAAATGCCTGGCACTGCAACTGCCAGCTGGCACACCTGCGCAAGTATGGCACCACGCACCCCTTCCTGGTATGAGTGTGGTCCATGACGGTTTGTACCTCCTGTAAACCGCTCTTCTTCCTCCCCGTGCCCCAGGTGGCTGAAGGGCAATCGCACTCGTGTCGAGGACAGCTGCTCTACGCCAGCACAGTACCGAGGCCAATCCATCAGAGACACCCCAGCCCTCCGCACCTGCAAGCTCCCCACCAAGAGGTCCAAGAAGGGAAGCCGCCATTAAACACGTAAGCTGGTTCACTTTTGGTCAGACCCACAGCAAAGCCCGACGCCATCAAAGTTACCCATCACTGACTACAGTGATAGCAGGGTTTGGCTCAGAACAGCTCATCCATTCACCCACCGGTGCCTCTACTCAGAGCTGCTCCGTCTCCTGGCAGTACTGGGATCCATTGGTGCCCAGAGCATCAGGAGTAGATGTTGTAAAACAAACATGGAGCTAAAGACAGCCCTGGGGCAGTGAGTAAACATAAAGCATGTAATTAAATATCAAAATAAGGGTAGGATTATCCAAATCTTAACCCAAGCTGGGATCACACACTTTACTTTTCTAACCAATGGAAGATGCTCAGCCATTTGCCCTAGTAAAGGTCCTCTGAGTCTGGTTTGAAACCCAGGGCATGACTTTGCTGGAAAATCTGGGCCAGGCTGCCCAACCCCTGAGAAAATAGATGTCTTCCATAAGGAGCAGTTCTTGGTCCAGCTCCTGCCTTTCAGCAAGTACAATTCCCATCCAAGGCACTCGGGTATTTAAAAACAAGGTCTGGTACCTTCAAACGAGTGACCCAGAAGAGGGAGGTTTGAGACGGCAAATACTCTTTGAATAAAATGTTCTGGGCCAGGAGGTGATTCAGACAGGGCTGACTTGCCCTTGAGCAGGGAGTTTGCTGACATCTACCAACCCAAACACAACAGTGAAAACCTTCCGCTGGAACTGCAAAGTACTGTGAGTATCGAATTCAGTGTGCAGAGCAGCAAAGAAAAGGCTGCAACTGTCATCACTCCATCCCGAGCATTTTATTTTCCCCATCCCAGGGACAGATCTGGAGCTTGTGCAGGTCCCAGAGGACTCTGGATGAGCCTGCAAGTTTGTAAACTTTTAGGAAAGGGACCTTTGCTCATTCATTAACTGAAACACGGTGACCCTGCCCGGCAATGCCAAGGGGTGTCACTGTGCCTGTGCACAACAGAAGGGACGAGGCATGAGCCTGAAGCTATGGTAGTTGGGCCGGGGTTCGCTCAGGATACACATACCGGGATGGAGAAAGTAAATTTATGACCACAGTGTTAGGGATTACGCCAGCTGCTCTGCGCCTTCCTACCACGGTTAGTTCTCTTGCAGTGCCAGAGGTTTTACGGATTAAAAATGGAAATACCAGTCGTTCCATATAGGGTGGATAAGGTTCCGCTCCAGGGGTGGAAAAACTTCAGTTCTCTAAACCACAGCGCTTCAATGTGTTTTATTTACAGATCTGGCCTTTCTTAACCTTCTTCTCTTCCTGCCTGAACTCAATTCCAGTTCACTCCTCTATGATGAAAGCCATGACAGTAATTATCTGGGTTTTGTGTAGCATCTCCCATTCAGCCTTCTGTTAATGAAGCAGAAACCCATTTATTCCAGTCTTGCAGAAGACAAAGCTGGGTTTCTAAGGTACCAGTGCCAAACTGCAGGCACACGAACCTGCTCCAGCACAGGGAGCGTGACTTCAAAGGGCTATGGAGCACCTCTGACCTCCTTGTGCACCTCCTGAGAGTCAGGCAGCTTTCTCAGATGTCCCCTGACACGCAGAGCCCCACAGGTATGACCAGTGACCTAGGTCACTAACCACATTTCAGATGAACTGCTGCTTGGCAGTTTCTAAGAACCTAACTGCCCTGGGTTTTCAGAATCAGGGCACCAAAATAATTCACTCTTCCTGAAAATGTCACTCTTGTGTTGCTCTTTGCATTTTTTCCTTTACAAGGCGAGTGCTCACTGACTAGCTACACTCTGGGTAAGGTATTCCAGAGTCACACCGTGACTGGCAGAAGAGGTCAGAGACAGGACTAAATCATCTCCTCTACTGGGGGAACTCATAAAGGTTCATTGACTCTCATTTTCAAGGATGGGCTTCATTAACTCACTGTAAAAATACCCAGACAAACGCTAGAAGTGCCCTGATCTGCTTGAAAAATGCCCTTAAACATTTGGCCTTCTCTGTTCTTCCTCTAGCAGGCCCCGGCATGGCCTGTCCTGGCGACTGGTCACTTCAACCGTCAGAAAACTACTGACTTCAGAGTCCTTCCTTAAGCTTCTCCTACCTGTCAGGAAACATTTCTGATATATCCAAACACCTCCAGCCTCCTCCGAATCCCCGCTTCTCTGCTGATAGCAGGATGGAATCCACCTTTCCAATCTTTTCCGTCATCTATATATTTTAAAAGAGGCATTTTCTAAAACAAACCTATGCATGACCATACTAAACCAAGCTAACCTAGATCCTGCCGGTAAAACACAGTCATCTCTCCCAGAGGCAACAAAACCCACGGCCCTGATCAACCAGTTGATCACTGTCTCTCCCCTTCCGGTGGAGTGGAAGCAAGTGGGAGGGTAGGAGAATCCCTCTCCCAGCTGCTTGATCAGGAAAATTGGTCTCAACCCACGCAAAGAGACTCCTCTGCCTTCCCACGGAGGGGATCCCTGCAGGCCAGGGCTGAGGGGGATATGTGAAGCAATGACCAAGAACTGGTGGACTTGAGACTGAGTTGCCCTTTCATGCCAAAAGGCAGCAAACTCTCTAGGTCAGCCAGAAACCAAAGCTTTAAGTGAAACAGTGCTGGGAAGCCCCCAAATTGGAGCCATCTAAAGACTGGATTCCCTCCCAATCTCTGGGGCCCACCAAGGTGCATTTAGGTTGAAGAGGAGAAGGTGTGCAGCAGCAGCATGGCTTGGGCACCCCTTCTTTCTGTGCCCATACTCCAGAGGATCGAGTAGGACACCAGGATGACTGTGGTTTATTGCCATGGCTTTTACAACACCACAGTTGCAATTTAACCGTGTTTTTTCATCCTAAAGAGTTCTATAAATATATGTATATTTATTCCTCTGTAACTGAGTGTAAATGACCTTTAAGAGGATGAAAACTCCTCCATCTCCTATGTAGAAATCAAATTGTATATTTTCTTATGTACATCTTCTGTATAAAGCTCTTTGCTGCAAAGATAAAGCCAACAAGTCTCCCTGCGTCTGTCTGAGGGCTGGGGGATCAGAAGTAGCATGAGACCAGAGGGACAAATATAGACTTAATCCTCTTTATCCTATGGACAGAGCAACTGTTTGAGAGGGTTTTACTATTACTCTCTACAAAGCAGAAACATGTGACATCTAATGAGTCCTGAGCACTTGCAGTAATGTCTGAGAATATTTTGTAATGCCAAACGCAACCCTGCTATAAAAATAGGTAGCTGCCACCTGACAGAGTCCAGGCAATAGTACCAAGGCTGTCCCTGGTGTGTTCAGCTCGGCATTAAGAGCACCACATGCAGGAAAAATCTCCAGCTGCCTCTGAGAAGGCTCCAGGACAGACGCCCTGGACTCCCCTGGCTCTTCCCGGAGCATACAGTCATCCCTGCAAAACCCCAGTGCTGATGTGGTCCAGGTCTGCCAACAACAACACACCCAGTGCGACTGCCAGCCCCATGTGTTTAACCACCACAGCAGTTTGCTTCCTCAGTATTCACAGCAGTGCGGCACCGACCGCAGCTCCTTTAAAGCAAAACAAAAACCTCCCTTTCCAGGCTCAGCCAGTCCCTCGCGGTCACATACATGTGGATGGTAAGATCTGCCTAGGAAATACACTCCCTGGAGTGGCACTGACCCCCACACTGGTGACCTGTCCCACTACACATCAGGACGTGCCGATGCTCTCACACAGGCCATGGGTGCAGGGACACTCAGGAGAGCAGCAGTATCATGCGTGCTCTGTCATGTGCTGCCTGGCTGGTGACACTGCACCTGCTGCCACACGTGTGGGTGATGCTGCTCCCACGTTCCCACTCAAACGCGTGCCATGCAACAAGTTTTGTAGCTGCATGGAGACCCAATTGCTCCACAGCAACACGTGCACCCACCCCCACGATACAAACCAGCGATGCCTCTTCCATCATCACTCATCCTTGCAGCATGTAAAACAGAAGGGGTTATAAAAGCTTTGAAATGCACCAGCAGCAGCTCATTTACAACACTGTTGTCTCTTCTTACAAAGCTTCTTCCCCACCAGCAACCAGGCACAACCCCTCTTTTTCTTCCCACCTCCTCTACACCTTCACTCCTCAGCCTGGCATTGCACCAACTGCCCCTTCACACCTGACCCCAGCAGCTCTGGCATCGCAGGGTGCTGCCGTGGCACACACATACCCAAACTTAGAGTCTCGCCATAACAAGCATCATTTGTGGTTCTTGTCACAGAAACCACTAACTCACCATCATGTGCCGCATGTTCATCTTAGTCATAAGCATCTTAATGATCTCAGGGGGGGCAGGAGAACCTCCAATGACTCCTGAAAGAAAAAGGTGACAGTCTTGGTAACCACCTAGGTTCCCAGGAGCAGAGCCTCAGAACATTCTGCATTCCCAGATTTAACTGCTGGCAAGACCTTTGGGATACACTGGTTCCTGTCAAAACACTTTCTGTTTCTCCACATTCAGATCCTAGTTATTCTAGAAGCAGCAGCGCAGCTGCTTTGCCTGAATGAATCAAGGTTTGGCAGAGCTCACTTGATAGGAAAATAAACGCTACACAAACCTAGTCCGAGCTGCAGTTCCCAAGGAGGAAAGATTCTGAGCAGAAAAGGGTGCAGATTTTAGCACTTTGGGACATTTAGGGGTAGATTTGCAGACAAACACTCCCGTGCATCATCAACACCATAAAAGCAAAAACCTTTCTCCTGCCTTGCACAGAGCAGCCCTTTTAGGAGAGGGCAGGTCACATTTTCCCCTGTTCCATCCTAGAACCACAAAGCAAAAGAGTGGGGGAATGCACAGGCTTTGCTGGGGAACAAGATGAAAGTGGCTCCTTTTCACGTAGCAGAGATGATTGGGTAATCTGCCTCAGTGTTTCTTTATGTTCCAGCATCATCTTCCCTCTGTTACTGCCTCAGAAGGGCTAGCGGTCTCCCCGTTTTGGCTCAGCTACTTCCAAGGCTGTCTGGAAGAAAGACATCTCCAAGCGCACGTTATCGCACCCTCGGCAGCGCTCAGACAGAACGGCTTCAGCAACAGGCAGGAGACTTCAGGCCACGGGAATCCCAGAGCAGCTCTGCTGTAGGGGCTGCCCCAGCCTAGCGCACACAAAGCATCTGCTGCCACACGGTGGTGGCTGGGGAGATGGGAGCCCAGCTCCAGATTTAACAGGTAAAACACAGCAATCTGCTTTGGGATGGAAGAAGTCTTAAAAATGCACCATTCTGGAAAGACACCCGGGGGGAGAAGGGGGAGTGAGTGTGTGCTGGCAGTGAAACACAGGGCTAGCGTAACTAAAGGCTTCACTGCATTAGAGGGAAGCTCCTTACAAGGCTTACAAAGAGAGTCTCCCAGCAGTGAAGCGGTAATAGAAAAATCCTCTGAAACTGGGTATTTGAGCTGCCAGACTTACCTCCCCAGAGACTTGACAAGTCGTAGGAGTCAAAGTCTGGCTGGAACAGCATGTCTATAAACATGGTTGGTGTGCCGAACACACAGGAGCCTCTTCAGGAAGGAGAGAGAGAGGGTAAAGCTGCAGATCTGGAACCAGGGGCAGCCCCAGCTCAGCACCCATCCCATCCCATCCCGCACGAGACCACAGAGGTGCAGCACCAAGGTGGACACAGCAGACAGACTCTTCATCCATGCACACAGACACACGACTATAAATCTCTATCTACATGTGTATGTGTGTATCATGCAGACACAACAAGGGCCCCTTTGCTTCACAAGCTACATGTGACAAACAAGCTGGAAAGGCTGCTGTCACAGCAGCAGAGCTGGACTTGGGAGAAGCGGGATACACAGCCAGGTGTAAAAACACCCCAGTCATAGCAAACCAAGACACCGAAGCCCTCCAGTGACCAGAAGGATCCCTTACTTTCAGGAAAAGAAAGGTGTGAACCCCACAAGCGTAGCTGAAAAGGCAGGATAAGTTCCTGAAGTGCCTGTGCAAATATGTGCACAGCAAACCTGCCTCTCCCAGTGCAGAAAGGAAGCGCTTGAGGAACAGCCTGGCAGGAGAGGCAAGGGAAGAAAACACCGACACGAGACATCAAAATCCTCTGGCACCAGACAAACCAGCTCTCACTTCTCTTGAGCCACTGCCTCCAGAGCAGCCTTCCCATTGAAACTGGGTGATGAGAAGATGCAGGAGGATCCATGCAGAGCCATCAACATGCAGCCTCCCACCAGTGCCAGGGAGTGATAGAGGGGTGCAGGAAGGACGCAGCGACAGCCCTGGGATCAAGCCAATGACAACAGTGAGGAGGGAAGCTCTTCCAGTCTGCCAATAGCCCAGTTCACTTCTGAAGGACAGAAATCTCAGCAGAATAGTCTTCCTTGACTCATTTAAAACTTGCTGGAAATCTGACAGTCATCTGTGTTCCCTGCTAGGTGAAAACACGATGCTGATCCCTAACGATTCCATGATTCTATGATGCTTCCTGCATCTAATAAAAATCAGTGTGGGAAGTTTTCAATGTCAACATTTCATTCTGCAGCATCTTTTCATTGCCGAGCTTCTAGTAATGCTTACACGTTGGTTTATGATACATCAGAAGAGAAGAGTGGCAGTGCTATGACAGGCACCAGTGATGCAGGGCTTGGCACATGCTCCTAATTTTAGTTGTTTTTAAACACCAAAGGCTCTGAAGACTCAAGGAAACAGCCCAGTTTTTCTTGCCCTGGATCAAAGCCGTAGCGTCGGCCGTAACTACTGCAGAACCTCAGAAGATGATACTGGCCTTTAACAATTTTTAAAGGAACTACAACTGGAAAGGTCCGGTCCTGACAGGACTATTCACGTCACGTAAAATAAACAAAAACCTCGTTCAACAGAATTCAAAGCTCACAGTCTGTTGTAATGATTTGAAAGGAGTATTCAACAAGGGAAAAGTGATCCATTTCACCATTTCCACCCCACAAAAAGGCTGCTTCTTTTTCACCCCCCAACCCATCCCTGAAAATAAAAAGCACTGTTCACGCACATTTCCCAACATCGTTTGTAGTGAAACTTCCCGTCCTCCTGCTGAGCAAGCACTCATGCACTGTTTCTGTGGTAGTGGAGACCACCCCAAACTGTGTTCCCCTCCAAGACCCACCTGCTCTGTGACCCCCAACCTCAGACCAAGGAGGTTGGCATTATTCACAATGTTCCTGTGCGAGAGGGTGGCTCCTTTGGGGCTTCCCGTTGTCCCCTGAAAGACAAAAGGCATTCTGTAATGGTGCCACCCTTTCCAAGGATGAGTTGTGTTCTCCCTGGGGTGATCTTGCACTTCACTATTCATTCAGGGAGACTTTATTTCCTTCTTTAGCAGCATCCTAATCCTAAACCACACAGAAAACTGGCTGGACAGAACTCACACAATATCCTATCATCTCCATCAGCCCTTGAGAGATAGCTGAACAGCAAGAATGGAAGCAGCAAAAGGAGTTGCTAGAACCTATTCCCCATCCTACAGGATAAAACAGAATCAGGGCTTGGTCTCAGAAAGCAGAAGGCACTGGAAGCTGCATGCTGAGCTTCACACAAATCTTTCCCCATGTCCCCAGTGAGGATCCCAGCCACAAGGCATAGAGCAGGCAGAGGCACCTACTGAAGTGAACAAGATGTCAACAGGCTCATGGCAGGAGAGGGCTTGCTGCACAGCTCTTAACTGCTTCATGTGGCTGCTGTCCCCAGCCTGCATCACTTCATCCAGCTGGAAAGTGCCAGGCATCTTGGAGTCCAGTGTGATGACAGTGGATAAGTCAGGCAGCCTGGGAAGAAGGAAAATATCATCAATGACAACAGAAGGAAAAAACTGCCTGGAAAGGTGTACACTGGTCAGGAGACGCTCCAGGAGACCCCAACCCAACTATTCCCTTTGAATGAGACCCTGTGCAAGTCCTTCCATGACAGGCTGTGTTGTGCAGCTGAGAGGACACAAGGCAGGACGCAAGCCGTGAGGTCAGCGCAAAGACACCAGATGTTCCTAACTCACCTTTTGCTCTTGATTCCCCCTGGACTGGAGTGTTCTACCTCAGGACACGACTGTTTTAGAATATCATAGTATTTCTGTGTTTTAAATTGGGTGGGAAACACCAGTGCCTTGCAGCCAACCTGTGAACAGAGACACAAACTCCTGAGAAGCCACATCAGGTCAACGTTGGGGATGTGATACAGAGCAGTCCCTGCTGAGACGAGAACACACACAGCCCTGTGACCCCACACAGCACACGTTAGCCATTAACAGCTGGATTTTCTCCATGGTGTCTTTCTGTGAGCATTTGACACAGTGAACTCTCTCCAGACCAAACCTGGGGGTTTTTAACTCTTCCTAGTCGGAGCCATAGTGTGCTGCAGTTTAAAGGTTCACTGCACAGCGTGGCACTGGGTCGTGAGGGTGCAGGAAACACACGGGGCCAGGGCCATGCGTCCAGCAGGCAGGTTCAGCGAGGGCAAACACAAATCGAACCATTACAGCCGTGGACTCATAAAACCCTGCAAGTGCTGGGCAGGGTGCTATCATTGCACATCCAGCACCCTGAGCCAAGTGATCAGTTCAGGACTGGCTGTTTGGTTTTTGCTGAGCAAGAGAAAGCAGAGCTGTAGCCCAGGGCTCCCTCTTCTTCCAGGTTCAGCACTCCTCATTGCAAGCACAACACATAGAGCTGATTTTTCAAGTGAGGCATCCTAACACCAACATACAGCCCTTTCCCAAAATCCTGGAAAAAAATCAGTAGTAATTCATTGATCTGAAATCAGGATTTTCCAGGAAAAGCAAGGAAACCTAAAGATGGCCTCTTGGGTCAAGCCAAGGTTTTGTTGCAGTTTTGGGGGTTATTTTAAGTTGTTTCTTTTCCTAAGAGTTTTCCACCTGTTTTTAAAGTGTCAGCTCTTGTGAAATTTCAACCCCTTTTCATTCAACCTTTACGTTTCCACAATCCTGAACACAAAGCGCTGTGGTCACTCCAAGAATTTCTTTTTCAGCAGAGAAGATTTGCTGAATTTGACCCAGCTTTGCAAACTGCTTTCATCTTCCAAAAAAACCCCCATTCTTGTCAAATAAACTCTTGACATAAATTATCTACTTGGCTGCTTTCATTATTTTCCAAAGCCTGTGAAAGGAGGAGACCAAGGCTATGTCAGTAAATTATTCGTAAGCACCCTCCGGGGGTTATCGAAGTGAAGATAACCACTGGCTTCATTTTTTGGAAGAACCACCCCAAACCCCAGGGGAATAAGTCTGTTCTGGGGCATTTTGGGCTGCTGTAACATTTTACTCTGAGTTCATGCAGGCTACTGCACTGGTTGAATGAGCTTTGCAAAACAGGTGCTATGACAGGACAGGAGACTGCAGTACAGACCTCATGTAAGAGTCTCCAGTTGGGCATCTCCCACTTAGTCACAGCCTGAATGACAGCAGATTCACCTTCAAAAGGACCTGCCCTATGAAACCCATCAGCAGTTTACTTTCACGAAGCTTTGCAATACAGCACAGTCGAGCAGAACTGTTACTCTTGGTATTCCTGTATGTACCAAAGGGAGAGAACCTGACAGAGCAAGGAAGGGTTGACAGGATCCAACAGGCAAAGCCCTAACCCTAAGGGGTTTAGCTGCGTGGATACACAAACAGATAATTAGGGGGTTGGCAGAGATCCTAGTGCCAAAGTTGTGTAGGAAAGCCTGAGAGGATGAGGCAGGAATAATCCACAAGCTAGCTGAAGTGTGTTTCTGCTCTTACCTCATCAACATTCCAGATCTACGCTGGAGGAAAAAAAGCCAGAGCAGAACCTGACACACAGGGAAGGAGCAGGAACACTGGAGTTCCATCTAAACATAAGGAAAAACTTCTTCACAGTGAGGGTAACAGACCCCTGCACAGGCTGCCCACGGAGGTTGTGGAGTCACCTTCTCTGGAGATATAAAAAATCTGCCTGGATGTGTTCTCTGTGCAACTCTTCTAGCATGATCTTCAGATGTCAATTCCAACCCCACCAGTCTGTGAGCCTGGGAAAAGCCATGTCTCTGGGGAAAAGCTCTGCCATTTTGCTTTCCACCTGGCTGGAGATGCGGGAGGCCATCTACACTAGAGGAGATGTGCTGCACCACAGTCCTGTGTTCTTTCCAAACACATGGAAGCAAGAGTGACACCAGATGTAAACAAGGGATTAAAAGGGAATTCAGATTGCAGCACAGCAACTAAATTACAGAGTCACCAGTGCAAGAGAAAAGCCTCTGTTGCTATCCACTTGTTTGTAGGTAAAGCCACAACTCAAATGACACTGAGAAGACCCAGATGTGGCTCCAGGAGCCTTTGATTTCAAGCTGAAGAAACCACAGATGAGTAAATCAGTTTCTTACTCCTAGGATTAATTTCTCCTCATTACATGTTTAGTGGCCCAGATTTCCCCAATCCTGGAGCCCAGTTTAGATTTGTCAGTGCTCTCCACACCGCAGACGCAAACCCAAGCTGTAATGTGAGGGTAACGGAGGCAGCACAGACAGCAGAAAGATGTCAAGCAGTGACAAGCCCTAGAAATTAAACCAGGTTAAGCTCAAGGCCAGTCCAGCCTAGGAGACATCTGGCAGGGAGGGAGAAATCAAGCTCCCAAGTAGACTGGTCCTTACTGAGTCGTTGTCTTCATCTCTACTTTCTAGGCTAAAATCCTAGACAGAGATCTTTGTCCTGAGCAGGAAGCAAGCAGGGTGGCACCAAGACAGGGAGGACACCTTCCCAGGCAGGCTGGAGCATGAGCGTGGGACAGTTAGAACTGATTTAAGACAGATGTCTCCAGAGATTGCAGCCGCATTCTGTTACTACACAGTCTGGGCTGTCCTAGCTGCCAGCTTCTCAGATAGCAACTGATATTCAGCCTTGTCTTGGTTTTGTGTTTCCCTAGTGAGCAAGTGCTGTCAGATGTGGGGGCAATATTGTTGTTAGTAGAGAGAGAGAGAAGGAATAGAAGATCATAGAAGTCTCATCAGACAGGGTGGCAGCCACTGGGAACAGCAATAAATGCGACCACTTTGCAGCTGCATCCCCCTGGTCACTGAGCGGCTCTACAATGCCAGCACCAGCTCTGCTCTCCAGCCAGCTGTCCCTGATATGCCCAAGCCTTAAGCAGGTGGTTTTCTGTACTGTCCCACTATTCCCTTTAACAGATGCTGCTCATATGAGTTCTCACAATGAATGGATTAGCATCGCCAGCAAGCGCCATACAAACCTTCCTCAGGACAAACTCCAGCTCAAGGGCCTGGTAGGCTGGATTCACAGATACCTGAAGAGGCAGAAACAAGAAAAAGATTGATCAGAGTTATCCTTACCCTGAAAATCCTCTCCTCCCACACACATGCCAACAGAAAAGTTCTCCCAGGGACACACCTCACTCAAAGCCTCCCCTCCAACATGCAGAGCCAAGAAAAAGTTATTTCACAATCACCAGAAAAAAAAAAAAGGCGGCTGAATCCTGTGTTAGCACTAAAGAAAATCATCACCAGGGACTGTGTGAGATCACAGGGGCAAAACAGAGCTTCAGGAACAGAAACCACAACTCCCGCCTGGCACATATTCCATCTACTAAAGCAAAGACTCAAAACTCAAGGCCAAGTCAGGTTTCCCCACAGCCAGCCATGCAAATACCAACTGCCTCCCGCCCACCTCCCACAGAAGCTGCAGTAGCCACTGAAATTGAATTTGCCATCAGGCTCATGTTGAACAACGACTATCCACCCATTACTGTGTCTTTGGCACTGGAAAGAGCCCAGAAGGACCAGTGCAGTGTCGAAGCGTATTCTGGTGTATGCGCCAGGTCATACTATGGTGACATGCAGCTTGGGCTCTGTTCTTACACAACCATTAGCACCACAGGTCCTATTTAGAGGGGATCTGCTGGCAACTGATTAGCACAGTAGCACGTAAAATGGTCTTACAGGCAAAACACATCTTTACCATAAGCTGCTGCAAGCCAATTCACAGCAGCCCTTTCCTTGCTGCCCCTTTCTCTGCAGCCTGATTTCCCACAGAGTGGAAGACAGAGATGTAGTTTACATATTGCACTCAGTTATAGCCAACATGCTGAGTAAGAGCACAGGAAAAAACAGACCAATTTCACTTCTCCAGGGTCTCCTGTTGCTTTTTTGTCTCCATTTCCTTTCCTGACAGACTGCTAAACCCACAAACATTGCAGACTCCTTACCAGGATGATTCCTGCCTGGGCAGCTGCAAACTGCGTGAGAACCCACTGGTATTTATTGGGACCCCACATTGCCAGCCGGTCTCCCTTCTTCAGGCCAAGAGCCAAAAGCCCAGCTGCCATCTGGTCCACCTGCAAAACACAAGAGCCTGAGGATCACACAGAGGATGCAGTGGGGGATAGTCACATCCAGGCACTGCTTTCTGGGGGGAATGAGTAGCTCCATTTCTGCTACAGAAATTGAGCAGAACGCCCCTCTGCCAGCCTAGTGCAGCAGCAGCATCTTCCCAGGCACAGCCCAGCCCAGCCCTGCTTGGCAGCTTGACTGGAAACATAAACTAAGAAACAGAGAACAGTACAAAAAGGAAACCAAAAGCAGCAATTAAGTGGTAAATTAATCTTTACCCAAAGCCTATGTAGTGGCTAGCACCTTGCCAGCTCAGCTTAGTCCTTACCTGCCTGCTGGGCCTGTCTACATGGCAGGATTTGCCTCCATCCTGGCAAATCTCCTACCTTCCAGGAGAGAGGAATTTGAGCACTAGCTGTTCTCTAATTGAGGCCTGAATTACCACCAACTTTTTAAAATTAGAATGAACAGAGGAGACTGTGTAGTAACAGACTGTGGCTGCAATCTCTGGAGACAACATCTGTCTTAAATCAGTTCTAACTGTCCCACGCTCATGCTCCAGCCTGCCTGGGAAGGTGTCCTCCCTGTCTTGGTGCCACCCTGCTTGCTTCCTGCTCAGGACAAAGATCTCTGTCTAGGATTTTAGCCTAGAAAGTAGAGATGAAGACAACGACTCAGTAAGGACCAGTCTACTTGGGAGCTTGGTTTCTCCCTCCCTGCCAGATTTCCTAGGCTGGACTGGCCTTGAGTTTAACCTGGTTTATCTGAATGGATGTCATCAAATCACTAGTAAGTCTAAAAGTAATAAAATAAAAACCTCTTCCTATCCAAGATCTTATCATGCATTTACAGAATCTTCCTGGGTACTGAGCCTGGAAACGTTGCCCCTCCATTGAGAGCACACATCACTCTGTATTGGTATGGAACACGCACACACACACAGATACACCCACACCTGGGTTTGCATATGATACCAAGCCCAAGCCCTTGACTATTCTTTAGTTGCCTTTGTGCTTGGCCTAGGAACCTCCCCACACTCAGGAGTTCTGACAGATAGAGAGCAGTGACTAACACAAGAGTTGGAGCCTGCTCCAGGGGAGAAAAACACCATGACTCAGCCTGTTACACAGGAGATAAGGGTGATAATTTTTAAGTTAAAGTTCATCCTGGGATACACAGCAAGTGTTTGAGGCTCAGCAGAGACCTTACTGCCCTCTACAACTACCTGCAGAGGCATGAGGAGAGGTGGGTGCAGGTCTCTTCTCCCAGGTCATTAGTGATAGAACAAGAGGGAAGCTCCTCAAGCGGCTCCAGGGGAGGGTTAGGCTGGACATTAGGGAAGGTTTTTTTAACTGAAAGAGCAGTCTGACCTTGGAACAGGCTGCCTAAGAGGTAATTGAGTCACCATCCCTAGATGCATTTAAAGATCATTTGGATGTGATTCTTAGAGATCTGGGCTAGTGGTGAACTTGGTAGAGTTGGGTTATTGGGTGGACTTGATGATCTCAAAGGTCTTTTCCAACCTGAATGATTCTGTGATTCTATTTTGCCTACTCTCCCTTCTCCCTTTCATCTCAAGACTCTAAGGAGGACAAAGGCAGCACAGTGTGTTCCAGGGAGGTGTCATTATCCTCTGCTCAGGGCTAGGATGAAGATGACACACCTGACTCTTGAGCTGAGTGATAAAACCATTTCCCATCCCTCCATCATGCCTCCTGCCACTGTCTGCACCTCGTTCAGGCTCTGTGAGGGGCAAATCAGGCACTCACCTCCGCTTTGAGCTGAGCAAATGTCTTCCGGACCCCATCGCGGAAGAAGACCAAGGCCTCACGGTCAGGAAACCGCTCAACAGTCTCATCCAGACACTGGCCCACGGTTTTTTCTAGAAGGGGGACATCTGTGGGCCCCTGGACATAGCTGTTGGTCAGTGTGGGCGAGGCGAAAGATGTCCCTGTGTGCAGGGCACTGTGAAAGAAAAGGAGAGCAGTCAAGTTTTCGATATAACCCATTAATACAATTCTCTTCTATTGGAAGGGTTATCAGCCTGCCAACAGTTCCAGGAGTTCTCAGTGCATGTCCCCAGACCAATGGGAACCGCAGGCAGCCACTTCAGTGGGTCAAGATCAAGAGGAACCTCTGAAAGCACGTGGAAAGCCCATGTAGCAGTGGAGAGGAGCACCACAGACCTGGCCACACCAGCAGGCAGCACAGGCAGAGCCCCCATTCCTCTGCTGGGAACCAGGATCTGCTCAAGGATCAGGAAGGAGCCTGCATCAGGCTTGAAAACCAGGCAAAGCCTGGTCCTAGCCATTCAGCAGGGGCAGAAAGCTACCTGGGATGTTCCAGGATATCTGGACAAATGATGGCTCCGCAGTTCACTGACAGATGGCCACTGGGTTTGGCCTTTGGCAACATCAAAAAGTGCAAACAGCTTGGAAGGAACACAATCACAACAGTGTAAAGGGAAATTCCCCTGAGTGGCTTCTCTCCCCTGGAAAGAGCAGGCAGCTGAGACGGTTTAACTCAAAGGTCTGTCATTCTATCAGTCTCCAAAACAGTCTGCAGGGAAGAGGCTAATCCTGCAGAGGAAAGACTGTTTAGAAGAGTTCAAACCTGTAACCGAGAGGCATTTGCAGAGTAACAGTCTGTGTGACCAACAGCAATCTGCTGCTCGTGGTTTAGCACCTCTGCCATCCAGACTACAGGGAGGTTACACTGGTGAAGACAGCATCAGCAAAACTAGTGAAATGGGGGCGGGAGGGAAGAAGTACAGGAGAGTCACAGGAGACTGCACCCGCTGCAAGCACGGTAGGAGAGCAGGCTGGTGTTTCAGCAGAGCAGCCCCTGGACAGGAACAGTACAAGGTCCTTGAGTGAAGCACAGTGACACTGTGCCAGAGGCCAGTGGGGTGGAGAGGGAGCATACTTCAGAGAGGCAGCAGCGAGCACACGTGGACAGAGTGGTAAGGAAAATAATATAAAAATCATTAAGGCTTTCACTGAGGTCTGATCACCAGTGGAAAAAGAGTGACCTCCCCTCTAACGGCAGCCCCTGACTACCCAAGTGCTGCAGTTCTTGCACAAATTTCACTCTCCTGCCCAAGCCACCCCACCGCCACCACTGTTCTGATTGCTATGCAGCCCCCACTTTCTCTGTTCCTCCTCACTTCTTCCCTACCTTTGTCTGTGCTCTCAGCAACTCTATTCCCATCCTAGGAGATGGCCAAGAAGGACAGGGTTAAGTGACTTTTTGGAGTGCGGGGCCCAGAAACAATCCCCTGGCTTTGCAAATTCAGTGGGTAACAGAGGAGGAGGGTGGGGATTCCTGTCCTTGAGAGAGAAACCAGACCAACCTGAACTCAATTCCCTCCCATTCATTATGGGATCAATATACTGCAAATATCTGGTGCTATTTACCCCAAAGGTTTGTTTTCCTGCCCACAAGAAACAGACCTTAGCATGAAGTTACTTCCTCCACAGGATGGAAAAGCACAAACCAAGATTTTGCCCTCCAGGGCTGGGGGTTTTGCTCTGAGAGCCCAGAGAGTATCTTGACCCTCTCCCCTACACTGGTTTCCAGCAAAAGGAGGGTTGCACAACTCCCACTGCCTCTGTCTCTCCTAGTAGAGCTCTTGGGCAACTCACATCAGGGCTGTAGGGCTGCCTGAGGAGGAGGACAAATGCTAGCCTGAACTATCTTCCATTGTTTCAAAGCTCCTGGACAAGGCACATAGATAAATTAGGAGATGAAAGAATGATCTGCAGAAGAAAAGCTGTTAAAAATGTAGGGGATATAAAATAAAGGTTGGAAAAGCTCTCCCTAACCCAAGGGAAGGGTAAATCCTTCTGGGAAAGCAGTAAAAGCCACTGCTGTAGCTAGTCGCTGTTTGAAACAGCAACCAGAGAAGTCACTGTCCCATTGCTGTAGGGGGTGTCAGACCAGCAACTCCAGCCAGTTGCACAAACAGGCAAGGAAACCCATGGAGACAACCACGTTCACTTCTCTCTAAAGCCAAGTCACATCCCATTTCAGCAGAGCCTGCCCCTGTCACTCTGCTGCTTTCCTCTGCCAGCTGAGGCACACAGAGAAGTTCCTGCTCACTCCCACAGCTTGAGAAGGGCTGGATTGGCCAGAGAGCAGCTGCTACTCTGGTTGTGCAAGAGCACTTTCCCTCTGCACCATCTCAGGGGTCACCGGGAGCCAAGCAGACTCTGCATCGGGTGGCAGCAGGAGAGAGTGAACACCGAATTTCATGGACTGCACAGTTTCCTCTGGGATATCATGCAGAGAACCCAGTCGTAAGAAATTTGGTCCAACACATTGTTGTACCACGCCTGGAAATCAAAAACCAGAACCCAAACACAGAGAGACTGGAGAGGGAAAATTATTAGAGAATTCAATCAAACTGCAGAATGTCCTGCTGAAACAGCCTCCTGCCATCTGCCGTCACCCTTTGAGAGGCTCTTGCACAACCCCACACTGCCGATGAAAAGGGTGATATTTCACACTGTTAGGTGTTGGCAAAGCACCAGCAGACCAGGATTTATGGTCCTACTTTCAATTTTTCCCAGGCCTGAGAAGGCAGAAAGTTTTACTAACAGCAAGACTTTCACGCTGAGCACAAGAAGGTGCAAAGGCAGAGCCACCTCCAGCCTTCATGGCTACAGCTTCCTCCACACTCTCCAAACATGGGGATGAAAGAGCATCGAGGAGCAGTAATAGATGTTCACACTCCAAAACTGTCGGAATACTGCTGTTTCTCCTCATGGAGGGAAAATATGCACAGCCTGCTCTCAACAGGAGCAAGCATTCACACCTTCAAATGAACGCAGCAGCAGCCCTGGAATCAGGACCCAAGGTAGCTCATGCTCAAAACCCAGAGTCACTAACTAATCTCAAAGCACTTGCTCACATCATTTCTTCAGATACATTCAGGACAGCAGAATTCACAGCTGTCTGCTGCTCTGAGCTCCCCAAGTTCCAGTCTGACGTTCACACGTGTCTGTGTTTCTATACCAATATCTCCTGGCCAAAGCACAAGTGAGAAGTTCGGGGTAAAGCACAGCAGGCTCTCGGAAGCACTGGGGGGGCAGGAATGTAAGGAATGAAGCAGATACAAGACACGTTAGTTATGGATAACACCATGTTGGAAAAAATGTAGGGTTGGTCTCCCTCCTGCGAGAGTGTAAATCTCATCTGAAAGAAGGAATCAGATGTCTACAAAAAAAGTCTCCAAGAGATTATGAAATAATCTTCTTGTTTGTCTTTGTTACAGAAAACAATTCAACCTCCACCTCTTCCTATGAAGCACTGATGCTGTTGGAAATAGAACTGGTCTGATGGTCTGTTCTTTTAACAACAGTAGTTCCCTGTCTCAGCTGGTGGAGAGCACAGAAAACTTTGCCTGCTCTGGGCTCTCAGCACAGACCATTAAACACTGCCCTTGCAGAGCACATCCCTGCAGCAAGACAGCCCGTGGTTCCTGCTGAGGAGCCTCAGCACCCAGCTGGTCTCGCAAAATTCTCCAACTCTGGAGTTCAGCAGCGCAAAGAACAGAGCAACATCAGAGACCATCAGAAACCAGGGAGATGTGCATCCCCCTCCCGGCCCCCCCATATGTGAGGGGAAAAACAGCCAGGTGTGGGCAGGTCCAGAAGGCACTGCTGTGACACACAGAAATGATCAGTCTGCAGCAAGCACTGACAACTATTCCTAGAAGGTATTTGTACCCGAATAACCCCAGCTACTATTTTATAGCTGTTGCTAGAATATAAACAGCTTCATTTTCACCTTTAACTCTTCCCTTTCCCTATAGAAGTAATTGGAAGAGATAAGAGAGGAACACGAGGCAGAGGCATCAACATAACCTCCTGGACCCAATGACAAGCACACGAGTGAGGTGCCACTGTGCAGCTGTAAAGGACATCGACCCGACCTGTGCTACCATCCCCTCAGCATGTGGGTTAAAGGCTCTGCCTGACTCTCCTGACTGCACAGCCATACTTGGAGAGGTTCACAGACTACCCAGCCCATTCCTTTCCTCATAGACATTTACTAGGAGCTTCTAAGCCCAAGCAAGAACTTTTCTTTCACACAACACAACT
This sequence comes from Upupa epops, assembly GCA_013397515.1. NCBI lineage: Eukaryota > Metazoa > Chordata > Aves > Bucerotiformes > Upupidae > Upupa > Upupa epops. The sequence goes on from VZRI01003324.1 coordinate 1,264,543, forward strand.
GCAATAAAAGGGTGGTGAAGGTTAACCTTGCTCTGTCCTTACATCTTCTTTAGTCTTTAAAATAACCCTGTTGGACTAACGAGTTAACCAGGTGCTGATTACTTCTGTTTGGTTGGTTTGACGTGAGGAAGGAACAGAGTCCCCAGGGCTTTCAGGTTGCAGCTGCAGTAGTCTTTTTGGTTACATTTTCCATTGCACCTCTCCTCCCAACCTGCACTCTTGCTGCCAAATAGATAACTAATGTTCAATAACTTCAACACACTTTTTAATAATGTTACTAGAAAGAGTTCACTCCTTTAAATAAACAATCTTTTTCCCAATAACTTTGTTCTCCTGCCCCTCAGTTTGACTTCTGCACTGGGGTTCAAACTGCAGTCAAATCTGTCATGTGGAAACTTCCCCATCCCATTTCCTAAGAACTAAGCAGTCTTGGTCCTGACCACCTGCACCACACAGGCTTCTGTCACTCGCTCCTAATCTCAACCCAGCTGAAAAGAAACACCCACAGCCTGTGTGTGGAAAACCAGGAGCTACTCCCCACGTTTCTTGGGAAATTGCTCCCTGCAGTTATACCTCCTGGTGAATGTTAGCTCTGTATCTGGTAACCCCACAAGGATTTACCCACACCTAGTTGCCTTCCTGCTGCTGCTCTTTCTCATGAAATTGCACCAAGAGGCAGCACTGAAGAAAAGCAAGGCAAAGGTGGTCTGACTTTCTGGAAACCTAGAGCTGCTTGGTGCCCCAAACCTGCTGGTATCTCAAGGGACGGGGACACTGCCTGACAAAGTCTGTGAGCCAAAGAGGAGGATGGAGAAGCTGTTTGATACATCTCACATTATTGAAATCAGGATGGAGCTGTTGCACAGAGAAAGTTCAGCCCTGGACACATGATCACATCCTTCCACGTGCTACACAGGGCTTGTCCCTGCCCTTGGTCCTCTCACAGGCCATGGGAAGTCCAGACCCAGAGGATACATCCTGTCTTTGGCCGCTTTAGAGAGGTCTTAGTGTAGCCAAAGGACAGCGACACATACTGACCGTGAAACATCCAGCTGAACCTGCCCTCTCTGCACACAGCTACTCTACCCGGCTGGACATCCACACGGCCCAGCACCTGCCCTATAGCTCTCGTCCCCCCTCACACACAGCCTCCATCCCCTATAGACCCCACTGTCCTCTCACCCATGGTCCCCTATGCCCTCCATCCCTTCTCCCCTATGGCACCTTGTCTCCTACTCCCCTCCATCCGCCCGTGGTCACCCACAGCCCCCTGTCTCGTACAGCCCACCAACCTTTCTCCCAACAGCCCTCCGTCTCCTACAGCTCCCTACTGCCTAGAACACCCATTCTCTATAGCCCCACAGCCCTCTTCCCCCATAGACCTCCCCCCAGCCCCAGTCGGTACCTGCCCGAAGGGGTCCCCCACTGCTGTCGGCGTAGGAGGGGCAGCCCGCGGCGGAGCAGCGCTGCCAGCAGCACCGTGCCCATGGCTGCAGCGCAGGAAGGAACCGGGGCTGCGGCCGCTCCTGCCGTTCGGGTCGAGGGGGCGGTGCGCACCTCGGCCCCGGCCCCGCCTCGGGGCCAGCGGCTGGGCGGGGGGAGCCGAGAACGGACGCTAATGGTCCCTGCTCCAACGCAGAGTCTGGGCCCCTTCCCCGAATCCGCCCATTCCGTTATCTTTCTTCCCAGTCTACACCCCAGTACAACCCCGCGCCGGACTTTGGTGCGGGACTCCCAGCACCGCTTGCCTCCGTTGCTCTACAGCACCCGATGCCTGAGCTCCCGTGAGTCACCGATTGATTCCCAGCCCTTAATGACTCCTCACCAGCAGCTCCATGCGCACCCGGGCTGCCTTCCCCTGCCACTGGAGGTATAGCCCGGCGAAGGGCAAAGGCACGGGCAGGCACCCGGGAGCACCGCTGACACCGAAGGAGAAGCGGACACACGCATCATTCCCCGCTTAAACCGTCTGGCAGCTCTTCTGGGCGCTGCCTGCCACAATGATTGAAAGGTAATTGATCCTTGTGAAAAGGCTGAGGTGTCAATTCCAGCCCAGAAAATGGGCTGTCTGCAGTTTGGCAGCTCTGTCTGGGGAGAGAGAAGTCGGAGATCAGTGTGTGTGGACGCAGTGTGTCTGTACCATGTCAACCTCAAGGGCATCGGTATCGGTCTCAGAAGGGTGAATCTCAAGTACCAAAGCTATAAAAGTGCTCATAGCACAGCTCTGTCGTAAAATACTGGCTGCACCCAGATGTCTGGCATTAGGTTTGTGTTTTGAGGAACTGGAAGTGTTTGTTCCAGTGTTTGCAAGGAATTTGCTTAGTAGCAGCAAGAACAGTGGTTTCTTTGGTAGAGAAAGGGAGATTTGTATCTTTGAAATATGAAAAATTTGCTGCAGCTCAGAGGGGACAGCAGCTGAGACAGGCTAGAGGTTCTAGGAGTGGTGTCCAGCCCCTGGCTGCTGTGGCCAGCTCATGTCCCCACAGCACAGCAAGGACTGTGTGACCTGGGTCAGGCTGACTGCTCATCCTGCTTTCCTCAGCTCTTTCTGCTGCCTTCTCTGTGCTGATGTTCTTCTAGCCTTGCTTTAACAGAGTGTACCTCTCTGTCTGTCGCAGGGAAGACTGAGGCCTTAGCCATGCACAGGAGCCCTATTCTCCACACCAGTCCCACGACAACCAGTACCTCGATGAATTTCTGCAGATGCTGCAAGGCTGTGTGACACTGGTGACCAGAAATTACCCTTTCACAACCACTCCAGCACAGAGCAATTATCTTTGTGCTTCAGAAGCATCAAAGCATGCTTGATTTTGTATAACCATGGAAGAAAAAAAAGCCCAAACTTCATCTGGGATCCAGAAATCCTCACCTTTAATAAATAAAAAGGTGACTTTCAGCTTGATCCTCTCGTGTTCCAGTTATTAGCCTAGAGGGTGAATGTCAGTCAGATCAATGTGACACGAACATACATTTGTTTGAGGTTTGAAGAGCAAATGCAGGCTCAGTCAGTAACTCGTCACGCCATCAAAAGACAACTTCTTTACAAAGATTTAGAAATCTGCCTTCAAGCTAATCCAAAGAAGCAGGTAGAGCTTGTAACTGACCTACACCCACACTCTGGCTCTAAGAGCCAAAGGAGCTCAGACTTGTGTAAACCCAGAAGCGCAGAAATCAGGACGAAGGCACCTCATGTCCCTCAGGGCACTGAGCCTTGCTCACGTGAGCCTCAGGCCATGCAAGCCTCAGACCACACAAGCGTCCCTTGTATCTGGGCTGGGAGATCTGGCACTGAGAGTTTCCCTCTCCACCCCTGGAAATTATCTTCTGAATACTTCTTGTCCTCCAAACCTTATTGTGAAAAGCTGAGGGTAAGAGAGGTTCTTGCACAAGTAGACTTCTCAAAGGAGGGCACAGTAACTTCAGTTCACTTTGGAAGAACAATAATCTCCTCCAAGAAGCTTCTGGAGATTCTGTGCGTTAACTCAGGCAAGGTTTGTTTTATTTCCTGTCCGTGTTGGTACTTTGCCTTTGCTTAGAGGCTCCTGTGGTCTTGGTTACCTCTGTGCTGGCAGCTCAGCAGAACTCTGGGGGTTAGAAGAGACCTACTGGCAAGTTAAAACCAAAGCATGCAGGAGTTGAATGTGCTGGAGTAGCTGAAACACCTTTCCGTGGTCCTGTACATCACAGTTTGCACAGAGGTCATAGAATCCATTGAACCAGAATGGTCCAGGTTGGAAGAGACCTCTGAGATCATCTAGTTCCAAGCCCCCTGCCGTGGGCAGGGACAGCTCTCACAAGACCAGGTTGCCCAGATGGCCTCCAGTGTGTTGTCTGCACCACACAGCTTGATGCCACCGACAAACTTCCTGACAGTGTGCCCAATGCCACTGTCAACGACTCTGACAAAGATGTTCCACAGCACCAGGCCCAGAACAGACCCCTGAGGAACTCCATCAAATGATCTCCATTTGCACATAAAGCTGTTGATCACAACTCTTTGAGTGCAACTGTCCAGCCAATTCCTTATCCAAGTAGTTCATCGGTCAAATTCGTATCTCTCTCTTTTAGAGACAAGGATGTTGTGCAGGCCAGTGTCCAATGTCTTGCACAAGTCCAGGAAGATGACATCAATTGCACTATCCTTACCCACCAATGCTGTAACCCTATCATAGAAGGCCACCAGGTTTTTCAGGCATGCCAAGCCCTGAGTGAAGCCATGCTGGCTGCCATCAATCACGTTCTTTTCCTTGTGCCTCAATATAATTTCCAGGCACTGAGGTGAGACTGTCTGGCCTATAGTTCCTTGAATCATCCTTGTTTCTGTTTTTAAAGTAGAAGTTAATTTTTCCCTTTTCTGGTCAATGAGAACCAAGCCGGACTGCCATGATTCCTTATATGTGATGGATGATGGCTCAGCCACTACATCCACCAGGTGCCTCAGAACCTGTAGATGTATCCCATCCAGTCCCATGGACTTGTGAACCTTCAAGTTCTGACGTAGGGGTGCTGGTAGACAGCCGGCTTAATATGAGCTAGCAATGTGCTCAGGTGGCCAACAAGGCCAACAGGATTTGGGCCTGGATTCAGAATAGCATGGTCAGCAGGAGAAGGGAAGTTATCATGCCCTTGTACTCTGCCCTTGTGACGCCTCATCTTGAGTACAGTGGCCCCTGATTATAAGAAAAGCATGGAGATGCTGGAACAGGTCCAGGTGAGAGATAGAAAGCTCGTGATGGGTTTAGAGAACCAGTCATATGAGGAGACTGAGGGAGCTGGGCAGGGTTATTTTGGAGAAGAGGAGGCTGAGGGGAACTTCACTGCCCTCTACAACTGCCCGAAGGGGGTTTGTAGAGAGGTGGATGTTGGCCTCTTCTCCTTGGTGACTGATGAACAGAAGCAGAGGCAATGGTCTGAAGCTGAGGCAGGGGAGATTTAGATTAGATCTTAGGAAGAAATTCTTTACAGAAAGAGTGCTGAGGCACTGGAACGGCCTTCCCAGGGAGGTGGTTGAGTCACCCTCCTGGAGTTATTTAAGAAGTGTGTAGTCATGGTGCTTTGTGATAGGCTAGAGTGGCAGCACGGAGGGGGTTACTTTGTGTTTGTCAGTCTCTCAGGTATTGAGGTTTTTTGTTGGTGTGGGTAGGGTTGGACTCAGTGATCTAGGAGGTCCTTTCCAACCAGGATTATTCTGTGATTCCTAAGGCCACAAACCTGATCTGTTCCTATCATAGATGGGTTTTCTTTCTCACAGTCCCAGCCCTTAACATCTGTGACTTGGGTGGGGTGGTTTGAGTTTTTGACAGTGAGGAATGAGGCAGCTCAAGGTTAGTCCTTACTGCAATCCCATTATCAGGTAATACTCATTTGGCTCTGTCCCAGGTTCCTTTTCTCTTTCGCTGACTTTCTCAACATCATGTCAGTCAAGACAGAAGTGCTGCTCTGGCAGCACTGGAGCCTTTGTGGTAAAGCAGAACATTCCTTGGTGTAAGAGCCCCGTGAGCAGGTTGCTCCTCTCTGACAATGCAGCCTGTGAAGAGGCTGGCACTGCTGTGGTAAAGCGAGGTACAGATCAGTGAGGTACAGACCTCCCGGGTTCTCTCTTCAGTTGGGTTTATTGGCAGTTACATGTTAGATTTGTCACAGAGGGTGCTGATTTGACTGGACGTAAACCTCAGCCAACGTGGGCTCGGAGGTCCCTACCCTTCGACGGCCGGGTGCCACCGCAGTGCCCCTGACCAGGCTCCGAACGAGGGTGCGCTGCGCTCGCCCCGCTCCTCGCCGGCAGGGGGCGCTCTGACCCCGTAGGGGGCGCTCTGAGCCGGCAGGGGCCGCTGTAGCCCGGCGACTCCGCGCGGACGTGGAGGCGGAAGTGGGTGGCGGGGCCGGGTCCACCCGCGCCTCTCCAGGGGACCCGCAGCGCCATGTCGCGGGGCGGCGGGAAGGGGCAGGGGCTGAAGGACAAGCTGGACGGTAACGAGCTGGACCTGAGCCTCTGCGACCTCAACGAGGTGCCAGTCCGGGAGCTGGTGAGTGTCCCGGGCCGGGACGCGGAGCTCGCACCGAGGGAAGGGGCTGCGCCGGGCAGCCAGAAGTGTGAGGCAGCCAGATGCGGGCGGGGGGGGTGTGGGGTGTGGATGGTGCTAGAGACTCGGCCTGCAGGTATCTAAGCTCTTTCAGAGTAGAGCCTTTCCCTTTAGACCCAGAATCCATCCCTAGGCGGCTGCGGGGGATGGACAGACTGACTGACGCGGTAGAAACCGCAGAGGCTGGAGCAGAACCAGCGGCTGTCGGAAGGCTCCGGGCGTCTCTCGCTGGTGATTGAGTGCTTTGTTTCCGTTTCAGGCCGCGCTGCCGAAAGCCACTGTACTGGATTTGTCCTGTAACAACCTCATTTCCCTGCCGGTAAGGTGCCAGGGAGCCTTTGTGGGGATGAGGCCGATGGGATGTACAAAAGAGAACTAGCGCTTCAGTAGAGCCTCACCGGGAGGTTTGGAAGTGGCCCTTTCCTCGTCTTGGGGTGGCTACTGCTGTCAGTGACCGGTCAGTGCGGGTCAGGTTTGGTTGAGGCAGAGGAGAGAGAAGGGCTGGGCTGTGTTACGTTCAGCGTGTCTCTGCCAGAGGATCCCCAGATGAACACTGACCTGTTTCGTCAGCAGTGGAGGCTCGGGCTTGTCGCCGTTGAATTGCCACACATCACCTTGGCAGTCTGTTTTCTCTGTCCCACTGTTTTCCACCTCCCACCTTCTGAGGCAAAAGCGAGTGAGCATCTCCCATAACGGTTCTGTAAGCAGTTAAGGATTTGTGGTTTACGTGAGGCTGGCTCCTCATACTCAGCTTCATAAGGTTTCTTCATAAAGATGTTGACAAGCTTTTTCTGGGTTTCTGTTGTATTTGGGTTTTAGTCAGACTTCTGCAGTTTGATGCATCTGGTGAAACTGGATTTGAGTAAAAATCGGCTTCAACAGCTGCCCTTGGATTTTGGCCGCCTGGTCAATCTGCAGCACCTGGACCTTCTCAACAACCGTCTCGTCACCCTGCCAGTCAGCTTTGCACAGCTCAAGGTAAATGGTTTGCTAGGCAGTTACGTAAAGCTTTGGGATGCAGCCCAGGGTCTTGTGATCCTTCGCCAGTTGATTTCTCTGGTAAAGCATCCATCCTGCTGACTACCCATTCCCAAATTCAGCTGACACTGTTCTGCAGCTCAGTGGAAATTGTCTCCCATTTATTGAGAACGTCTCAGCTCCAGCTCTCTGCTTGTCTTCTGTAACTTTTTCATTCATGTGAAAACTAAGTAGTTCCTGGTAGTTCTGCTTTGGATCTCTTAATCACAGACTGCTGACACTCTTACAGCCTCCCCTTTATCATTCCTTTCTGCAGAACCTGAAGTGGCTGGATCTGAAGGACAATCCCCTGGATCCTGTCTTGGCTAAAGTGGCAGGAGACTGTCTGGATGAGAAGCAGTGTAAACAGGCAGCTGTCAGGGTAAGGAGTCTGCTTTTAGTCTTTGTTCCTTACTTGGCTTTTGCTGGTGGTGGTTCTTTCATTTGCTCAGCAAGCTGGGAGGCTGCTGCAGCAGTTTGAAGTTCTTCAGGCAGTGAGGTGCCGGCTCGCTGCATTGACATCACTGCTGCTGTGCCTGTGGAGAGCAAATGCTGGGCTGAGTAGGATTCTCTTCCATTACTTAAGTTAAAGGAGAGCTAACTGCTTGTTGCCAGGAAAACTGGAGGCATAATCAGACAAAATAATCCATTTCTAAGTTTAGAGCACAGAAGTCTCTGGAGAAGTTCTGGCAAACTGTCAGCTGATGTCAATAGAAAGGTTCTGTGATCCTCGGTATCAGCTAGGACTGGTTTGTCACGTTTGTTTTTTAACGGAAAGATCAGTTAAACTGCAAAGACGCGTGTGAGAAGGTGGCAGCTGTCTCGGTAGGGGGAGCTCAGGGCAGGCGGTCAGCCCCAGCTGCCTGTTCCCAGCTGCGCTCCAGCCATTCAGGTTTGAACTGAGGAAGCCAGGAGCCTTCTGCAGAGCACTCAGGTTGTTTCCTTGGATCTTAAAGGTACTGCAGCACATGAAAGCGATCCAGTCTGAGCAGGACCGACAACGGCAGCAGAAGCTCCAAGCAGAGCGAGGTAAGCACAAAGAGCTCTTGTGTGCTGTCTCCTGGGACTGTTCTTGGTCTCTGTTACGCACACAAACATTCCGGTCACCATCTAACGAATTACAGTCTGACACATAGCTGTAGCTGTCAAATTCCTGAGGACTCGGGGAATAGAAGGATAGAAGGGCTGAAGGACGAGAAACAGTGGGGGGGTTAAGTGTATGATTTCTTCCCTGAATGATAGTTAAATCTCCAGAAAAAAATTATTTTAAGGGGAGCCTGATTCTAAGGGAGCAGAACATAGGGTATGTGATACAAAACAGGGTAGTTATTTGATTGGTTTTCTTATTACAAGTGGGAACAATATAAGCAGGTAATAAGGAAGAAGGCGATGACTATCCTTTATATAAAAGGAAAAAACTTCCTATTAATCCCCAGAAATGGAGAAGAAGCGTGAAGCAGAACAGCGAGCAAAGGAGGCTCAAGAGAGGGAGCTGAGGAAGCGTGAGAAGGCAGAAGAGAAGGAACGCAGAAGAAGGGAGTATGATGCTCAGAAAGCTGCTAAGCAGGAGATGGAAAAGAAAACGAAAAAAGAACCCGTGCAGACCCGAAGTAAGTCATACCCATTTCGGCTGGGATTGCATCAGATTTCTTCATTACACCTTGAGGCTGCCAGGTTTGCTCTTGTGCAGCCTAGGTACTGGTAGATGGTGGAAGCAGGGGGGAACTCGTAGGATTTCTAATAAGCTCTGGGGCTGTGCCCTTTTCCTGTGTTTCCAATGAACTACTGAGCCAGTTCTCCAGCAGTTCCTACAGAGAACTTCCCTCCACTCCTTAAAGTATACTGAATTGTATGTGCAAAACCAGATCTTGGGCAACATTGTGGTGATTTACGTCCTCCTCATTGCCTCGTGTGAATCTGAAACTTTTCATCTTCGGTGGGTAGATCCTGTGATTCTCCTTATTAACCAGAGCCAAGTCATAAAAAAACAAAGACAAACATCATCTGCATCACAGACTGAAGTATTGCCCCTGACCAGCTTGTTTCTGAATGTAGATTCTTAAATATATTTAACTCCTCATGTTCTGCATTTTGTCAATGTTACAGAGCCTGCATCCAGTTCTCGACCCCCTCAGCCGTCCCGGCACAGGCACTCCTGGTCGCGGTCAGTGCTGCGGGTCGTGCTCTTCATGCTGTTCTGCATCCTCTGCACAGTGGCTGCCTGCAAGCTGACAGAGCTGCAGCATCAACCTCTGTGTGTCAGTGTCAACACTCTCTTTGAAGACGTGGTGGCTGCCCTGCAAAACCACAAAACCCTGCAAAATCTGCTACAACAGAACTCGCAGCGGTGATTGTCCTGGATGGGCACTTGCTTCGTCAGCATCTCCCTCCACCATCTACGCAGCCAGAATTCCTATGGAATTGTGTTCTGATGAAACTGCTTTTAATCAAGTCAGCGTTGGTTTGCTGGTCCACTCCACGCAGAGCAGAGTTATTGTTCAGATCATCTTTGCTATGCATGTTTCTAAGTTGGCCTGTAACTCCCATTATGTGCCCACATTAACCTAAACCTGTTAACACCTCTTCCCTCCAAGGGATGGTTACCGAGAGCATGAGATACAGAACGCTGCCAGTAGGAGGGGTAAAACCAGCCTTTGGTTATCTAGGCAACTGCAGCTCTGTCCTGGAGGTGGAAGCAGTGTTAGTACTTGTCCATTCCTTGCTCTCATTTCTGTTTGTGCTAAAGTTAGTGATGTGGCTCTTTGGGAATAACGCGTTACGGCCTCCTCCAGGACCAATTGCAAGTGGGTAGGACGGCTGTGCAGCCGTGTGCTGGGGTGAAGGCGCTGATGTTCTGGTAAAAGGAGCTGAAAATTTTCAATACAACAGTTTTCGCAGCAATTTGTCTGAACCCATTTTTTTCTTTCAAATCAGACTACATTTATTATAACCATTATTTTAACCATTTTTGGGAAGGAATGATGCAATGCGTCAGTATGGGTTGGGTAGTGATCAGCTAGAGAGCACCACTGGGGAGAGTGTGTGTCAAGAAGGGAATACTCTCTTTTCAATTGCATCAGACAGGACAAGCGGTAACGGATGCAAGGTTGAACACAGGAAGTTTTGCTTCAATATGAGGAAAAATGTCTTTACAGCGAGGGTTATTAAATATTGGAACAGGATGCCCAGGGTGGTTGTGGGATCCACTTCTTTGCAGGAGCCTGGATGTGGTTTTGTGTAGTTGATTTAGGCTATGCTTTTCAGTAATCTGCATCCTGCTTGAGCACGAGGGTTGGATTGGATGGCCTCTGAAAGCCCCTAACAAACTCTGTGTGTAAAGTGCCAGCAGAGCAGCTACAGCTCAGGAAAGATTTCTTGCCCATCTGCAGCAAGAGGGGGATGTGTAAAACCTCTGGATTGACATCAGGCAAGTTTAGCCTGTTGCTGGGTGCAGCAGTAGCCCATGGCACTGTGACACAGGCTGGCCTGGTGGCAGCATNTCCAACCCTAACAAACTCTGCGTGTAAAGTGCCAGCAGAGCAGCTACAGCTCAGGAAAGATTTATGACCCGTCTGCAGCAAGAAGGGGATGTGTAAAACCCCTGGATTGACAGCAGGCAAGTTTACCCTGTTGGTGGTACAGCAGTAGCCCATGGCACTGTGGCACAGGCTGGCCTGGTGGCAGCATCACCCACTGAGGCTGACAGGAAGAAACAGGTTTTGCTGCAGGCCTGTTGGGAGGATTTGGCTTGTACCTAGAGAAGAAAACTTGCCTGTGCAAAGGCCAATGAATTATTTATAAACTTCCTCACAGAGAAAACAAAGCAGCATCTTGTTGTATCCTGAAGGGCTTTGTAGTACTACAGCAAAGCATACACGTGGTGTAAGCCAAAGCATACACATGGTGCAAGCGCAGGCTTCAGAGCACACTGTTCTTCTGAGAAATCCTCTGCGAGTCACCAGAATCACGCTCTCTCTTCCAGTACCTGTGAGTTTCATACTGAAGTTGTCATCGAAGCACTAAACCTTCATCTGGTTGTAAACCAACAGCAAGACTGGTTTCCCCAGCACCACACAGACAAAAGCAGCAGCACCAGGTAAAAGGCAGGAAAGGCGAGCAGCCTGGTTCTGGCTCCACAACACGTGTTTTCTAAACCGCCTTGAAACAGCTTTAGGCTTTGCTCACTACACTTCTTAGAAGCCCCTCACCCGCTGTTCAGACATCGGGAGCACTCTTAGGATAGGCGTTGCTTATGCTTGCAGATGCCAGGCTAACGGGATTGACGTGCTGAGCTCAGCAGTGTGCACTGTTCAAGCAAGGGCTTTCACCACACAGGCAGCAGCACAGCTTTGAAGGGCGACTGTCACGTGTTCGACACAGTTTAATTCACTTTCATCTCGGTAAGTGCTGTTGTTGTGAAGGCCCTCAGCTATCACTGGGAGCACACAAGTGCTAACAGCTTTGTGGACAGGCGAGTAGGTTCCCCAGTCTAATTGGCTTTTTCTGCTAACTAGTTAGCCCTCGTAATTCTGGCACATATAATCAGATTTCAAGACCCTCTGTGGATTTAGCTGTCTGGAGACTGAATCAGGGCAGTCTATATGTATATCTGAAAATTAGCCTTACTCATTCCCATCTGCCACAACAGGAAGCAGAGAGGCTCTTTTGTGAGGTGAAGTTCTTGCACGTTCTTAGAGCAGGTGCTGTGGAGAAGCACCATGTTGCTGTAGCATGGGGAATCTTCACGTTGGAGAGAGAAGGTACTTGCTTGCAGTTTAGGAGTACCCCTTTGGGCAGAGGGTACACTCATCTATATTCAAGACTTGAACTGAAGATTACTAGTATGCAGAATTATTTATTTTATAGGAACACAAATAAAAAGAACTAGCAGTACTGTAAACTGTGTCCCACTCATGCTCTTAGGGAAAGTGTTCACCATCTGTCTTGTGTAAACTCCAGCCATTCAGCAATTTTATCCAACCTTCCTCTGTGGCAACAAAGTCTAAAATGAGTTTTAAAACCAGGATCAGTGACTCTGTTCATCACCTCCAGCCTTCAGTAGGAGGTAGAGTACTTCACCAGTAAACCAGGCTGTTCTACAGCTCAGTCCTTAAGGCAAGCAAACAGTAAATTCCTCATTTTCTGGGGTTATCCAGTGGAATCCAAATAGAGATCGGGATCGAGAGACGTCATGTGCAGATAGATTCGGCGGGAGAGTTCTGGCCCGATCCGCCGTGAAGTGGCTGTCACGCCATCACCGCGGTGCACGGGGATGTTCTCCAGCATGTTCTGCCGCTCCTGCTCTGAGGAGCATCTATTAAAGGCCTAAAAGCAACACACAGAGCAACAACAGTATTATCCATCTGCATCCATTTGTAGCTCTGCACAGGTGCCTGCTCTGCCCTTTCACAGTGAGTTTTTCACCCAGTGACTCCCCAGCCCTTAGCGGTAAGCTTAGAGCCAATGTAGAACTGATACTGCTCCCTCACCAATCTGCTCAGTAAAGCCAAAGCGATGGTGTCAAGGATTCAGTTCTACCTCCCTAAACAGCTCGCACAGAATCATTGTGTCAAATTTAATACCAATTACATTTCTTTCACTCTACATTAGCTGCTGTGCACACAGTGCTGGTTATTTCTGAGGCATCCTCACCTGAACAAGCAGCTGAGGAGAAGGGTAGGCAGACACAATGGCCTCAGCCATCTCCAGGCTGACCCGGTTAAATTGCTGTATCTGCCTCTTCCAAACTTCCAAGAGACCCTTTCCAGAGGGATCCACCTTCACCCCTCCATGACATCCTTTCTCAAAGTAAAAGCAGAACTCCATGTTCTCCTGTTCCTTCCTAGAGAGAGCAATGTGTGGGGGGAAAAAAAAAATGAGACAATGATGCTTTGAAGAAAATCCTATCCCTGCATCTGCTGCCACACAGCCAAAGATAGAAGCTGCTTTTCCCTCTGTGCTGTTTCAGACCCTGAGGGCACCCGAGTAAATGCTACAAAATCTGACCCTATTTTCTCTACATGCATTACCATCTCCTTGTTTAAGACCAAGATTTCTTGCTGAAAAAGAAACAATCCTGGGAAAAGCCCTGACACATGTACTAAGTGCTGCTGAATAAGCATTCAGTTTCTGTCAGCCACAATGAAACACTTCAACCTGTCATTTTTAACAATATCTCATCCTTTCTCATGGCTGAGATGTAAAATACAGCAGCTGCTGTGAGAGGAGCGGTAGGACTGTGTGAGACTGCGTAAGATGTCTTTCTCAGCTATGGCTGTGCCACACGCTGTCCTTTCTTACCAAAGGAAGCAGCTGAATAGTTCAGTCTCAGTAATGTCTCTCTTGCTTATACCTTGAACAAGAAAAGCTGGGGCTGTCAAAGCCCGACTCCATTTGCATTCCCATCCCACTCCCAAAGTCAGACTGAGAACAAGACCTTTGCCTGATGTCATGCAACACTACAACATGGAGCTAGGGTCTGTCCTCATCCCTTTTCTGGCAGGACCTCTGTTTCCAAGAACTAACCCAGCACTGAAACAGCTTTTAAAAGCTATTAAGCTGTGCTATACTAAGGTGCAGCCATGTACCTGCTGTTCCCTCCCAGAAACTCAAAGTAGAAGATACAACCAAACTCACTTGAATGGTGCTTGAGCTACAGCTTTTGTTAACATCATGGCATATTCCCCAAGCTCTTCCCAGCTCTCAAAGAAGCTCACTTGGACTTGCTTGCTCAGGTGCAGATCCACCAAGGCCTGTGAATATCATTGGAAACAAATGGAACAATTACTCTTCTCATATCAAATCTCACTCTCATCTGAAGCAAGAAAAAGGGTCACATCTTACTGTTGGCCATGTACATCGACTCTCTCATTCTGGCAACAGTTCATTTCAGACACTGAAGTCTTCAGGGGCAGTCTGCCTCCTGCCAGTTATTCTTGGTTTAGCACCATGTCAGTTGATGTAGCAACTCAGGAACAGTTTCTCCTGCAGTGGCCACTCAGCCCAGTGCAGCACTGACAAACTTTGCTAGTGTGTTGCAAGAGGTAAGAGATGCTGAGACTGACACTGAGATAGAGAAGAACGAGACACATCAGACTGCAAGAGAGCTCAAGGTATATCTTGAGCAGCAGGGAACTGGGAAGCAAGCCCACAAAGCTCTGACCAGACAAGTGAACTAACAAAGGCTGAACCTCCCTGTCCAAAAAAGTGACAGGGTCAAATGTTCAAACAACTGCAGACAAGAGATGATGGCTGCACGCCTGCTTTAAAGTTACTCACTTCTTCCACATCCAGTCTGGTTATCTGCAGGCCAGAATCCTTAACTTTCCCTTTTCTCTGTTTTCCCAGTTCTTCTTGACTCACTGCCGCCTGTAGCGGTCTTCTTTTTGATTTATATGTGAGAGACCTAAAGATAAAAGGAAGTCTGCAAGTTCATACTCTTTCCCGGGTATTCCCCACTGATCACTGTGACTGCAGGCTAGACAGACCTTTGCTTCTGCTTCTCTATAACAAACAGAGGAGCACTGCTGAGAGGGAAAACCGCTTCTACTCCAGTCTCTGCTAGAAGGAGTTAATGCAACGGTATTTTTCAAGGCCAGAGACAACAGGAACATTTGGATGGAAAAAAGATTTAACCTGAAATGAGTTTCTACACCAACTACAGCCAGTGCTGGAATTTTCTCAGGCATTTTCTCCATGACGTGATTTACATAGCTCTCTAGTGTGTCCTTCTGCCCTTCTATACAGCCCTGGGCCTCCTGCAAAGGTCAGAGGAAAAACAGAGTTAAACCTTTCTGAGGTATAAATGCAAGAGCAGCAACCTATAGCTCTGACTCTGCAGCTGGCCAGCAGGGGAAAAATGTCTGTTCACACTGCTCTTCAGGGGCAAGCTGGCAATACTTGATCTGGTACCATGTTACAGTAGAAATTAATATTTTTTAATAAAAACAAGTCCTACTCGTTCTGACAACATTACCACCTCACTCATCTGTGAAAAATTGTAACAAGGAAAGAAAACTTGTCAGAACTTTGCATTATTCAGCCTTAGCAGGTTCAATCCATTAATGGCTTCTAAAATGAGGTTTCTGGCTTACTGGAACCACAGCTCCATCCCACATGAAACCCTTCCTGCTGCAAAGAAGGAGGACAAATATACCACCCTTACAGCAAAGCACAACTGGCAGCATGAGAGTCATAAGCATTCTCACTTGTTTGTAGTTCTGAACCATGGACAAAAACTCCTCCAAGTGAAGTACAACCAGGACATGGGATTCTTCTGTCCATTCATCTCCTTCTCCCTTCTGTCCAGATATGAAAACAAACAGCCAGACCAACAGTCTGTCATAATTCACTCAAACTAGTGCTCCCACTCCCACCTCTGAGGCAGGGAGAAGATTAGAGGGTGTTTACTTGGGCTGCTAAATGCAATTACTGATGACTGCAAATAACAGAAGGAGAAAAGAGCAGGTGCGCTGCGATTTTGCTAACATACCTGAAGTGACAGAGTCTTTCTCCTCCAGGTGATGCTGCAGGGAACAGCCTGATTCACAACCACATAGGAATAATTTGCAGCCTGCAAAGCACTAAGGATCTGGGCACCACCATCTATCTGTAAGAGAACTGAAATGTGCATGGGTCAGGTACCACAGAGAGGACACAGCAGCCAAGACAAAGCAGATGCAGACTGTGAGGACAAGTACCTGCATCTAGCTCTACGGTCATGTATTTCTCACACTCCCCTGGTCGCTGAGCTTTCAGCATCTTGGCAAGGGCTCTCTTCCTCTCTTTTTCCTGCTCCTGCTGCTTCTTCCGTGCTTCTCGCTCCTTCCTCCTCTGCCACGCAGCCTGGCACATGTTTTCCCTTTCCTTCTGAGTATATTTTGACCTCTTGGGAGGAGGGGATGTTCCTGGGCTTGTTTCGCTTATCAGTGGCCTACTTGTCTGGTCTGTGGAGTCACACCGAGAGGCTGGGAGCGGGCACAAGGACCTCTGGGCACTGCCTGTGTCATTTTGGCTGCCACAACACCCATCTCCGGAGGCACCCACGGTATCTCGTAGCTCTTCCCTGCCAGGTGCCAACAGGCCACCGTTAGCACGAAGTCCATCTCTCCTTGCTGCATTCCCACCCTCCGACTGAGAAGGCTCCGAAACTGCCTCCCTTTTCCCTTCCACCCTCCTCTTGATCCTCTCATACAGAGGGACGATCTCCACCACCTCCTCGTCCTCACTCCCACTGCTCACCACCACCTTCTCCACAGCGCTCACAGCGGCAGTGGAGCGGCCGAACGACAGCGGGGACTGCAGCAGGGAGGCTAAACTGGGCAGCTCTTCCTCCTCTACCTCAGACAACCCCCCACCCTCCGCCATTGCCGCCTGCTCCATGAAGAGACACGCGAGCGAGCGGTCATTGGTCCGAGCCCGCGCAGCGGCCGCCAGCGATTGGTCTGAGACTATGCGCGGGCCGCCAGCGATTGGTCCGAATGCGCGTGAATATGCGCTTTCGGACCAATCGCCAACGGCTCCCGCGCCGGAAGAGGACATGGCGACGGAAGGGGAGGGAGGGGGAGCAAAATGGCGGCGCTGAGGAGGTTGTGTGAGTGAAGGGATATCGTGGGGTTGGGAGTGAGGGCCTTCCCTGTGGGGAAATGAGTGGTCTTATTCGTGAGGAAAAGGGCCTCGTATGGGTTATGGTGCCTCTGCAGTGGGCCCGAGATACTGAGCTTTCGTCCCATCTAGGTTCGAAAATCTCCAAGGCTTTAAAGTCGTGGTTTTTTAAAATCGAGAGGCGTTACAGGCAGAAATCATCTCGTGGGGGATCTAAATTGTAAAGTTTTTCTACTGCTGGTGCTGGTGAAGCTACCTCTGGAATCTCTGGAATAGTGCGCCCGGTTCAAGAGCGACAGAGAGCTCCTGAGCAGAGTACAGGGCAGCCACTGGGATGATCCGGGGGCTGGAACATCTGCCATATGAGAGGCTGAGGGAGCTGGAGCTGTTCAGCCTGGAGAGGAGGAGGCTCTGGGCAGGGTCTGATCAATGATTAGAATAATGTAAATTATAATGATATAATTATAACAATGTCAGAAGGATGGGACCAGTCTCTTCTCAGTGATGCCCACTAAAACTGGAACATAGGAGGCTCCATATAAACACAAGAAAAAACATTTTTGCAGGGAGGGTAACAGAGCCCTGGCAGAGGCTGCCCAGAGAGGTTGTGAATCCTCTTGCTCTGAAGACATTCAGAACTCACCTGGATGCATCCCTGTGGAACCTTATTTACATGATCTTGCTCTAGCACAGGGTTGTACTGGATGGTGTTCAGAGGTCTGTTACAACCCCTATCATTCTGTGATTCTGTGACACTCTAAATCTGAAAACGTAAAGCATGTGTAGCTTTTTCAGCTGACATTGTTACTGTTCTTGTTTCCAACCCAGTTCTGACTGCCCCCCAAACAAGCCTGGTTCCTATCAGATGTGCATCTAAGAAAAGTGGAGGCAGCTCAAGAAATCTAGGGGGCCGCAGTCCTGGGAAGCGCTATGGATACAAAAAGGTAGAAGGTAGGTCTGAGTGTCTGCTGAGTCTCTCTTGTGTTTCATTGGGTTCATCACAGCTTCTCCCCTGGTTTGGATGCCACATACTGAGCACGTCAACAGGAGAGGATCAGGCTTCCAAGAGAGAGGGAAGGGGGGCTTTGAAAAAAAGTGAAACTTGGGGATTGAGGGGAACTAGTGGGAGGGCAGGGCAAGTCAGCCTTCCTCCCTGATGGGCCCATGAACCACCAGCTGAAATTTTCTACTTGAAAAAAGAAGGATTCTGCCTTTGGCTGTAGTGGGCCCCTGGGAGGAGGGTACACCAAGAGTTACCTAATAAGCATGGTGCACTTTCCTCCCCCCAGTGTCTTACAGAGCTGTGCATTTTCAGTGTTTACAAAGGGGGGAATTACGAGGTTTAGCAGAAGCCAAAGTACAGATTCTTGCAGCCAAGTGCTTAATATTTACTAGTTCTGCTGATGAAAACATGGGAAAGGGTAATAAATGCCTTCAACAACCAGAAAACTACCCTAAAAGCCATCTTTTCCAAGACAGGAAATGCTTTTTGCTGCTGTAAATCCCTTTATTTCCTGTTAACAGCATTTTTGTTTGGATGCCTTTTGCATTTGAAGTGATTTTTCCTTAGCAAATTGACACAGAAAGGTGTTGTCTCTAGGTCCTGGAACCCCTCATGTTCTGCCAGGGCTTTGGTTGCTCTGTCTCTCTGCAGTCTGACTCTTTCTTTCTGTGTTGCAGGTGCATTTGTGCATGCTGGCAACATTTTGGCTACACAGCGGTTGATACGCTGGCACCCAGGGGCTCATGTAAGTTGTTTCCTACCTCTTCCTGGTTCTCACAAAACAGCAGCCCATAACAGTCTCAAACTCGGCTCCTCTGCAATTTCTTGGTGCTTACCCCTGTATCCTTTGTAATCCTGAACTGGGCCACTTGGCATTTCATAGTCACAGAGTCTGCTCAGGGTCACACCTGTGCCCATGTGACTCTGGTAAGGTCTGAAAGTCCTGGATATCCCAAACCTTTCTGTGACCTTATAAGGTGCTGCAGGGTGGAACTGGTATCTTCTCCCCTGTAAGGAGCACCATCACATACTGATTGCTAGAAGTTGTGCGGGTTTCTTTTCTCTTAAAATGCAAAGCAACAGCTGTTGTTGAAGTCAGGGTATGAGCTGGGGTAGACCAACAACGTCATAGAATCATCAAGGTTGGAATAGACCTTTAAGATCATTGAGTCCAACTGTCTGCCCTACAACCCCCAACCACTAAACCATCTCCTGAAGCAAGCACGTCTCCAGCCATTCCTTTCTAACCCTTCTCCTCCTCTTCCAGGTGGGGATGGGCCGTAACAAGACACTTTATGCCCTAGAGGATGGAATTGTGAGATACACTAAAGAGGTCTACATACCTCCACCCCGCAGCAGTGAGAGCAGGGATGTGATCTGTCGGCTGCCCAAAGGAGCAGTTCTCTACAAAACCTTCATCAACGTTATCCCTAACACAGAAGTTGGGAGCTTTAAACTGGTCACCATGCTCTGAGCCTCCTGCATCACAGAGGGACAGAGCACTTGGGCTAGGTTGGCATCTGAGAACAGGAATATTCTAGCTCTGGAGATACCAGTTTGGAACAGTCCTTTAGCTCCTAATGCGCAGTGGTCAGGCACTGGGATCACCTGCTGGTGTTTACACATGTAATAAATGCTGTGGGCTGCAGAAGGCCTTGGCTGTTCACAGAAAGCATTGCCTCTGTTGTAGTGTCTGCAGCTGCCTTCCTCTGGAGAACCTGTGCCCCCAGATGCATTCTGTGTACATTCACTCCGGTCAGGACTTGTCCCACTAATAATTCCCTCTGTTTTTACTAATTTATAAACATCTTAGTTCAAAATACCACAGAGCAGGTTCTTTGAAATTGCACCCAACTCTGCAACCCACAAAGGTAGATTTGTCCTTCTACGCAGTGATTAAATGGAGATCCGCGAAGTGCTCCATTTACTAGCCATGTGAGGCAAGTACATGGCTAGCCCATGGCTATGGTTAGAGTTTCTGCTCAGATGCACAAGGCTGGGGTGGTGTTTGAAGCTCTGCAGCTGAAGGGTATCAAAGCCATAACTGAGAAGACTTATCCTTTTGTGTTCTTCAAGTCATTCTGTGACATTTCTGAGCTTACAGTGCTCTGGGAGCAACCCCAACGCCCTGTGGCCAAACTCCTGTCAATGAAATGACATCAGCGCTGCTGCAGAATACAGGTTAGCACCACCCGTGGTGCGAGGACACCTGTGTTGGCATTTTTGATGGTCTGCACTGCAGAAGATGAGTTGGAGTCAGCCACACAGGTCCACCTTAGATTTCCATTCTTCATGGAGACCTGCAGCTGGTCTGTCCTTCACTAGCTTGTGTATCCAGTCACAGGGCTGTGGTGATAGAATCTGCGTACAGACAGTGACACAACCCCTGGAGCCTCCGAGCCCCTACAGAGCTGCTCCAGGTCACAGCAGATCATTGCTGCAAAAGCACGGGGTGATGCTTTGCTGTGGATTCCCAGCTGGTGTCCACTACAAATAAAGTAAAACATAACCTAAGGAGTAAGTGAAGTAGGACACCATGCCCTCTGTCTGTCTGAGGTCTGACCCAGGGTATGACAGGCAGTGCTGCCCTGCCAGAGGTACAAGACATGCAGGAGCCTGGCTTGAGTGGACCTTCACTTTGGCTTTGTGTAGAAATGAGCAGCCAGGCTCCTGTCTTTGCTAACAGTCTGTCCACCAGAGAAGAGTGAGCAGATGTCCAGGTTGCTCTGCTCAGAGGATGGTACCTGCCAGTGGCCCAGTGCTTGTCCTTGTGCTGCAGGAGGGGTGTCTCTGCTGGCTAGGTCTCACTTGCCCGTGTCCCAGCTGGTTGTGTATGGGGAGAAGGCTCCGACCTTTGGCCATTCCCTATGGACCATGACAATGTCACAGGCACTTGTGTCACTGACACCACGGGAAGAAGCAGGAGGCTGAAGCCCTACACTGCTGTGTTTCGCTGAGTTTGGTAGCTTAGAGGGACCTGGAAAGGGTCTGTCGCACGTCTGTCCAGGGTCTCTGAGCTTATGACTGTTCCTGAGAAAGCTGGGGGATGTCTCAGAGCGTGCTCATAGGGAGGCGGCATCTACAGAGGAGAGAGGAAGAGCATTATAGCTGATCAGAAATAACCAGATTATCCCACCCCTTCTTCCAGAGCAGATGACACCACCAGCCTGAAATTAAACTGCTGCAGTCCACAGAGCAGCTGGCTGTTGGTGAGATGAACCCCTGAAAGATCAGCACTTAGCACACAGCAGGACAGGAATCCATGGAGAGGCAGATTCCTCCCTGTTCCCCCTTCACTCTGCCAAATCCAAGCTCTTCCCCAGTCCCCTTCAGCAATTTGTCACTACTTGTCACAAGGACTGAAGTGACTTCAGCTAAAAAGAGGACTGGTGTTCCCTTTCCTTTGAGCGCGGATCAATGACTGTGAGTTATCAAACACCCACAAAAGAGGCTTTAGACTTCGGTGTCAGTACTGAGTCTCACTGCACAGCAGAGCCAGGCTAGTTCTCTCTCCTTAATGAGTGGCAGGAGTGGCACAGGGATCTTGTGGAAGAACTTCCACTGCTGTTCCACTCATTTTTAGGGTTGTTCTCTCCCATGCCCTCAGTGCTCTGGTTTCAGAGCAGGGATCACTAGTTAAAGCTCCAAACACAGAGCAGCAAGTGCTGACCATGCTGGACCTTGTGATACAGCTTTAAGAGCTCAAAATCCAGGGAAATCAGTGAACTGA
Source organism: Upupa epops (assembly GCA_013397515.1). Taxonomy (NCBI): domain Eukaryota; kingdom Metazoa; phylum Chordata; class Aves; order Bucerotiformes; family Upupidae; genus Upupa; species Upupa epops. The sequence continues at coordinate 1,285,979 of VZRI01003324.1, forward strand.
TAGTGCTCTGCTCAGGGTTTCAAATATTTCTATTCTGCTTTAGTCAACGAGGTCTCTTTGTTCAAGAGAGTCTCTCGGGACAGTGTGCAGGACTTGCCAGATGCACTTGCTTCTGTTCTGTTGCGGGACCACAGATCTGAAATGTCATCACAGGCAAACCCTCCTGCTCATAAATAAGCCATAAATGCTTCAAGGTAATAACAAGGGGCCTCCCAGAGGTGTCCTGCAGGGTGAAGGGAGCGAGAAACCGTGGAAGCCTCACAGCTCTAAAAATAGCATTCCCAGCTTGGACTTGTACAGAGCAAGTGATTGTCAGGGCCTCCCACACAGGCATTTCATCAGTCATTAACCAGCACAGATACACACCAAAAGAGCCTCCTGATACACTCTGTGCCCTTCCCAGAGATAAAGGCTATCAGAGAACAGCAATCGCATAGAACAGAGTCCTTAGCTACTGCAAATTGCTGAAACAAGACCCAGATAGGGACCGGGAGGTGGGGAACTGACCTACTCCCTCATGCTGTGGAGGGAGAGCTCACCTCCTGCGAAGGTTCTCCCCACAGCCCGAACCTCTTGGCAATCATCTGGTGGATTTCCCGCTGGCGATCTTTCTTCCGCACGCTCTCATAGCTTGGCAGGCGTGGCTGCTCCCAGGGCGGGAGCTGGTAGCTGCTGGGGGGTCCAACGCAGAACAGCTCATCTCCCTTGAAATGCCCAGCCCAGGAAAGGAAGGTCAGTGTGGCAGTGGCTCTCTTCACTGATAATTCGCAGCCTGGTGCCATATCAAGTTACTTCAGGTTGTGGGTGCCCTTCCTTGAACCCTGAGTGGTGAAATCCTCCCTCCCCAGCAGCAATCACACTACAGATGCTTTGCAAGATCCCAGGCCCTGAGGGATCTGCCTGGCACTTCATGCCCAAACAGCTTGGGACTCCATGGTGTACTCTGCAGTACTGCTGCCTTCCCCTTACCAGCTTTTTACATACAAGCAGCACTTCCCAAATTTGTTCCTCCTCTCCAACACCTTCTCCCTCTGCCCCAGCAGCTCCCCAGGTCCCCACAACCAGTGTCTTCCCAAGTCCATCAGGATCTTTGCTACAGTTCCTCCCCAAGTCATCACCTGCACACCAGGGTTGTCCACAGCACTCTCCAGTCGGGATGCTCTGTTCTGGGGACCCACCAGCCGCTGGCTGCTGCTGAAGTAGGGTGGGGGACAGTCCTGCAAGGAGGGGTGAAGGAGAAGGAAGTGAACAGAGCTGGTCAGCAGTGAGCAGAGCTCCACCAGCTCACACAGGACAGTGGGGGAAACAAGACTCAAGCGGAAGGGAGAGCTGCTACCTCTGTCCATTTGGCTCCTGCTGTGAGGCTGTTTACCAACAGCAACAGTGCACGCCTCAGGCCAGCCAGCACCACTACACAACACAGCCTGGGGACAGTAGCCTGGATTAGGACAGGGTTTCATTCAGACTCAATAGAATCATCTTTCTTAGAGGGGAAAAAACCCCAAGGAACCCAAGAGTTCCGCTAGTCTAGATAAGAGCTCCATCACATGCTCAGGGTTACAGAACATGTCAATTCTTATCTACTGAGGCAGTCATTTCAGGATAACACAGCAAGCAAACCTGCAGTGCAATAGCTGTCCTGCTCTCAAGCAGTCTTGTTCCAGTTAAATTCAATTCCCTCTTGAGTTCTTGGGCAATGGTGAGCAGAGAACCTTCTTATGAAGGGCAGCCCCTTGAGCCAGACCCAGAGCTCAGCCGTGGGCTGCTCCTTCCTCTCAGAAAAACCCCATCTCAGCTAGCAGAAAAGAATCTAGAGACTCCCAGAGCAACCAGAGGAGCCATTTGTCTTGGCTTTACAGCACAATTAGAGGAGGAAGCTCGGCTGGCTTAGGGCAAGACTGTTTGTTTTGGTAACTTATTAGCAAACCCAGAGCAACTACACCTGCTTAGAAGCTGCCTCACAACACTACAACCACTATTTCTGACGAAAATACATCTTGTAGATATTCCTTTTCCATGTACAGCTCTTTACATTCACATCCATCTGCCCACAGAGACCTTTGCTAAAAGCAAAATACTTTCTCCTTCCACCACCCACTCAAGAGCCAGGCCTGTACTGCCTTGGACAACAGCTCTGTGGTGCAAGGAGTACTGTGCCCAAGCTCACTTCTCCATGTGTGCTATAGAGACGATGGGGAAGAAGAATGGGAAAGGAGCGTAGATAGCAAAGAAGGCAGGGGACACCAGCAAGACACCCTGTTTCCACTGAAATTCCTTAGCCTGTGCTGGACTATCAGAGTTCTTTCCAGGGCATGAGTCCCCCTGCCATCCCCTGCTAGCCAAGGCTGGATGTCCCCTCTTCTCCTGCGAACTCTGGGGCGGTAACTGCCACCCTCCCCTCAACAGCCATCCCTGCAGCTCTGGAGGCTGAGCTTTCCCCAGGCAGCAGCCACCACCACAAAGGCAGCGCTGGCTGAACACACTGCTCTTTTTCCATCACCAGCTTCCCCACTTGAAAGGCAGCCCCAGGAAATTACAGACACAAGTGAAAGGGCTTTGTGTCTCACTGCTAGAGCTGTGCAAAAGAGAGCAGGTTGCTGGGAATGGGAAAACCAGTGAGCGGCTTTGTCTGCCTTTGCTGAGCTTCCAGCCCCCTTCCCCACTGGGCCCCTTCCCCATAAAGCAAAGCCCGACCCCACACAGAACTGTGAGGGGGAGGAGAACCCTCCCCTCCTGAGCTGTGTGGGGAACTGGGCAACCTGCTGGCATTGGGCACTGATGATGGTAGCACCCCAAGAGTAGAGCTGGGCAGGGCTGTAGGTGCATCTGGGGCAGCGGGAACAAGCAGGAGGCAGAACCCCACTTGGAAGTCCCACATCCATCAGCGAATCTGTCCAGGCTGCAGGAGGGGAGCCCAGTAGTGCAGTCCCCAGACCTCAAGGTTCACGAGCAGGACGAGGAGGAGGTGGAAGACACTCACATAGTGGCCAGGGGTCCGGAAGAAGCGGCAGGAGCAGAGGAACTGGCAGCACGTGGGGTCCCGGTGGTAGAGGAGCAGCAGCAGGATGAGGATGGCTACGATGAACACGGAGGTGGACACGGCTGCCGGGGGAAGAGGCAGATGAGCTCGGCGAGTCCATGGGCTCCCGGTCGTACCCCGCCTTTCCCCCCACGTTGCCTCAGCCAAGAGAGCAGGAAAAAAACCCAAGAAACCGCGTTCGCCCGTATTCTCCTCAAGGTCGCCCAAGCCCCGCCGGGCCAGACATCTTTCTCTCCCCAACATAATGGATATAACCTGTGGAGACCCAGCACAGCCCAGACTACTGCCAGCGGGGAACAGCCCCAACATCCCCGTCCGTCCCTTCCAGGACCGGAGCTCTCGGCTCCTTCACGGCACCTCGACGCGGCGTCGGTTCCCCGAGAAGCCGCAGCTCCCATCCAGTCTCGGCAGCTCT
>VZRI01003324.1:1289720-1302916 GCA_013397515.1 Upupa epops
GCGGACACGACCCAGATCGCCCTCGCTGCCCCGGTGCGGCTCGGTGTTGGAGTTACCGGAGGCGCCCAGCCCCTGGGTAATCGGGAGGCGCCCGTTCATTCACTAATTAGCACCGCGCCGTCAGTAAGAAGGCGTGCAGTGCCCGCGGGGCACCTGCTGCCAGCGCTCAGGTCCGCCCCGAGACCAGTAGACAGCTGGCAGCTCATGGGCCCAGTGAGCCAGCCCAACCTTGCCAACCCTCCCAACACCCCATAACCCCCAGCCCCAAGTGTAGCAGTGCCCGGCAGGGATTTACTCCCCCGAGCCACTCCCACCCTATCCCAGCCCCACTTAAACAGTCGACAAAGGGCACAGAGACAGAGATGTATTTGTGGTGATGTTGCATATTTAAGACAACTTTACATAATACTCCTGATATGGAGGGATTCGGCCACTTGCACTCCTCCACAGTCCCCAACCACCCCGAGGTGGGAGAACTGGGAGGAAGTGGGATGTCTGCTGCAGACCTTCCCCAGAGACAGGAGCTGTCCCTTGGGAGGAGCACACCAGGTGACAGAGCCAACCAGAGCTCATCCCACCCGTCTGCTTTTTGGCCAGGAAGTGCAGTAGATCCTGAGAGCTTCTGCTGACCATGGAGAGAAGCAAAGGCTGGGCTGAGGGACCATGGCACAGGGCAGAGCTCCAGTCCTGCCAAACTGCTGTCTCATCTGCAGCAGGACAACAGCCCCCAGGGTGGCATTTTGGCAGGGGACTGAGGTGTCCCTTTGCTGGAGACAGTGGCTTCCTGGGCTCAAACCACAAACTGAGTGCTACCCACTTGCCCTTGCACACTGGCAGCTTCAAAAATTTGGCACAGTTGGGGGCTGGCAGCCCCCCACTAGAAGCCCTGCCCCCGGGCAGCAGGGTGAGGCTCTGCAGTAGCTCCCCAGGGGAAACAGCAAAACAATAATACTACTAATAATTAAAAAATAAAAATACAAATGTAAACGACCCAGCACCCTTGTCCTGTAGCAGCAGGACACCCAGGAGAACAAGGTATGTTACAGTCTGAGGGGAGATGGAGACACAAGGACTTCCCGGCCAATGCGGGGTCTCGTCTCTATTGCACTTTGCATCATATATATTTCTATGTATATATTTAAAAAAGTACAAACTAAAGGGCTGGGGTTGGGGGATGAGATGCAGGCCCTGGGCTAGCAGCAGTTCTGACTCTTTCTGCTTCTGCCTGTCCCCAGAGCCCCTTTGCCAGTGCGCCCCCAGAGGGGCTGCTGGCAGCACAGGGCCTGATCCTGCAGAGATCCAGCCCGGGACTGGGCAGGGTGCTGAACTGGCCCAGAGCCTGCACATCCACCAGCCTTCCCTCAGCCCCACTGCCCTTTAACAAGGCTCCAAGGCCTGAGGGAACCAGCTCACAGCTCTGCCCATGCTGGACACTGGCACGTTCTCCACAGCCAGTAGGTGCCCGTTCCTGGAGGAGGAGGACAAGACTGACCTCACAGCTCCCCCTTCATTCAAAATACCACACAGGACAAGGTCTTCCCTGGCCTGGAGGTTCCCATTCTCTTACCCTCCAGAGATGGGGGTGCCTACTGTGGCACAGGAGGACACAGTCCAGAGACACCCCCATGCCAGTGACTGGGGGATGCTCCTTGCTCTCAAGGCTATCACCCCCTCGGCTGCTCCTGCTACCTCAGCCGCCCATCGGGTTTGACAGGCCCCAGTTCCGATTTGGGGTCCGGGGAGAGGGAGCTCCAGGAAGTTTGGCCACAGCTCTGAAGAGAGGTACAGGCAGAGGGGCTGCTGACACAGACATCCGCCACAGACCAGAAGGTGTTGATGGCCCCGTCTGCCCAGTCCTCCAGCTCCTTGCCTGTCAGCTGTGCCTTCCGCACTGCGTCCTCCTCTGCTGCCTCTGAACGTGGCAGGCTGAGGATCCCCCCCAGGCCCTGGAAGCTCTGCTCCATGTACTCATTGCGGGGGGGACCACCATGCAGCCAGTTGCTGTCATCTGGGCAGGACAAGGGGAAAAGAGAGAAGGGGTGAGCAGCAGAAATACCCCAGCACCCTTACAGTCCTACTACCCCCTCCCAGTGGGACTCAGCATCCCATCCTTTCGCAATCCCTGTTCTCTCCCAGTCCTCGGGCTGGCAGCCCTGGGGGAAGCACCGTGAACTGCAAACAGGGAGACAACACCAACTAGGCAAGAGTACTGATCTGCTGGAAGGTCAGGAGGCCCTACAGAGGGGTTGGTTGAGGCCAAAGGTCTGAGGTTCTGCATGGCCAAGTGCCAGGTTCTGCACTTGGGTCATAACAACCCCTTGCAATGCTCCAGGCTGGGGGCAGAGTAGCTGGAAACTGTCTGGGGAAAAAGACCTGGGGTTGCTGGTTAACAGCAGCTGAAGAAAAGTCAACATGTGCCCAGCCAGACAGTAAGGCCAACAGCACCACGGCTTGTGTCAGCACTAATGTGGCCAGCAGGAGCAGGGCAGTGATTGTCCTGTACTGAGCACTGGTGAGGCCATTCAACCTTGTGAGTTCTGTTTTGGGACCTTCACTCCCAGAAGACTGAGAGTCTGGAGCAGGTCAGAGAAGGGTTGGGAAGCTGGGAAAGGGACTGGAGCACAAGAGCTCTGTGGAGCAGCTGAGGGAACTGGGGGTATTAAGCCTGGAGAAAAGGAGACTCAGGAGAGACTTTTCTGTTCTTGACAACTCCCTGAAAGGGAGCTGGTGTGAGATGGGGACTGGATGACCGGAAACAGCCTCAAGTTTCACTCTGGACATTAGGAAAAATTTCTTCCCCTAAAGGATTGTGAAACCCTGGCCCAGGCTGCCCAGGCCAGTCAGTGATGGAGTCTCCATTGCTGGAGGGATTTAAAAGGCATGCAGACATGGTACTCAGGGACAGGGGTTAGTGAGGGGTTAATGGTTGGACTTTACATTCTAATAGGTCTTTTCCCACCCCAATGATTCTGTAATTCCATGAGACCTTCCCACCCAGCCTCTAGAAGCTTCTCACCTTTCCTGAGAGGCTGTTTGCGGTTGAAGGTCTGGGGCACCACCAGGAACTGGTTCTCCCCTAGAGGCTCCCAGAACTGGAGGAGACGGATGGTCCAGACACCAGGACGCAGGGGCCGATTGAGGGGGGGCTTGTACTGGGTGAACTCTGCCTCAGCATCCACCGTGATGTCGTAGGAGGCGGCAATGACGTAGGTGGGGTCAATCCACACCACAGTGGCGGTTAGGTTGGGGCCCCGTGACCACTTCTGCATGGCCACCGGCTCATCGAAAGGCCCCATCAAGCCTCCAAAATTGCGGAAAATTCTTTCCTTGGGGTCCCACTCTGTGCCCACCTGCAGGGACAGGAAGCACAAGCAGTGGGACACTGTAGAAGATGATATCAGATCAGGTTTTGTGTTCTGCTGCCCTGAGCCATGGGAAGTCACAAACTTTGGAGCTCAAAGCACTAAAGACCAGAAGCTCCATGGCTCCCCTGCCTGTCAGGACTGCATCAGCACTAACCCAGCTGTACAAAGCCTCTGTCAGCTGCAGGCACCAGGCATGCCTGCCTGAGATCCCCATGAAAAATCCCCTCTCAGGCCTTTTCCACACTGATCAGTTCCACACCCTCCACAGAAGTCAAATATCTGGACACAGGTTTGTTCTTAGACACAACAGCTGTGTCTCTCTGTCCCCACAGCATGCAGGTCGAGGAGGGGAGTAGGGGCCGTACAGTGTCTGTCGGAGGACAGCGGATGTTGTGAGGGAACTTTTGTCCACGTACCTCAAGGTTCTGTAAGCGGTTTGCCTGCGTGCCATGACCTGACAGCTTCAGAGCTCCTTGGGGCATCATCCACACCTCCAGGGACTCCGCCTGCCCAGTGGCTGAATTCTGCACTTCCTGCATCACCAGGTAACCCTGGAAACGGTCGTCATAGAAATATAAGTGTACACTGGATGGGAAGCCCCGGGGCTCAAACCTGGAGAGACAAGATACACAGAGGGTTTGCACAGCTGAGCATCAGCATCCTCCCAGCACGAGGCATGGGCCACCACTCAAAACCTGTCTCGAGCTGGTGGCAAACACCCCACCTGCAGAGCTTGTCGCTTTTCGCTGCTGGCATGGAGGCAGCTTTGTGAAGCCCCAGCCTGGAGAAAGCTGTGTAGAAAGTGAGGGTGACATCACTGAGGCCACTGAGCCCATCGATGCGGTCGTAGACATTCTCCCAGTATGCCTTCAGGGCTGGAGTGTTGGGGGGGTAGCTGCCATAGAGGTGCGTGTCCAGGATCTCCAGCACCTCCTGATTCACTGTCGATTCAAACTTGCGGGCAAAGAATGTGGGTCTGGAGAGTTGCTGGAAGAGCACAGGGATTCTCAACACTGTTGGCTGCACCCACCCTGCCCTCCCACCTGAGCGGGGCCAGCTGTGAGGGGACAGACAGGGAAGAAACATGCTAGGACTACCCTGCTTGCTTTGAAGACACAGACTGAGGAGTAGAAAAGCAGAGCCAAAGTCTATGTGGGATCCTCTAGGATAGGATCAGCAGGAGCACAGAGTACACTTACTGGTAATGCATATGGGTTCCCATCTCTCCCACCACCTCCCCCTTTCTGTGTTCAGAAGCAGACACGTGTAAGCTAGCTCCTTCACTGCTGTCTCTATTCCGATGGGCCCCGACCGCAGAGCTGCTGTGGAGGCCTGGCCACATGGCACTGCTTGAGGATCAGGGCTCTGCACTATCCCAGACACTGTATTTTGCAGGGTTGGGTGTATCGCCTACCAAACACCCAAGTGATTGCAGACACCTCTGTGCCAGAGACCAACCCTGCTTCTGTCCCTGCGAGGCTGGGACAGGCTCCTGGGGGCAAATGCAGCATCTAGCATCGCACCTGGGGATGCTCAGGGAGGAGAGAGACAAGCAGGAGGGAAAAGAGCAGGAGAATGAAGGATCTTTTTCACCTGTAGGCGGAGGAAGTCCTGGGGTTTGAAGTCATTTGGGGAGCACCCGCACCAGTCGACTATGTGTTTATATTGGCACTTACAGCCCAGCTTCCGGTTCCAGTTGGTCACTCGGAGGTTGTTATCGACCAGTGTCTCACAGGAATGACTGTTCTCCAGGACCGTGTGGAAGAAGGACTGTGCACAGCAGAGAAGGTACAGGATGTCCAGTGGGTATGAAGTATGGGGGTCAATGGAGACCCACACCCCATCCCTCACTGACAGATGAACAAGACAGATGTTAATAGCTCCTGGACAGAAACCAACCCTGATACCAGAGCAGGGTAATGTGCAAGGGACTGTGCATCCACAATGGTTCTTATCTGACAACAGGAGCTGAAACAGGGCTGGTCATAAACATGCCCCTTGTCTGCTTCTCTCTCCCCTCTTCCATACCCGGTCTGGGCAACAGGGAGGCACAAAGCTGCCTAAGCAGAACCAGCAATGCCCTTCATAGCTACCCAGGGTGGGCAAGAAGTGGGACATGGATGTTTTAAGTACAGTGGAAAGAAAATCTATCCTACACCCCACAGACAACACCCACCTCAGCTGGCAGGAGTGTGTAGGTGTAGAACTGGCGCAGCTGAGACACCAGTTGGTCATCGGAATAGACCACGTACTCCACAAAGTTGCGTGTCAATGAGAACCAGTCAGAGCCCCCATCCACCACGATGCCCTCGGGGATGTGGCGCTCACCCAGCCGCCACATGTGGGAGTCACACTCGTGGAACAGGCGGTCCAAACCCTGCTTCTTGATAAACCTGGGCACAGGAACGAGGGTTTATCACCCACTGCCCAAAATGGTTCAGTTGTTTTCAAAAATCCCTCCCTTTTGTGTTAAGCCAGCTCAGCTCTTCCCCTGGGTGGAATTACCTGGCATTGTCCCGGCCATGAGACTTGAGAAAGTTCTTATCTCGGTATTTGGACAGAAACATCACCAGCTCCTCATTGGTCCTAAGGTACAAATTAAAAAAGACTATGTTTATTTACACTGCTGAGCCATCCAACACAGTCAGTAAGCCTAGAGCTGCTCTGTGGGTGCTGACCCAGCCCTTTGTCCCATTGCTGGGGAGACACAGATCTGCCCTCCCTCCTGCCTGGTGCCTCACAATCACTTTCCCCTGCACCACCCACACTGCAGGAAAAAAAAATGCCTCTGAGCTACTGGATGGGCTCCTCTGCAGAGATGGGACCAGCCTGGCCCTGAAACAGTGTCATCAGCATGTGGGTGCAATCTCCAACTCCATCTTCCCTGAGCTCCCAGCTCCTCCCTGCCCTTTCCAAGGCTCCTGCAGCATCACAAAGCCCAAACACCTCCACCATCCTGCCTGGCTTCAGCAAGGTCCTCACCTAGTTGGGTAGTCAGTGGCACTCAGGTTGATGAAGAAATCCCAGGGCCAATTGTCCAGTTCCAGCAGGTCCTTCATGCTGCGCAGGTACATCTTCAGCAGGCTGGCACCTCCCCAGATGGTCACCATGCGCCAGGGTGTCACGCGGATGTTGGGGTAGTGCTGGGCCAGCTCCACCACCTCACGATGGAGGTAGTTGGAGCGCTAGGAAGGAACAGGGCTTACTCTCAGCAGGGAGCACATCCTCCTGGAGCCCTGCCCTCCTTGCCATCACCCCCGACCAAGATACAGCAGCCTCCACTGGCTGGGGAGCAGCAAGATAACATTGCTCTTGGGCAGGGACAGAACTTTCCTGGGGTTGCAGAAACAGAGGTGGAGGCTCACAGTCCCACCAGCAGTGAGGACAAACCCTACCCAGCCACTTCCTCTGCACTATCCCAGTGACCTCCCCTTGCCCCTCCTGCTCACCTTGTCAACATGGATGTAGAAGAAGTGCTGCTGGTGGTACACAGCCTTGATCAGCCGCTTGAGCTGGCGAATGGCCCTGCCGTGCACAACGAGCATGTAGGCAATGCGTACTGGCTTGCTAGGGGGCACCTGCTGCAACCGGCTCTCATCCCACTGGATGACAGGGCTGACCTTACCTGTGTAGGGAGGGAGAGGGCTGTCAGCTGCCCCTGGCCTCAACACCCACCACCCCAAGCTCCTGATAAACCAGGGACACCTGAGCAAGGCAGGGAATGGCAGGGAAGCCATTCAGGCAAACCCATCACGCTGCAGTGCTGAGTCGTGGTGGCATACACAACCCCTTGCGTTAAACTGGCAGGGAAAGGGAAGATGGGGCTGATCCCTCTCTGGCCCCTCAAAACAGAAGATGTAGCTGGGTCTCTGCAGATCAGGATGAGCAGCCTGGCTTAAGGAGGCCAGCACAGCTTTGATTGGATTACAGAGGCAGCAGTAATCTGGGAATCCCTGACAGATTGAGGCCGCTTTTTGCCAGGTGAGACAGTTTGGCGACGTAAGGAACACGGCCCACATGCCTGGCTGAGATACTCCCCATGCTCAGGGTGTCTGGGAGCCCCCCAGCAGGACTCACCCGAGAGCTGGCAGTGTCGAGGTACAGACTGGGGCATGAGGCTGCCGGCCCGGTGCAGACACACCACGTTGGCGATCTCCTGTTGGCACTGCTTGCTGCTGGCCCGGGCCAGCGCTGACAGGGCATCTTTGCCCGTGATTTCGCACTTAGGGGTGAAGTTGTTCTCGGTGGGCTGGGGAGCTCCTTCCACGCTGCCCGTGTCACCCTGCTGGAAGATGGCCAGCTGGGCTTCCCCGCGCAGCTCTGTCAGGTTCCTCCGGCTCGAGGAGTCCGGTGCAGCTGGCAACCTCCAGCCCGGTTTGTGTCTCACAGTGACAGCTCTCACCACCTTGGACACCAGTGCCCCAGGGCTGTCCAGCCGTCCCCGCCATCGTCCATGCTTCCGGCTGGCACCACCCCGGCGTCCCGCAGAGCTGTCCAAGTCCCTGGAGCCATCGCTGCTCTCAGGCAATCTGGCTTTTTTCTGCCGCTCCTGCCCCAGTCGTGGGTGGACACAGAAGAAAGGACAGAGCATTAACTCAGGCATGCTTTGCCAACACGTTCCTGAAGCATCCCTGTTCCCAGAGTTCAGTGTTCCCAGTAAAAGGATCTATTTGGTTGGAAGAGACCTGTAAGTCCTCGTGGAACTCAGTGCTGCAACACAGCAGGTGGTCCAGGAGTGGCCACCAGGCAGCAAAGGACATTACACTGCCTGTCTGTCACCTCAAACCCTACAAGACTCATCAGCACCTCTCATACAGGTCCTGTGTCACCTGATGTGGACAGTCGCCTACATGGCAGCAAGGGAGACCTCAATTTGCACAGCAGGTTACCGCAGCACCCCAGACACACAGACAGGGTCTCACTCTATGCCACCAGGCTCACCAAAACACTAAATGGCCAAAATCAGTTGTGTCTGCACAATTACAAGCACTGGAGAGGCACTGCACAAGGTCCTGTTCTTCCCTGGGCCTCGGCTTCCCACACTGGGCTGGAGCAGACGCTACGATCGCCAGCTTCTCTAGAAATCCTTTTAACAAACCCTCCCGTTGAGCCAAGTGGATGTGTAAAGGGAGCAGTTAATTATGCTTCGTTACCTCTGCCAGGCTGGCTGATGAACAGAAACGACTCAGCCTTAGGAACAGCAGAGAGTTAGGAAGTTTGGATGGCGGTGAGAGCCACGCCATGGGAAAGCACTTTCCCATAGAGTTGTGCCTACAGGGCTGTGTGCCCCCAGCCCGCTGCAGATGCTCCTGGCTGACAGGCAGTGAAGCAGCTGCCTGCTTCAGCCACAACATTCTCAACTGTCTCACAACATCCTCAACACTGCCTGCTCAGACAAAGCGAGAGGCAGCAAGGAACATCAGGGGCTATTTCTGGGCAGCAGCATCTTCCAAGGATGGGCAGATGTCTCATAAGGACAGTGGGACTGAATTAGCCCCCTGCATGTACCACTCTGTGGGTGCAGCTGCTGGGAAGGTCGTTGCCAGGAGAAATCACACAGTCTGGAAAGCATCTGGCAAGATCTGCTTGCCCCAGTGTCCCTGAACTACCCATACCGGGGTGGCATAGACTGAAAACTATGGCTACTCAGAAAAGGGCCAAGCTGCCACTTAACTTCCAGGGGGCTGGCGTCAACGAGGATCAGCCAAGCTCCTTCCGCCCAGACAGGCATCACAGGCGACCCGAGACAGGCGATGGTCCCTTCATTAGTCACCATGCAGGACCATCTGTTCCAGAGTTATAAACTTGTTTTTCCAACAAGCATCACAGGACAGGGAAGTCAGGAGGCAACAAGCGAGGAGTCTCTTCCATGGGCTCTGCCTTGTTCCTGCAGCAAGAGCCCCACTGACCCTGGTCTGGCTCCAGGTACAGCCCCTGTGCAATACCCATCCTTGGCTAGTCCTGCTCGACCTCTGGAAAGAGCCCTCTTCCGGCCCTGGCTGTCTCCCTCGGTAGGGAAGTCATTAGAAGCACCACCAGCCTTTCAGAAGCTGCCAGTTAATGAACTCAATGGCTTCTAATTACTGCACCACGGTGGAGCAGTCCCTCCATCCAGCCTGGCAAGGAATCACTCTGGCCACGTACCTCTGCTGTACTTAAGACTCACACGCAGGACTTTTGTTGAGGCTCCCTGTCCCCTCAACTGCTGACACCCTCAAGACAACTCCAGGTGCCAACCAGAGGTCAACTCTCCCATCCTGACCCACCAAGTGTGCCACCATTATCCCACACTGCCGCAGAGCCATGGGTCAGGTATCAACATGCACCTCATCCCCAGCATACATCCAACTGCATCAACATCTCCAAGGTCTCCACTGTGAGGAGCAGAGCTAACAGCATGTGGTGTCCTGCACGACTCCCCCTCAGGCTGACTGAGCAGAGTCTGCATCGAACAAGCACTGAGAGGCAAAACTGGCACCTCAGAGGATCACTGGCACCTCACAAGAGGAATCTGGACACTTGATGGCCAAGTGCAGCAGCAGAGCCCTAACCTCCGTAATTAAAATGGCTGGATAGAGCCCCTACAAACAAGCTCTCTGTGGGGAGAAAAATAAGAATACAGAAAACTCAGCAAGGCTGGAAGATAATCTGCAGTTCACTAGTTTGGTGGCCATAGCATACAAAGGCCACTAACCCAGAGAGGTGTCACCTCCTACATGGAAGGAGGAAAAAGTGAAGTGGGGTAGAGATGTGACCAGGTAAAATCCTTCTCCTAAGCGATGGATCCTCTTCTTCACCCATGAGGCCACTCCGCAGTTTGCAATTTTCCTAGTGCCAGCTCCACTGCAAACCTAGTGCTCCAGGAAGTTCCTGTGTTCACCCAGGAGCTGCTGGTGTCACCACAATGGAGACAGGACCAGTCTGGTCCCTCAGGCTCCCTTCTTTCCTCACTCGCGCTGTTGGCAGCAGGGATGTTGTCAGCCACAGGTGAGGTGCCAATGGTGATTTCCTCCCGGAGATTGCAGTGTTTGCTCCCAGCAGAAAAAGACTTCGGCTTCCTGGAGGCAGGAATTTCAGTACTGACCTGGGTGGAGGCTGCTCCAGCTGGTCTCCATGTCACAGAGCATCTGCTTGGTGAACAAAGGGAACCTACAGGGCCCTGAAACTGGGCTGAGAAAAAGAGGTGACACAATCTCAGTGGCACAGACTTCTCAAGGAGGCTTGGGATGATGGCTCTGAAGCCCATTACAGGGCAGTGAGCAGTTTGTGCTGCTGGTATGAAACGGGTTTACAACCTGCTCCAGTGAAGGGCCAAGATCCTCAGTCAGCCTCTGCTCAGCTTACACTGGAGACGGATGCAGCCAAGCAGGCAAAGCTCTTCCCTCCCCATGAAGGGAAGAAAACCAGCAGGTTTTGAAGAACCAAGCAGGACAGAGAAGGGGTCTGCCACCACAGAGACGAGAGCAGCCCATTTGGGAAGACCTGAGCAGCTGCCAGCCCTGAGCAAAGGGCTGCAGGGCAGCCTCCAGGTGCTCAGGTGCCCCAGCCAAAGGGGCTAGTCTGGAGAATAACGCAAGCTTGCCCACCTCCAGATGTTCCACGGTGTTTGCAGGACGCAAATCTTTTGCTCTCTACCACAAGTCACAGCCCTCTTCTGGTGGGGACAAGCTAGGTTAAAGCTGTATCCATTCATGGGACAGCTTTACCAGAACTGCCCCAGGCAAACAACAGCTCCTTCAGGTCTGGCCAAAACCAGAAGCTGCAGGAAGGCACAGAAATCAACACTGCCATTTTATAGGAAATAAAGGTTAACTGGACTTTTCCCAGCTTGCTATTAAGTTTGGGATGTCTGTAAAGGATGGTTCTTGCCTTCTCCCAAGAAGTTAGTCTGTTCCCAAGGCCTGGCAACAAGACGGCTGGTGGTAAACCATCTCCTCTCCAGACTGTCCAGCTCAGTTTTGGGAAGAGACAGATGGAAACCAGGTGAAGACCAAGGTAAAACAAGCCAATCCAGGAGGCTGAAGCTGCACAGGGCAGGAGCAAAGAAAAGCAGAAAAGCAGTGCAAGATGGTGCAGAAGAAAAAGGGAAGCTGAGATGATGAAGTGATTTGATCAAGGTCACAGGAAAGGGAAAGGAGCAGCCAGGCACTCCTGGCTGCCAGATCAGTTTGCTCACACGTTCTGAGTGCCTGCAGATCAAGGCCAACTGTGTCTCCTCCTCTCCTTGCTACATTTAACCCCTGGTTCTGTTTCAATTGTGAGCGCACCATAGCACATAAAGGTGCTCATGGTCATTCCCAATAGCCACAGAGGAACCCTGGGGCTGTGATTTTATCTGAGAGTATGGTCGTCTTAGACCTTTCCTGCTGCAAGAGGCTGCCTAGTTCCACCTCTCACCTCCTTGCTCCCAGAGAAAACTTTCTAGTCCTGTGAAAAGGTCTGCTGTCCAGGGATAAGATACTTCCTCCACTCTAGGAAGGGGTCCCACAGCAGGAAGGGAAAGCTCTTGCCCCTCCAGTTCCCCACCTCTCACCCCATGGACACAGGCTTTGCTCACAGACACAGCACTCAGCCCATGCATCTTCTAGCTCTTGCCGCACACTGTCCCTGCCAAACCCAGCTTCACCATCATCCTGGAGCTTGTCAGCAGCTTGTGGAGCTCTACAGCTCTTAAGAGCACAGGAGTCCTGCCCAAGATAAGGAGCTCTGGTGCCACACAGATATTTGCCAGTGAAGCCCACACAGGGACTTGCAACCCTTCCTCAGTGCTCCTGGAGAAACCAGCTTCAGCCCTTCAGCCACTGGTCCACTCAGCCACGCTCCAGGCAGCTCACAAGAAATAAATAAATAAATCCAAATGAGCAGCCCAGAGGTCAAGAACTTTGCTTGAAGGTGGCAGCAGTGTGCTCCAGAGGCCTGGATCCTTTTTGGTACCTGCTCCATGTCTGACCTTGGGTAAGCATCTTTGCCATACCATGCCTCAGTTTCTCGACCACAAAACAGAAGTGATGCCTTTTGCCTTAGCAGAGTGCTCTGCTATAAGGACAACCAATGGCTGATGGAGGTTCTTGTACCCTCACACTTCCCAAGTATATTCATGCCCAGACCAAATAAAGAGGAGCTGCCACAAACGTCCTGAGCTGCTGTGTGTGCTCTCTCCAGCTCCCAGAATTACTGTATATTCTCACATTTTCTGGCTCAGGGGCTACCGACCCCAGCTCCCTGTAGCATCTCCCAAACCAAAGAGAAGTACAAAGTCCCCACTGAGCTTCCCATGCTAGCCACCCCATACCAGACACCAACTTACACCCCTTAGGCCACACGGTCCCTTCTCTGTTGCCTGGACCCTGCATCGCTGCTACACTGGACCTCCACCACCACCTCAGCCCATAGCTCACTGCCTGCTCCCCATCATCACCCCCAGCATCCTAGGGCCTGTAAGACGCTTACGCCCCCAGGGACCTCATCCTGGGACAGGGCCTCACCATCCTACATGGTCAGCTTGTGGCTTTTGGGATGCCCATCCACCTTAGGGACTCCATCCTGGGACACCCTGAGGGTGGGGGGCACCTCCTTCGTGTCCGTCCCAGCTCCAAGGCAACAGCCCCCCGGTACTGTCTCCCCAAGGATCCCCACACCCCACAGCCCTCTTTCGGCACACAACACCCTCCTATGGTCCCCAAAGGGCCCCTCGGAGCCTCCCTCGTCCCGTCTTCACCCTCAACCTCTTCTCTGCCCTCCAACCCATTTACCACCCCCAGACCCTTTATCAATGCCCCTGACCCCTCACCCCCTTTATCATCCCCTCGTTCCCTTTATCCTGCTATCATC
>VZRI01003324.1:1303192-1359323 GCA_013397515.1 Upupa epops
GCGGGACCCGCAACGAGCGGCGGAGGCGGGGCGTGTGCGTGTGTGTAGTTGGCGGGGGGTGTCCGAACAGTCGCAGGCTCACTGACGCTGGAGGAGCCCTCTGAGCTCATCCAGCCCAGTCCACAACCTAACATCAGCACAGCGACCACACCATGGCACTAAGGGCCACAGCCAGGCTATTCCTAAACACCTCCAGGGATGGCAACTCCACTGCTGCCCTAGGTAGTCCATTCCAATGTCTAACCACCCTTATCGTGAGGAAGGGCTTCCTAACATGCAACTTAATTCTCCCGTGGTAGCTTCAGGCCCGGTCCTCTTATCAATGGTTGCCTGGGAGAAGAGCCTGACCCCCACCTGACTACAACCTCCCTTAAAGTAATTGTAGAGAGGAATAAGATTGCTCTTAAGTCCTGCCGTCTCCAGGTTCAACAACCCTAGCTCCCTCAGCCTCTCTTCATAACACTTTCCCTCCAGTCCCTTCTGCAGCTTCATTGCTCCTCTAGACCCACTCCAGCCCCAGTCTGTGTGTGTCCAAGCATGTGTGTGTCCATACATGCGTATCCATACACAGAGCCATAGCATCATCAAGGTTGAAAAAGACCTTCAAGATCATCAAGTCCAACTGTTCACCCTACAACTCCCAACCACTAGCCCATCTCCTGAAACACCCTGTCTCCCTGTTTGTTGAACACCTCCAGGGATGGTGCCTCCACCCTCTCCCTGGGTAGCCTGTTCCCCCAGTCTTTCTGGGAAGAAGCCTTTCCCAAGATCCAGTCTGAACCTCCCCTGGCACAACTTGACCCCATTCCCTCTTGTCCTATGGCTGGTCACCATGGACAAGAGGCCCACCCCTGCCTCTCTCCAACCTCCCTTCAGGTACCTGTAGGGAGCAGTGTAGTCTCCTTTCAGCCTCCTCTTCTCCCGGCTGGACAGCCCCAGTTCCCTCAGTCTCTCCCTATCAGCCCTGTTCTCTAGACCCCTAACCAGTCCAGTTGCCCTTCTCTGCCTCCCTTCTAGCACCTCCATGTCCTTCCTAGCCTGCAGTGCCCAAAACTGCCCCCAGTACTTGAGGTTTGGCCTCACCAGGGCTGAGTGCAGGGACTTGATCACGTCCATATATGTGTACCCTATGTGTATCCACACACGTGTGTGTGTACCATGTGTGTTCATACATGTGTTCATGTGTGTGACCGTGTCCATACAGGTGTTCAGAGGGTGTGTTCATACATGCATGTGCCATGGGTGCATGTGTGCTTGTGCAGTGTGGAGGTGTGCATTCTCCAGGATGTGCATGTGTGCATACACGTATGTCCATGTGTGTTCACACGTGTGCATGCTACTAGCTCCAGCAATAAATAGGGGAGCAGAAGCTTTTTCTCTTTCCCCTCTAGTATTGCAAGAACTGGTGTGGCAGGAGAAGTCTGTCCATGGGTGGGTGTGGGGTGAGGGATTCCTGGCTGGAATCCATTCCGATACCTCATGCAGGTGAGAAGGAAGGATCCCACCTCCTGTCTGAACACAGGGGAATTTTGCTTGTATAGGAAGATGATCTATAGGAATAACCTTTAGGAATAACCACAGTTCTCATACCACTGGCATTTACTTGCAGTAACCTGCTGTTGGGAGCAGGGATGTTCCACATGGCTTCTCCAATAAAATAATTATTAAAATACAGACATAAAGCTCTGCAGCACTTCACAAAGTTAACAAAGTCTCTCTGAAACACACTAGTAGATGCTCTTTCAGTGGAAAAGTGCCCTACAAACACAACCCCCACCCAGGCCCCTGGTTCTGCATATAAGGAATGTGCTTGGAAATAGTTTCCTGCTGTCCTGCTGTCCAGGAGCTGCTGTCTCTGCCTGGCACTATCATGAAATAAAGGTGGTCTGAGGTGACCAGAGGGTTTGGGCGTATCAGCCTCAGTACATACTGCAGTAGAAGGAGCCAGCAGGGTAAATGCAGGGAGTAGCCCACATCCCACCCTCACCTTGCACCACTGGGGTTCTTTGCACCCCGGTGGCCAGTGTCTGGCCTGGGACACCCCAGCACAACAGGCAGCTTTTTATTCCCAGCACCGCTGCTGTGTGGATAAGGTCTCCAAATGTACAGGAAGGATTTCATCCTTATCCCACTGTCTGCTGCTTGACTTTGTCCTCTTTAAGGCTTCTCCAAAGGAACATCCAAGCCTCTGAGAGCAGTGGCTCCCAGGACAGTGCTGGAGTGAGTCTCCATCCCTACAGGGATTTAAACGACTTGTGGACCTGGTGCTTAGGGACACAATTTAGTGGTGACCTGCCAGTGCTGGGTCAAAGGTTGGACTTAATGATCTTAAAGGTCTCCTTTAACCAAAGAGACTGATTCTGTGAAGGCAGCTCCTGGCTGAGTGGGAAGTCAGCCCATGTCCTACCGGCAGGAGCAGCCTACAGAACTGGGAGCCAGCCAGCTCTCTCTCTCAGCTCCGGACTGTAGGCTCTTCTCTGGGCTGTGGTGTTGACATCATGTTGGCGTAGATCTCTGGCTGCTTCATCAGGGAACACCCCACATTGGCATAGGTAACCTCTGATTCCTCTTCCGAACACTGTCAAAGGAGTGCAATTAACAAACTACATAATTCACAGGGCTGCTCCAGGGCAACAACGTTTGCTGGATCTTCTCTCAGCTACTTTAGGCACCCAAAGAGCAACTATGAAAACCAGAGCCTACACTACCCAGCATCATCTGCACCCCAGCCTGACATGTTCCGTTACAACCATCTGCCTATACCCCCAATCCATCCTGCTTCCCGCATCACTGCCCACCCACCCTGGATTTCCATGCACCAACTTGAGCTCACAGAATCATAGAATCATTAAGTTGGAAAAGGCCTCTAAAATCAATCATTACAATTTTATGTCAACAAACACTACCATGGTCACTAAGCCATGTCCTAAAGTGCCACATCTATACATTTATTTAAGACCTCCAGGGATGGTGACTCCACCACTGCTCTGGGCAGCCCATTCCAATGCTTGACCACTCTTTCAGTAAATACATTTTTCCTAATACCTACTCCAAACATTCCCTGGTGCAACTTTGGCCATTTCCTCTTGTCCTATCATTAGTTACTTGGGAGAAGAGACCAGCATCCACCTCACCACAATCTCCTTTCAGATACTTGTAGAAAGCAATAAGGTCTCCTCTGAGTCTCCTCTTCTCTAGACTAAACAGTTCCAGCTCCCCAAGCCTCTCCTCATAAGACTTCAGAGACCTTCAGACCCTTCACCAGTTTCACCTGTTGCTTAGAGCTGCTCTGTGTTCTCCTACCTTATTGCTGTCTGTAACTATCTAAAAGGTGGTTGTAGTCAGGCGGGGGTTGGTCTTTTCTCCCTGGACACTAGAGACAGGACAAGGGGTCACAGTCTTAAGCTCCATCGGGGGAGGTTTAGACTTGACATTAGGAAAGGGTTTTTCACTGAAAGAGTGACCCACGGAGGAGGTCGAGTCACCGTCTCTGGAGGTGTTCAAGGTTAGGTTGGATGAAGTGCTGAGTGGCGTGATCTAGATGTTAGATGTTAGGTTTAATTGGTTTGTTTTAGGCTGGACTGGGTGACCTTTAAGGTGTTTTCCAGCCTCATCATTACTGTGATACTGTGATGCAGTGATACCTTATTGCTCTGCTTGACCTCCATGTACTCGGTTGCAGGGTTTGTCAAGTGGCGGAGAGCCTCAGCATTGCTGTACAACTGGCTCTCAGCTGTGCCCACACAGTGGTTAATGTCTGCGTAGGTCAAGGTGTCCGTTCCCTGAGACAGAGAGGAGAGGAATGAGCTCTTAACCTCTTACTACTCCCCTGAATGCAGCCCACAGGGCTGGGGTTACTTCCTGTCACATTGCGTTCATAGTGAGAACTGAAACACTTGCAGGTATACAGGCAGAAAACTCAACCTGCAGCACGAGCTCAACATTCCCCACTGGAAATCTGGTTACTGACGCCTTGAAAGCTGGCAGAAACCATTAGAAGATAGTTCCCAAGCAGTGACCAAAGATCAACCACCCCACAGCTGTGCTTTGCTGCAGATTCCCAGCATGGTTTCACCCAGAGAAGCAGCTCCCATGCTTGCAGGAGCTTGGGAAGAAACCCCTCAGCTCAGTTCTAATTCCCTTCCCAGGAACGTTCTGTGACAGTAAATCCCTGGCCAGGTCTTTCTGTTGGCAAACAGAGCCCAAAGGACCCCTCCCAGCCTCAAGGGTAATGAACCTGGCTAGAAGCAAAGGGCTCTGGAGTGTCTCTACTCAGATCAGGTACATTTCCCCTCACAGTGAGCTTAGAGCACCCCATGCCAAGACCTTGTGTAGTTTGCTTACAGTGTGCGACGCGCTGCCAGTCCTCTCCATCTCCACCGTTACTCCAGAGAGGGCTGGATGGAGCAGTAACATGGTTAGATACAAGGTAAAACAGAGGAAAAGAGTCATAGAATCTGCCCAGATGCCAGACTCTACACTGACCCTTGTTGTACCTCATTACATTTCTCTCTGCCCAGCTCTCTAGCCTGTCCAGGTCTCGCTGAATGGCAGCACAGTCTGCTGGGGTGTTGGCAACACTACCCAGCTTTGTGTCATCAGCAAACTTGCTGACAGTGCACCCTAATCTCTCAACCAAGTCATTAATGAATAGATTGAAGAGGACTGGTCCCAGTACTCAGTCCAGGGGGACTCCACTAGATACAGGCCTCCAATTAGACTCTGTCCCATTGACCACTACTCTCTGACTTCTATCCTGCATCCAAGAAATATGTTCTGGCACTGCACTGCTGCTGTGAACCTCACCTTAGAGCAGGAAGGGAACCTGCTGTCCCAGCAACCATCCAAGATGGAATAATTCTTCAAACAGAACCAGATTCCACATGCCAGCTGGTCCCCACATCCCCTCACACCCTCCCCATCCTTCTCGCTGGCCTTAAACTTTGCACTACACCTAGAATAAGCCTGGACTATGCCATTGAATATGTCTGGAGAAGCTGATAGTGCCCAGACAAGTCAAGCAAGTGCTGTGCTGAGAAGGAGCCATCCAAGAACTGCCATTCTCAGCTCCTTTAGGTGTAAGACCATGGGATGGTCCCACCAGTCCCTCAGGGAAAGGAGATCTCCTTGGTGGAGGACTTGGTGATGGAACAAAGAATTAGATGGATCAGGGAGGGAGAAAATAAAAGGAAATACAGAGAAAAAAGAAATACAGAGGAAAAATTAAGCTGAGCAGATGTGGTTTCTGCCCTGGTGCAGAAACAGCCTGGATATGGCTTCACTCACCCTTCTTCCTCTTCCTGGACAGCGCTACCAATACTCCAGAAGCAATCGCAAGTATAAAAAGAACTACAATGATGCCTGGAGTGAGGATGTGTTCCAACACTTTAAAGCTGCAAGAAGAAAATTGTTTCTGTTCTCATGCTTCTCCTTGGAAGCAGACTTGGGGGGAACCAGCATGAAGCAGAAGCAACTGAGGAGCAGCTGTGGGTGATGAGGTTTGACTCAGGAGGAGGACCAGTCAGGCTGCAAGCTGGATATGCAGCAAAACAAGCTAGAAGCCACAGAAGCACACAGAAACTTGGAGCAGAGAGCTGCTGCATCCTCACTGTTTTCAGGATTAGTTCCCAGACATAATTTTGCTCTGGTTCAGCTCTGATATTTGTTGGCTTTGTTGTAATGGGCACTGAAGCAAGGTCGGGGTTCAGCTACCCCTTGAGCCTCAGCTCTGCTCCCTTCCTACATCACCTCCAAAAGGGTGGAGAGGGAGGAAGAAGCTCTGTCACTGTGCTGTCACGCTTTGTCAAATGTTTCTGCCAGGCTGCACACAACTACAAAGCAGAACAGGACCTAGCTCAGCACGTATCTTCCTACAGACAAACAGTATTTTGGGGAAGGAAATGAGATCTATGCCGCAACTAGACACCATTTCTCACATGATGACAAACAGTGCATTGCTTAAGCTGCCAACCAGCCAGGGGACAAGCCAGGCTTTCCCAGGACCAAGAAACCAAGGACACAGATTATTTTTCATGTGCAGTGGCTCAAAGAGAGGATGAAGCACTGGTGTCTAAAGGCAACAGCAGGAGGTCTGAATCCTGAAAGGAGGTTTGAGAAGCTCAGAGGGTTGCAGTGCTCCAGCTGCACGAAACAGACCACACAGAGTGAGGGCAGGAGCTAGTACTCACTGTACAGTGCCAGGGTGGGTGTGGTGAGGGAGATTTGATTTCGGTTGCACAGCTTTGCTATGGGAAGTTTCTTCTTTGGTGACTGATACAGAACTGGTGACATCAGGGGGTTTAGTGATGTAGGGTGCCGGCAAGGAGAAAGCAGGAGCTGTAAGAAGCAGAGGAGAAACTTAGTATGTCTCTCTTTCTTATGGGAGTTGAGTTGTGCAGCAAATTTAAAGTGATTCACTAGCTGGGGCATGGAGAGCAGGGTGGTGCACCCCAGCAATGGGGGTGGCTGATCCCACAGTGCTGAGAAGGGAATGGGTAAAAGTGACACCAGTTATGCGTCAGTTGGTTGAGCCCTGGTGGCAACCTGGGGCTGCTCCACATAGCATGGTAACCCATCTCCTCTGCCTGTCCCACACCACAGTCCATTCTTCCAGCACTTGGGAGATGGACACCCCAAAGCTGGAACTGGGGGACCCACAAGTACTGACCTGGGAACAAAATCACTTCAACGTCTGCACTCTTGTCAGGCCAGGGTGCGAACATATGCACGCCACAGCGGTAGACACCTGCATCCCACTCATACAGATCCTTCATGATCACAGTGAACATCTGCCAT
Source organism: Upupa epops (assembly GCA_013397515.1). Taxonomy (NCBI): domain Eukaryota; kingdom Metazoa; phylum Chordata; class Aves; order Bucerotiformes; family Upupidae; genus Upupa; species Upupa epops. Next base: position 1,309,988 of record VZRI01003324.1, read on the forward strand.
TCACGATTGTCATAGATGTAGAATCGGCCCCGCTGCACCACGGGCTGCTGTGCCGAGGTCACAATGAGGTAAGTAGAACAAGTGTAAACTATTCCCGGTTTGCACCAGAATTTCGGTTTCATCTCCCATCCAGTCTGATACTTGCAGGTCACACGGAGGGACCCCCCCAGAAATCCATACACGGTTTCAGGCCCCGTCACCGCCCAGCCACCTGCGGAGACACGTTGGACAGTGTGCGCTGCCGCCCCACCGACTCCTCCCGCTCCTGCCGTCGGGGCCGCCTCACTCCCAGGAGTCGCTCCGAGAGCTCCAGCCCGGCCTTACCTGGCACCAGGGTCCAGGCAAGCAGCGGCAGAAGCCTCATGGTCGCTCCGGAACGGCGGGTCTCAGCGTCCTACAGCAGCCGGTGCCTCTCTGCTAGGCCCCGCCCGTCCCCGGGGCCGCCCCCGCGGCACCGGTCGCGCTGTCGGGGCGGAGCGCCGGGACCCCCGGGAAAGGAGAGATGGAGATGAGGAGAGGTTGCGGAGAAGCTTTATTGTAACCAGGAAAGGACGGTCGGGACATCGGTGGTGCAACCATGCCTCCGACCGCACCATCGGGGTAGGGCGTCCCAGGGAGGAGCGGGAACAGCTGCTGTTGCTGCCGGGGGTCCCCGGGGAGGATCAGCCGCCCCGCAGAGTGACCCAGATCACGGCTCCGGCCATGGCCAGCAGCGCCAGTGTCTGCAGCGCGGCCAGCGCCGGGAAGTAGCGGAATGAACCGGGGCTCCTCCCTTGAGCATCTGCTTCCGCGACGGTTGGCCCGACGGTGGTTGATGGGGGGTCGGGGATCGGAGCGAGCGTCGGGGCTGCAAATGCGAAGAGGGGACTGAAGTCGCAAGTGTCTGACTGGCACTGAGCCCCGCTTCGTTACTCTCAAGCCCCGACACTCCCCAGAGAGACAACCTCTCCCACAGCCCCAGCCTTGTCGCCCAACCTGGTGGTCACTGGTGCAGTTGCAGGGCAGTGGGACATGCGGAGACTGACCGACCTGGGAACGCGATCGCCGTCGTGCTGGCAATCTGGTCAGGCAGAGACTGATCTGGGATCAAGATCACCTCAACATCTGCACTCTGGTCAGGCCAGGGTTCTCCTGTTCGCACGCCGCAGCGGTAGGTGCTTGCATCCCACTCGTCCAGATCCTCCATATTCACCATGAACACCCGCTGTTCACTATTGTCTGAGATGGAGAATCAGCTCCACCAAATCACAGACTCCTGCTCCTAGGTGATGATGTCAGTAAAACAAGTGTAAAACATTCCCAGTTTGCACCAGTTCCATCTCCTAACCAGCCCGATACTTGCAGGTCACTGAGAGGGACCCCCCCAAAAATCCCTGTACTGTTTCAGGCCTCATCACTGCTCTGTAACCTGTGAAGACACATTGGACTGTGAGTGCTGCTGTCACGGCACAGACATGTTCTACCCCATCCTGTTGGTCCAGACTGTGGGGCCTGAGCCCCAGTGTCCCCTCGGCTCCACCTGGCAGCATGGTCTAGGGGAGCAGTGGCAGATGCCACATGGACAGGCTGGCCCTGGGCACACCTCTCCCATTCTGCCTGCTCTTTCTTACTTGTGTCTCTGGAGATTTGTTTCCTCTTCTGCCTGGGCTACCAAACCTGTTGTTCACTGGAGATTTAGCAAATATATGGGGTTTCTTACTCTCTCTGGTCTCAGCTGACTTCTTGCCTCCACGTCACCAAGAGCACTTGATTTGTGCTGTGCCCTGAGCCAGTCTGTGCCTTCTGTCCTGCTCTGTGCCCTGAACACTCCTATCTTGATCATTCTCCCCACTTCTTCCCCTACCCTGGCGGAGCCCCTTGCTGTCCCCAGCATCATTCTACCTGAAAAGTAGTCAACAGGGCGACAGGGAGAGCAAGGTGTAGGACACACGACCAGGCTCTCCTACTCACTGCCTGCTGGTCAAACTGCAGCATTCACAGCAGAGGTTTTTTCTGTGTGTGGCTGAAGCAGGCTGTGATTTCCTAGTCTCTGCCAGCTTCTGGTCCTTCAGGCATTCTGGTTCTTTAAACAATGCTCAAGACAAACAACTCTCCTCCAAAAGTTTCTGGGGAAGTGCTGGTGAAGATGGTTTGTTTTGTCATTAAATGTGGGATGTGGCATAGCTCAGGAAGGGTGGAGGTGGCCTCACTGCTCACCCTGGTGTGGCTTCTGGTGGCACACATCAAGAACAGCATTTCTGAAGGGTTTCAGCAGTGTGCAAGTGACTGCTTTTTGGAGACACAGAACCTGGAAAATAATGGGAGCAATAAGAAAAGGAGTCTATGGTGCAGCTGGGTGTGAGGTGGGCTTTGCTATTAGGCTGAGGGTGGAAAGGTCACTGTAGAGGAAGAGATGGTTGTGGAAGGACACTGTTCCCCGGCTCTCACTCAGCTGGAGGCGAGTATCTAGTTGCACCAGGCAGGACTGTCAGTGCTGAAGGCTTCTCTCCCCTCACCAGGGTTCAGCCAGGCTGCAGTTCAGCTGTCACCCACATGGCACCTTGTGATTCCATGTTCCCCCCAAGCACCGTGGCAGCATATGCCCACACGGCCCCACACATGTGCACTGGCAGCAGCCTGGGCAGTGCCAACAACTAACAGAGGGAGCAGGTGGACAGAGACAGACAGGCACCTGCAAGACACCCAAGCTTTATTACAAAGTTGTCTTCAGTTAGCAGCTCTAAACTCTCTCCAGCACAGGAACTGCCAGGAGGGGCTGAGGCTTCCCAAAGACAGAAGGACCCAGAGCCAAGCAGTTCCCAGTGCAGGGCAATCCTGTCAGGCAGCCAACCTTGGGCAGGATCAGGGAGAAGGGGGCAGAAAGTGTGTCCTGGAGGCTCCAAAGTGGATGGGCAGCTCAGAGCCCTGGTACTGCTACCTCGTTGAAGAGCTGTAGGTTTTCCTGATTGTGGTTTCTGCAATGTCTCCTCACCCAGACCCCACAGAGCAGGACCAGAAACATAAGCACCTTCACACTGAGGAGGAACAGAAGGTGGGTGACACCAAGCTGGGACCTGTACAGAAGAAAGGAGACAATGCTGGAGCTTGAGTAGGGTCTGGGCAAGGACAATGAGGGCCGGGACATTGCCAGCCACTTTGCTCAACCATAGGATGTTCCTTGGGGTGCTGCAACTGGAGTAAGCCCAAAGCTGGGGGGTTCATGCAGGGGAAAGGGTGTCTTAGTCCAGGGGATACTGCTAGGGGCTTGCCTGTACCCTGAGCCCCGACTCACAGCACTGGAGGCACCTCGGAGCCCATGGGGCACGGGGGGTTGCTGGTCAATGGGTTCACATGGCCATCCTTGGGTGTGGCTGAAACAGCTGCCAAGAGAACACAGAGAGTCAGAGGATAATGAGGACCCCCCTGCAGCCTGTCCCGCCCCATGCACAGGGAGTTTCTGCCCTGAGAATTCAGACATAGAGGTGTAGAAGGTGGAAATGGGGGTCTCTGGATAATGTACTGGGCACTGAGGAGGAAATAAAAAAGAAGTTTTACTGGAAGGACTGGGAACCCCAAAGCAGAGTCACTGCAGTGGAGTGAGGGAGAAGCTGCTCTGCATGAGAAAGATCTGTGCAGCATCCTCAATCCCTTGGAGCAGCCTCCAGCTGGTCTTCGTGTTTGCAAGGAGCTTGTTCATGCTTTGACAACACCTGGTTTGCCCTGCTCAGCACTGTGACCCCAGGTGACAGTCTGCATCACTTTGCTCTCTGTCTGACTTTACCTGCAGAGACCATCACCTCGGTGTTGTGCCGCAGACTGAGCCGCAGGATATTCTTCATCCCGCACGAGTACCGGCCTGTGTCCCCTGGTGTGACACTGTGCAGCGTCACCATGAACAAGCGAGCCGAGTGGTCATCCCTGATGGACACTCTGCCCCGTGTCACTGCCGCCTCTGAGCCGTTGGTTCGGATGATGTATGTGAAGCAAAACCAGAGGAAGTGCCGGCGACACCAGTACTTGGGGTATTGCTCGTAGCCTGGCTCGTAGCTGCAGGACACAGTTAATGACTCTCCCTGCTCAGCCGTCACCCATGAGGGGCCTGTCAGTGCCCAGCTGCCTGCAGAGGACAAGGAGAGGAGCTGCCAACACATATGCACACTGCCTTGGGGAATGAAGAGGGATCTGACCTGGGAGACCCAGGGACACCCCATCCCAAGGGATGCGGTGTCCCTGCACAGCTGTGCTGGGAAGCAGTGCCAAGGTAAGATCACAGAACCATAGAATCATAAGGGCTGGAAAAGACCTTCAAGTCCAACTGTTCACCCTACAACTCCCAACCACTAGCCCGTCTCCTGAAACACCCTGTCTCCCTGTTTGTTGAACACCTCCAGGGATGGTGCCTCCACCCCCTCCCTGGGCAGCTTATTCCCCCAGTCTTTCTGGGAAGAAGCCTTTCCCAAGATCCAGTCTGAACCTCCCCTGGCACAACTTGACCCCATTCCCTCTTGTCCTATGGCTGGTCACCATGGACAAGAGGCCCACCGCTGCCNCCTGCAGTGCCCAGAACTGCCCCCAGTACTTGAGGTTTGGCCTCACTAGAATCACTTCCTTGGTCCTGCTTGCCACACTGTTGCTGATGCAGGCCAGGATGCCATTGGCCATATTGGCCACCTGGGCACAGTGCCAGTTCATATTCAGCCCCTTTCGAGCAGCACCCCAGGGTCCTTCTCTGCTGGGTAATTTCCAGCCACTGCTCTCCAGAACTCCCCAGTCATGAAAGAAAGAGCCCCATCAAGCGCGTGTTGTTAAATGGGCAGACGCTTCTTTACCAAGATCCATGTGGCAACGGCAGAGTAGTACAGCAGAAAATACCCTCTGTAGCTGACCACTAGCCACAAGAAAAGGAAGGTATCTGCTGGGCTTTTGCTGTGACTACAGTGGACTCTCTGGGCTGATTTGGTCCCAGCCTCTCCACAACTCTGCCAGAGGCTGTGAGGTGGAAACCACCAGACTCGGGTTCCCGGGTCTTACCTGGGAAAAGGGTCCAAACCAGAAAAATCCTCATTTTCCAGCTTCTGGCTCCCAACATGGACTTTTCCTCCCAGTCATTCATGCAGCACCCTGAGGATCTGGGCCAGGTTCACATGGACCCAAGTGTCCTGCGACTTTCCCAACCTCTTTCTCCTGTTGATTCTCTGGGCAGTGTTTACCCACAGACCATGGGTGACTTTTATAGAGGCTGTTGCTTCCTGCCCTTCACCCAGGGCTCATGACTCATCCCCAGGAGCTGTTTCATGAGCAACTCACTGTTGCACTCTGAAACAGCTTCTGGTTCCCAGAGAACCCAAAATGCAGCCAGTTCCTCAGCCACAGTGCCCATCCCAGAAGGGAGTGCAGCCCCTTTCCCATGCACAAAGCCCAAAGGACATTGACAGTCTTTTCAGAGGAGTCAGGTCAGGGTAGGGTGACTGCAGGTCAGTCCCTGTGGACGGATCAGTTGGAAGTGCTGTGATGTTCTCCTGATCATGATGAACTGGGATAACAGATGTGGGATGATGGTCTGGGATAACAGACTGGGATGATGGATGAGGATGGTGCACTGGGATAATGGACTGAGATAATAGACTGAGATGATGGACTGGGATGATGGACAGCAGTTACTGGTTCACTGCTGCTCCTAGGCTCCTGAGATGGCTGCTGGTGTGAGGAGGGTTGCCTTTGTTTTCTCCAGTAGAATTGTCTCCTTTCCCTCCCAGAGATGCCCTTTTTGGCACAGTTCTCGGGTTTGAGTGACAATGTTGTGTTTCTTCCCAAAATTAAATGTTTCCACTGAAAGTTTCAGCAACCCAAACACAAAGGGCAAAGCTACTTCCCTGGCAACTGCCTTGCCAATGGTTTACTTCCTCGATGCCCCTTAGAAAGAGTGAAAAGCACAAATCTCCAGCCCTGCCAGAGGCTGAGGTCTCTCCTTCCTCCTGTCCTGTCTCCTCCCAATCAACCACCATGGCAGGAGAAAGCTCTGAGTAACCCCATCCATTCACAGTGAATGGAGTGAGTCAAGGTGCTGCAAATAGCAAACAGATCTAAATGTAGTAAGTGGCTAGAGGTTGCCATCCTGCTTTCTGCTGGTGAGTTTCCTGAGCAGCCTGAGTTCCAGCCACCTCCTGAGCTGCTCTCCTCTTCCTTGTCTTCATTATTGGTTCCCATTGCCCCCATCCTAAAGCAGCCCCAGAAGTACCAGAGTGTCCCATGGAACCCCAAGAGGGGCAGCAGTAGCAGAGCAGCCCTGCAGACTCACCAGGTTGTTCCCTTTCCCTCCAGACTTAGCATTTGCAGAGGAATTCCTTTATTTGCTTTATCTGAACCCAAAGCAGACTGTTTGCTGCCAGGCCAGGAGCATGTCCTGCTTCTCAGCCTGCACAGGGATCAGGGATGTGCTTTGATGCCAGTGGAGGGGTTGATCTGCCAAAGCAAAGCAAGGGCAGGGGGATATGGGGGTCCTGTGGGCTGGTTCTAGCATCACCTTGGGCTCCACCATCATAGGCAGAGACTGTCATGCTGGCTACATGCTGTGGTCATGGGACAGCAGCAGCCATCTCCTGCAATGCTCCTTTTAGCAGGGACATCCTAGGAGGTGATCATAAGGGCATCCCCAGGAGAAGTCTTGAAGGGACACTGCTCGCCAGGGAGGTTCCTCTAGGTCAAGTAGGAAAACTCTTTTTGGAACAGTTGGCCAGCTGTCCTCATCACCGCCTCCAGGCACAGTAGGTACTGATGTCCTCTGTCTCTGTCCTATTTGATGTCACTTCAGCTACCCAGGGGCACATCTAGGCAATAGAGATTGTGCTTCAGGTGAGCAGATGTGTTGTATGGCCCCTGTTCACACTGCCTGCATTGGTCCTTCTGCCCACACCATGGGCACTCACCTCTGCCAGGTCCTGCTCATTGTCATAGACGGAGTCACAATCTGGTCCCATGGCGACACCCGCAGAAGCAGCAGGGGCTTTGGTGGGAGGGGACAGTGTGTCAGAAAGAAGAGACACAGGGGCAGGTTTCTGTGGCACTCAGAGAGGGGAGTTCCCCACTGACCCGTGCCTGGGGTGCTGTGCTACCCCCAGTGCTGGCACAGGCCCTGGGGTGTGTGTAGGATGGGACACACATGGGCACCGTTACCTTGTCTCCTTCTGCACAGGGTGTAGAGGAGCCCGGCAGAGCCAATAGCAACCAGCAAGGAAAGCAGAATCATGCTGAGCTCCAGGGCACTCAAGGTTGGACCCTCAGTGCTGAGGCAAAGGGAGAGAGAGACCAGGGCTGGTTTCTTCCAAAGCTGGGGCTCTGCTCTTGCCATGTCCTGCACGTCAGTGCCCTCCCACAGCCTCTCCTCAGCTAGCTGTGGGATGGGACTCAAAGCAGGGACAGCAGCCTGGAACTCCATGGAATCACACCCAAGCACCCAGGCTTTTGGGTAAAACACCTTCCCTACCCCTGCAAAGCCCCTCCAAAGGGGTACCCACTGTCACCCATGATGGAGGGAATCCTTGCCCTAGCCCACACCCACCCTGTGCCCCAGGGCCCCAAGCTCACCCCATGGCAGTGGCATTGGTGCGAGGGGAATGCTCAGTCACAGCAGTGGAGATCCCGGGGGTGGGAGGGACTGGGGAACAGACAAAGATCCTGGTGAGAACTAGGGACTGGAGGTGACTATGGTCCCCCCCATGTCTCTCCCAGAAACATGCAAATACTTGCCCATGTCCTCTCCAGCACATGCCTCTGCCCTCCCAGCATCACTGTGGAACACATCCTGCTGTTATTGCCTGCACCTGCCACCCCGCTGTCTGCTCAGATCAAATGTCCCGTGGTGAGACACGTTTACACCTGCCATGAACCAGTTTCCTCTGAGGTCAGAGGGGTGGGATACACCTCTTTTCTGGAAAACCTGGATGTCATAGGTAGGTTTGGAAGGTGACCCCTACCCTTGGCACTGGGGCTCAGCATCAGCATTCACTGCTACGTGTAGTCAGTGGCTTTGCCATCATGATAAATGCTGGGAGCCCCAAAATCAGGCCTGGGCTGGACCCTGCAATGAACTGCAGCATGCTCTGCCTACATCTGCCAGCATCTCCTGAAGAAAACAGCTTGTCACATCTAGACCTCTGCCACTGCTTTATGTTGGGTTCAAGGGACTCAGTCCTGCATCACTGCCTCCTCCCAGGCTACTGCCAGCCCATGAGTCAGTGACCTCCGCAGAAAAGGCCAGCTAAACCTCCAGCCAGCCAGAAACCAGGCTTACCTGGGACCACCCTCACTGTCACTGGCTTCATCAGGTCCCTGCCCATCCTCTCAATCCCACACCAGTAATCCCCAGTGTCTTCCTTGGAGAGGTTCTCCATGGTGAGCAGGACCACGCAGAAGATTTGTCTGTCCTGGATGGAGACCCGGCCATGCTGCTGGGGTGCTTCCCTGCCCACTGTCTCCACCACTTTGTGGCAAGAGTGCCAGTTGGAGCCCTGGCACCAGTACTTGTTGTAGTCTTCATAGCCGCGAGGGTACCAGCAGCGGAGAGTGAGGGTCTCCCCGACCACACCACTGACCTCTCTGGGAACAACAAGAGCCTGGCAAACTGCAAAGGAAGCCACAGCAACACTAGAGAGAAACAGAGCTGCAAAGTCAATTTCCCCAAACCCCTTCTTGACTCCTTTTGCAAAGAAGCACTTTGGGAGAGACCCCATCTGCTGACTTTTAGCTGCAGACATGGGACCACGGTGATGGGTGGCTCTGGCTCTGTCAGTGCCAAGTGTGGAGCCTAACTCTAGGTGGGCTCAGCAGCTTCAGCCCCCTGATGCCAGTGGAAGACAGAGCCAGGGTCTGTCCTCACCTGGGAGAAGAAGCCAGATCCATCCTGGTGATGTCCCCATCATCCTGCTTTGCTCTTAAGATCCTTGAGCATCAGCCCCACACACAGGGCTGAGGGATGCTGAGCTGGTGTGAGCTCTTGTCTTCTCTCTCTGCTGTTCAGCTCACATGAGGCGGTGAGGAAGTGGCTCAGCTGCTGAGTTATTTATATTGGGATGGGCTTTGCCTCAGGGCTGGGGCTTTTCTGCTGCAGGTAAAAAGCTGATGAGATGCTTTCTGCTTACTGGCACATCTGAAGAACATTGGGGAGGGTGGGGAGCTGCAGAAATGGGATGTGGGACACTGTGCGCCCTGCTTGGCAGGAGAGTGTAGGAGGGGAAGGGTCTTCACCCCAGATGGCTGCTGTGCAACTATGCTGAAGCAAGCAAGATGGGCAGAGCTTCCAGCACTAGAATGGGGCAAGACCAGCACAGGAAGCTTTAATATTTGCCAGATCTTTGCAGAGCCCACATCATGTTCCTGGAGATGCTGGAGGCTGCATGTCCTGGTGCTCCACCTTGTCCAGGCTAAGCAGTGATGCTGGGGTGCACGCAACCTCCAAGGTGCTGAGGCCCTGAGCTTAACCCCTGGGCTGTTACTCAGTTAAGAGTGACTTTCCAGGACCTGCCAGCAATCAGGAATGCAGGTGCCTGGCCTCAAGCCCAGACTTTACTGGGGTCTGCAGCTCGGAGCTGGTTTGGAGGGATGTGGGAGATGGGAGACACATGGAGAGGGGCACTGAGAGTGATCTGGGCATTGCTCAGAGCAGCTGTATGGTCCCCTGGACTGGGGCTGAGTATCTGGGGGTTGACTTTTCCAGTGGTGCTCTCTGATACTGTTTGGGATGATGTCGAGCTTCCTCCCCATCTTCTAGTATTTTTGTCCTAGGTGTAACCATGATGGGGCTCAGGAGAAAACCAGGAATATGACTGTATCACTGGAGCTGACCCAGGCAGTGGCTCCCCCCATGCTTCCACTCCCCATTTGGCACCAGAGCTTCTTGCAGAGAGCGGGGTTTGGCTTGGGGCAAGTGGCACCCAGAGGAGCTCCCCTGCCCTATGGCAGCCTGGGATGGAAATGATCTTCCCCTTGGTTTGAACTTCACCTTGGCTGTCTGCTTCCCAGTCTGCCATGACAGGACTGTCCTCAGGCCCTTCACACAGGATATCCCCATTTCTTCTTCTTTGCATTCTTGTGGCTTTACTTCCCCTTTCCAGCCTACTGCTGTGTAGGCTTCTAATTTCAAGCAGGGTGACAGTTTGGGTAGATGTCATCATCTCCCCTTACAGGGCTTTTCCTTCTGCAACTCCTTCGCTCAGGATCCACAGCTGAAATCCCTACATCTGCACTGGATGCTGGGCTGAGGAGAGCAGGGTGGGACACCCTGCACCAGGCTTTCTCCAAACCCTCCATCCACCCCACCCTGCCCTTAAATCCTTTGCTCTGTGCAAAGATTTGGCTGGGGGGAAAGGGAATGGGGTGCCCTGTAAAAATAAAGAAGCAGAAGCCTGAGGGCTTTGTGGGAAAAGGCGTGACCACACTGCCTCAGAAATCACTGGGGCCACGGAAGGGACTGAGGTCACATCTCTGACCTGACACTGACCTCTCTTCCTTTCCTCCCCATGTGTTCCTCACTGCTGAGCACAGGAGCTGAGGAGGGTGAGAAGGGGCTGACAGGGTGAAGCATCCCCTCATTTCCCACAGCCTGATCTACGGATGGGGAATATTTAACCCCTGATTGGGGGATGCATTAAAAACACCCCAATCTTCTGATAATCTATTTCATAATCTATTTCATTATCTCCTGATAATCCTTTTAATACTGTAATTGGGGACGAACAGCACTGCTGGCCCAGTGGCCCACATGTCATGTAACTTCACCTCTCCCAGCAGCTCCAATGGCCAGGGAGCCAGGAAGAGGGTGGGACGCAGGGAGTGGCCTTGGCAATGACCTCAAAAGGCTAAACTCAGCCTTTGCCTTCTGTTTAAGGGTTTTGGGGATGATGAAAATTTTTCCCTTTCAAAGGGGAAAACCTGATTATAAAGAGAAATACACAGAGGATGTCCAAACTGCTATGGGTCTGTGGCCTGTACTCTGCTCCCACTGGTACCTGTGTGCTGGGCTGCTCTGGGCTGTGTGCATGAGGAACAGTGACTGAATGTGGGAGGCTTCACTTCCATCTGTCCCAGAGTCTGTGCTCCCCTGAGCCAGCCTTGGAGAGACTGGGATTGTAGAGTCTGGGGTCCAGCAAGGTCTCTCCAGCAATGCTGAACTGTGGATCATGGCATTGGACTGAGCTCTTGGAAATACAGACACACACACACGCGGATGTGTCAATGCCCCTGGGTATGCACCAGGCACTAAAGGCAGACACCAAGTAACTCTGCAAGGGTATTTTGAGGGCAGCTCGGTTACCCAAAAACAGCCACAAGCACTTCTCCAAAGAGCTACTTTGGTAGAGAAATGGGGTATTTTCCAACCCACATCTGCACTGTTGTCATCAGATCAGAGGTATTGTTTTCCTTTCCCTTCTTCAGGTTTGGTTTCTGGGCAGGATGAGCAGTCACTAAGCCCAGAGCAGAGGATAGGACTCCCAGCACCAGGGCTGGTTTCTCCCTGTCATTACAGCCCTCATGACTGTGTTACCCTCCAGAGAGGTCCCAGATCCACTGTGGTGCTGAAGGTTCCTTCCCAGCTCTGAGGACTGCAGGGATTCAGAGCAGCCCAACACTGACACTGCCTGCTCCCACAGCCGCGAGTGGAGTAGAGGGGCTCTGGCTGCAGCAGGGATGCTGGCCAAGGGTTGTCAGTGAGGTTTTGCTCCAGCTCAGTGCCTCCACCCCAAACCACCTCAGAAGCCTGTGAACGTGCTCCTGGAGGGAAAGAGCAAGGCAGGAGCATGCGAGAGAGAGAAGCCCTACAGCAGTGACAAGAGAGGTTCTGTCACAGAAGGCACTGTGATATTTATCCCAATTAAAGTAAGTGTCAGGTTGATAGTGATGAAAGCAGAAAGGGAGTGGAGCAATTCAGACAGAAACCAATGCAGCAGAGTGGTGCGGAGCCACAATGCCTGATCCCCTGCAGAAGTGGAGAGAGCTGGAGTGCAAGAGTGAGTGCTGGAGCCTGCAGGCACCCAGGGCCAGAGTAAGTGCAGCTACCTAAGGAGCAGGCTGTAGCAAAGAAGAGGGGAAGGCACTGGGCTCTGCACCAGCATCTCTACAAGGCAGCTGTGCCTGGGAAGATGCTGCCATTCTCACCATTAACAGGACAAGGTGGGTCCAATGGAGAAAGTCAAGTCCTGCCCCACCCCATGGCTGCGTCCTGCCCTGCTCTTGGGTTGCATTCCTCTCTCTCGGCAGCAAAAGGCTTGGGAAACACAAGACACAAGCAGTTGCATTCTCAGTGATGCACCCTGACAGGAACAAATCCGTTTGTCTTCTCATCTCAGCCACGCTTGGGGACTTGTGTTCAATCAGTAGCTGTGTCAGTGGGCAAAGCAGCCCCAGCAGCCAGAGTGATTGCTGTCAAAGGGAACGTGACAGTGGGAGATGAGATGACCCGTAACCTCCTGCAGCCCCTTCCCAGGCCCCGCCCAGCAGCAACGGAACACAGAGAAGCACAACTGGATGTGGCTTCTGCCCAAGCTCTGGCAAGATTCTGGGTCAGGGTTTAGGCTCTGCTTGTGGCCTTAAAAAACCAGCTCAAAGCCTTCAGGGTCTGGCAGTAATTGTATTAGTCAGTTCGCCCAGCCTCTCTGTGCACAGCCCAGCACCAACAGACCTTCCCCAGTTCCCATCCACCTTACTACCCACCACCACAGCTCAGTCCTCAACTCTGGGCTTTGACGACATTTGCAAGCCCCCACTGCCTTTGAAAAATAATCTGGATGTTTCAGACTATGCTTTTAGGGGCAGATGAGTAACCCTGGTGAACTTGTCCCTAGGAGATAAGTCTGTATGTAAGAAATGCTAATGCAGCTCTTTTAGTGCTGTCTGGCTTGAGCATGCACTGTCTGATCTCCCCCTTGCACTGCCATCTCAGATAACCAAGATAAGCCCAGATCATTCCCAGATCTCTTGATTTAGCAAAGCCAGTAAAAGTGAGAAATCCTTGTGGGTTTTTTGGTGAAATGTCTAGTTCAGGCTGTGCCTTAGGCTGGGCTCTTGAACCATAGAGGCAGGGTTTAGTTACTGCACTGAACAGCAAAGAAAGCAAAATTCAACAGATTCAGAGGTTGTAATTCTGACTCTCCCCTAGTTGAAGGAGAAGGAATCCAACAGGGCTCAGATCTCCAGAAGTTGTTTACAGCAGTTCAGGGAGATATTGCAGTGGGTAAATGATGTTGAGCAGCAGAGAATGATCAGGAGCAGGTAAGAACTACAGTAAAGCAGAAACCCCTGAGCTGGATGCAAGTCCTCTACTCTTACAGCTGTACTTGTCCAGGCAAGTATACAAGTAATTAAGCTATCAGAGATAGCCTGCCTGCTGGCAAATGGCCAAACAGTGGAGCTAATGTACAGATTCATCTGAAATCACTGCTGCAGTTTGCAGATCATTTCCACTGGTTTCATCTGTCTGCACTGATTTCAGCAGGTCAGTGCTTGCTCAGGGCTGTGAACATCACCCTGGCTCCCAGGAACCTTGGCCAGTGTCTGGGGGAGGCTCAGAGAGAAAGAAGTTTACTTTGAATGGTGGGGAAAGACTTACACTGGTGTGTGGTGAAAGCATGGTGAGGTAGGTGTCAGGGCCTAATAAAGCTGCTGATACCAGTTATCTGTAACAGGTCTGGTTGCTCAGAATCATGAAGTGGTAGAAAACCTGTGGGGCAGTGCCAGGCTGTGCTGGTGCCTGTCTTTCACCAAGAATCTGTGTTGTCTCCTTAGGTTGCACTTGGTGATATCCTCATAGATTGGAAAACCCTTTCCTCCAGAGCACTGTTAAACATCCAAGGACAAAACTGTCTCTGGGGTAATGCCAGGACCTGCACCAGGAAAGGAGAATTTGGCTTTATGAGCATTTACTTGCTGCTCTCCTTTGTGACTAGGGAGACTAAGATGGGTCACAGGATCTCCAAGCCCCTCTTGCAGCAGAGACCTGCTGGTGATTCCCCTCCAGAGGAAAGTGGGAACAGAGGGCTTGGACCCAATGGTGTATTGAGATTAAGTTCATCCTAGCTCTCAGGAGAAGTTTGTCTGACACCAGCACAGCTCAGATGCCTGAGGTGTAGCTGCACAGTGTTTGTGATAGATCTGGATCTCCAGGATCTGTGTGACACATCAAGCAGCAGCTTGGATTGTGACAGACCCCACTGTGTGAGTACTAGAGCACAAGAAAGCTGAGCACATACTTGGGACATATTAACATGAGATCTCCATCTGCAAGGACCATTACAGCACTGATACATCCATGGACTTTTTGACAGGTTTGTGGTTATTCAAAAAGTGAGTTGCCTCAGTTTCACTGACATCCTTATGGGGTTTGCTGCTCTCATCTTTCTGGTCCTACCTGATGTGGGGTGTGTGCATTATGTTGGACCACAAGGCTGGCCAGGGCACTTGTAAATTATCTGATCCAGATACCAAGTTTAGCTCCTTGGCCAAGCCTGAGAATCCCTGGTGCCTCTAGGTTGTTTTTGATCTTTTCTGGCTGCTGTTGTTGAGACAAATCATCTAACCCAGCAGAACCGTGTCTGCTGTCAGAAGAAATAATGGGCAGATATAATTAGCAATGTCAGACCCAGGCAGTAGGATGGGTGCAGATGGCTCTTGGAAACATGGTCTGTTCCTCTGGCTTGGGGCCAGATCTAGAAGGAGGGAACTAGAGGTTGAATTGAGTCTCTCTTAAATAAACTTCTCAGTAGAGATTAGTTGTTTTTCAGCGTAATCAGCAACACGGGATTGCTCCAAAGGGAGTTGTAAATGAAAGGATCTCAATGAGATATTGATTGTCACCTCCAGGCTGAGACACAGATTTCTTCTGTTTGTAAATGCTCTTTATTTTTCAGTCTAAGCAGGCTCCTGTCTGGGCTCTGTAAATGCAGCAGCTCTCTAAAGGGAAGCTACCTGTGTATACAGGCTCAGATTAGCACCAGTTTTATAATAAAATTGAAAAGGCCTGGCTGGCACAGGCCACTGCCTGTCTTGAATGTAACACACTGCTGACCACCCATGTCTGCACTTTGCCACTGCCCATGGATGCCCGATGGCTATCTGGGCCATGGACGTCAGCTGGAGCAGACCCTAACACAAGAGCCAACAAGCTGTGAGTGAAGTCCAGTTCAAGCAGCACAGCAGACCTGCCTTTGGACTCTCAGCTCAGCAACTGATCAGAGTTGGCAGCAGGAAATCTGTCGACTATGTCCATGGGTACCTCCTGCAGCTTTTCTCAGTGGTGAGGGGAGGACAAGGACATCCAGGCTCTTTGCAGAACAGGGGACAGGCTCTATCCTGGTGAACAGAAGTTGGAAGGGGGGCGGGGGCAAGAGACTGGCGGTTATGTGGAAGCTACCACGGACTGTGTTCGTGGAGGAATGCTCCCAAGGCCTCCCTGCCCCCCGGAGGGACCGGCCTCCCACCACCCTCCTCCTCCACCGAGTGGAGGAACCCTGCAAGAGAAGGGCGGGCAGGGCAGCAGCGAGGAACGGGAAACCGGACCAGGATTAACGGGACAAACTGGATTACGCTGAACAGAACCCAAGTGGCTCAAACGTGGCCTGGCCGGACCGAACCGCGGCCACTGAGGAGCCGAATCGGGACTGTCTCTCTGGGGCCGACCCGTATTGCGCGGAACCGGGCCGAGATTGACGGGGTCGGACGGGGCGGGGCCGGGCGCTGTCCGCGGTGCTGAAGGCGGAGCGGGCGCTGTCCGCTGTGCTGCAGGAGCGCCCCGGACCCCCCCAGTTCCTACCGATGCTGCCTGGACATGGAGGTCCCCACTGCCTGCCCGGGGGGGGCTGGCTACAACGAGGCCCTGCTGCACAAGGTAGGATTGGGCAGCGGCTGTGATTGGGTAGGGAGGGACTGGGTAGGGACTGCAAAGTGCACGGATCGGGGGTGGGGGTGCCACTGCCGGCTTGAACTTCCCCGGCAAACTCTTCCCCCCTATTATTCCCCTCTGTGGGATCCATTTGCTCCCCTCATCCCAGTAGGAGGGTGGCCAAGGAGATGCGGTTGCAGATCTTCCTCCTTGCCCCGTTGCAGCTGGGGCTGAGTAACCCGCGGGCTCGACTCCAGTCCCCACTGCCTCCCGAGTGACGGTGGGGATTGTGGCGGCAGGATTTGGTGGGGGGAAGGGTTGGAAAACGAAGCGGGCAGAAGCTCTGGAAAGGGGCCAGCCCCGCGGCACAGCCCGCAGTCAGCGTTTGGCCACTCCTGTTCGTGCTCCGGGGAGTCGGGTGGAGGCAGCTGTCCTCCGGGGTTCTGTGTCCCAGCCTAAGGAGCTGGGACTTCCTTGCCTTGAAATAGCAGTGCTTCAAGAGAAGCTCATCCCTGTCTCCCTTCCTTCAAACTCCTCTGCGGTGTCCCTGGGTCTGCGTTTTGTAACTCCACAATGCACAGAGGGTGGTCAAGATTGATGCTGTCCCTTCCAGACCCGGGTCCTTCAGGCTTTGCTGGAGCCAGGATTTGTTCCTGTCAGTCATACGTTGCCCTACACCTCCAGGAGATGTGGAGGAGATGCTTATCTCTGCCAGATTTACTCATCACTCTTTCTTCTGTCTTCACGCTGCTTTGGTGCAGTCCCTCGTGACTGTACAGGGACTGACACCCCTGGGGAGTAGGGGTGGGGCAGGACAGAGGAATGGGTTTGGGTGTGTGGATCCTTCTTCACAATTCACAGTCTACTTTACATCCCACTCTACTCAGAGCAACGTGCACAGCTCCTGATTAGCAGGAAAATATCAATTACTAGGAACTCTTATTTCTGTTTTACACTGAGTACATAGGACATGCCCCCAGAGACAGCTCAAGAAACTTTAATCCTTTGCAAAACCTTAACCTGCTCTTTTCTAGCATTGAGGTTCTGCAGTAAAGGAACAACACTAGCTGAAATGAGTCTCTGAGCAGAGGACCTTCTTAGGCAAACAACCATCACAGTCCCATGTTGTCTGCTGTTTCCCTCAGTACTCTGCTGGTGCTGGGTTGCTTTTCTTGCAGAAAGAAACCTGCTCTCTCTACGGGGATGTGAGGCAGCAAATACCTCACTAGATCTTGTTTCTGAGCAAGGAATCACATTTCAGATGTGCTGAGAAACCCCGAGAGAGCTTTGCACTCTGAAGGGAAAGGTTAAGTGATTTCTGGTTGGTGGCTTATCATGGGCCAGGGAAGGAAGTGGGCTAGGAGCGTATCAAAGTGGCAACAGCAGAGGTTTTTTCTGGGCTGTTCCAGGAAAGTTTCCCTTGGCACAAAATGTTGGATTCTGCTTGCAGGTGAACTGACCCATTGCCAAATAGTTCTTTCTCTAGGCTTACATGGACTCTGCCTCAAGCCAGTGTGAGGGGCTTGGCCATGAGAAAATACCACCTGGCCAGAGTGGGGACAACCCTGAGGTCTCCCTGTGGCACAGGACAGGTCAAGGCATTATCTAGCAGCATCCAAGTTTCCTTGGAGCAGGGGATAAACAGCACAATTTCTTATATAGAGCAGGTAAAAATGTCTCAGTAATGCAACCCTGANAAATCCACCACAACTTTGCTCTCAGACCTGGCTGAGCTCTGCAGGCAGCAGTGCTGGGGTGCACGTACACAAGTGCCACATTTTATTGCAACAGATCTGTCTGACCTGCAAGCAAACCTTTGGGTTTGGTGCTTTAGCAGCATTCTGTGAGGAACAGCGGAGCCTGTGGAGGGCATCTTTCACCTCACGGTATCCTCTGTCTTTTTTTTTTATCCTGTCAGGCTCTACTAACTATAATTTAGCTCAGGTCCAGCTACAATATTTTAAATTCAAAATGGTCTCAACCCACATGTGCTGTCCTAGATCTCCTCCTGCTTGGCTGGCACTGGAAGTGCAGCAACTGCCTCCCCACACTGCCTTGAGAGCCCTGCAAACCCTCTGTTCCCCAGGCATGCTCGACTAAAATATCTCCTTTGCTTCTGGTTGCAAGGGGATATCTCGCTATCCCATTGCTCTTCTTTACCTCTGCAACCTACACTGAGCCAGCAGGGATTTTTGGAGACAGGCGATTTGTCTTGGTCTGAATTAGTCCCCAAAATGCTGACATGAGGTATGAGAAGGGATGTTTGCTCTTTCCCTAAGGCAGAGCTGACAGATAGTTCTGGTTGGAGGGCTGCTATAAGCTGTGTCCACTTTTTTCTTGTGCTGTGGAGCAGGTGAGCTGTGGGGTGCCAGGGAAGCAAAGTTACCTCTGCCCATCCGGTGGAAATAATTTCCTTTAGTTGGAAACCAGAAATGCTCTGACTGTGTTGGGGCTCAGAAGTGGCACTGTGGGGCTGTCATTGAACAGATAACCCCAGCAAAGCACCACACTGTCCCCGCACCAGCATGCAGAGGGGACCTGCAGCACCAAAAGGAGCCTTGCAACTTTTAACCAAAGTTTTCCAGGCAAAAAAATAAAAAAATAAAACCCCAACACCCAAGAACCCTGGGGAAATCCAGGGCTGGCGATGAGGGTGCTGGCAAGTGACAGGGAGATATGGAATTTTGCAGCTGAGGCAAGATGCTTCTTGTTCATGACTCAGGGATGTCTGTCCTGAGCTTTCAACAGCTGGCCAGCCACATCCATTCCACAGAGGGGTTCTTACTCTGCTTTTATGTTTCTTTGGTAACCAGGAAGGGTACAGTCCTTTTCACTGTGCTGTAGCTCCACAGAGTCCATGAGCTTTTTCCACAAGTCATTAGAAAAATCTCTTGGCTGATTTAGGCCAACTTTTACTATTATTAAGTCATGAAGAAATTCATGTGTTGTCTCTATTATAAATCCCAATTAAATTATTGATAGGGCAGTCTGCCTTTTATACATGTTCTCTGTAAATCCTGGGCTCTGGAGGCTTTCTGGCTCTCATTCAGCCAGCAATCCTCCCTCCATAATTAATGCCATTCTCTGCATTAACTGCTCTCAAAGACAGCGCTGCAGGCTGCAGAGGCTCCTGTTGCACTTTCCAGCACCAGTGCTTTACCTGGGAACAGTGTGAAGCACCAGAAAATGCAACATTGCAGTGTGAGAACCCCACAGTAATGGAGGACCCACACTCCCTGGAGTGTTTTCCTATATGTCTGCTCCAGGACAGATCCTGTTCTCTGCATGGGGAATGCGTCTGGACCCCATGGAAGCCAAGGCAGGCTTGGGCAGGGAAATATCCCCCCCCGCCCCGGGAAAATGGTGACCCAGCTCCTCTAAACCACATGCAAGGCTTTCACCCAGAGATTTCTGCCTTCCAACATCTAACTGGCTTCCATTCAGGCTCCCACCCCAGAGGCTGCTCTGAATGTGCAAGTGACCCGAAAACAGCCTGATGACTAGGTAGGGGGGAGGAGGGAGAAATATCCAGCTGCAGATCTGGTCCCAGATTGTTGCCTCTTCACTCTGTGGAGCTGCAGGGCTCCCTGCTGCCAAGAGCTCTGCTTAGCAAGTCAGGGTTTTCCCAGGAGGTGTTTGGAGTTTCTGTTGCTTTTTTCTGAAGGCAAACGCTGATTCACCGAAGTAGGTGTTCCACTGGAGCATATCAATGCTACCAGGCTCCAGGCAGGTTGTGGTGTGGTGATTTATGCCAGGCAGGATGCTGGTGTCCTGCCAGTCCATGATCCTGCTTCATTTGTGGTCCTCAGGCTCTTTGGCTTTTGGGTTCAACCCACTCCTTCAGGGGCCATGGGCTGTCAAGAACTGTGGTGCTGGGTGCTCTGGCACATACCCCACGTCTGGATCCTCTGTGGCCTCCCAGGGCACAAAATCAGATCTCAATCTGCCAGTGCAGTTCAAGCAGTTGATAAAACATGTTCCTCCACACTCAACTGGTCTGCACATTGGATTCCACGAATGTGGCAACGGTGGGTGCAGAGTGAGGGGGTTCAGCCTTAGATCCCTGCTGGTTGGGGGTGACAGGGGAACACTATCCCAGGGCCAGCACAGTGCTTGCCAGACCTGCAGTTACAGTAACACTTGTGTCCTGTAAGACAGAGCGGACAGCACTTCTGAGCAAGAAGTCTGTTATCAGAGTGTTTATTTAAACTTGTGTCCCTGTGAAAGGGTCAGAAGTGTCTGGGTTTCCTGCGAGGATGGGAATGTTTGTGCTGGTGACTGTGAACAAAACCCAGATGCTGTTAGAGAGGAGGGAAGTGTTTGTGTTTGCACCACTGATCTCCCTTAGGCTGTGATTTGGAGGAACACAGACAGGAGAAGAGAGAGGACAGACTCCTCACAGATGTGGTGTGGGTACCAGGACCATGGGCTGGCAGCCTGGGAGCTGCTCTGGAGGTGATGTCAGTGCCTCAGCTCTGACACCTACAGTTACTCTGTCCCTTCTTCTCAGGGACAAGAAAGCTCTGGTCCCCACAGGAGAGTCCTGAAGATTTCCATGAAGGGCTGGAGAGGTTGACGGGCTCCATAACATCAAACCCAGTGCCCTGACAGGAGAGATCGCTGTGGGTCCATGGTTTTGATGAAACATGAAGACAGCCTAGTGCCTCAGAGGGACTGTATGGTTGTGGCAGAGGCTGAGATAGATTGTCTTTATAAAACTGTTTTGGACCCAATCTAGATTCTGGGTAAGAAATCTGTCAGTCAGATTCCTCCCAAAGAGGTTTTCTCTTTCTCCTTCTGCCAACAACCTTCCCAAGTCAGGGCAGGAGCGTCTCTCATGCTTGTTCTCCATGATGGGCTGTACTTTGCTTTCTCTTCTGCCTCTCTGCACTTGGAGAGGGCACAGTGGAGCTCATGCCCAAAGTTCAGCCTAGGGCACATTTCATTTATTATAGAGATGGTCAGAAGGGTGGAAGCTCCTCCCCAGGCAGATGACAAGACCAAAGGTGACAGTGAAGAGCAGGGTGCAGCAGGACAAGCCATCTGGCCATGGCACTGGCACCCAGCAGTCTGTGGGGCTATCTGCTGCCAAGCAGGACTGTACAATGAGGCTACCTTGGGATTCCCATGGGGCTCACAGCTCCACAGTGATCTGGAGCCAAGCTGGTCCCTCCCAATCCTGCTGTGCTTGCTTCTGTATCCTCTCAGCAGCCACTCCCCAAACAACCAACCCACCACTGCATGCTGTGCCAGCCAGCCCAAGAATCACCCACTCCCACATACTGACACCTCTTTACCTGCTTCTTGCAGACGATCCTGGTTGGAGACAGCGGTGTGGGGAAGACATCTCTGCTGGTCCAGTTTGATCAGGGCAAGTTTATTCCTGGCTCCTTCTCTGCCACTGTGGGCATTGGGTTTACGGTAAGAGCCTGGTCCTTGAGCTGTGCAGCCTCACTCTCCCTTGGGGGAACAGTTTGATGTGGGTAATCACAATCTATGATTCTAGCATTTGAAGTGATACTAAGCACAAAAAATAGGGAAAATTTGTTTTGGTGCTTCTGGTTGAGTAGCCAGTTTGGTTTTGGCTTCTTGGTAAGCTGGGTCAAATGCACTATGGGCTGCTGGGGAGGATGGACAATAGCTAAAGCTTCACATCCCAAAGCCTCGGTGGGGCTATGCCTGAATTACACCCAGAAAGATGCCTTTGGAGCAGCTCTGCTCTCTCAAGGGAGAAGCCAATCTGTGTCCTGCCTGTGCAGCCTGGAGCCCTGGAGAAAAGGCAGGCAGATGGCAGCAGCTCCTGGGAAAAACACTCGGCTGCTGTCCAGCTCTATTTGCAGAGTTGCTGCTAGGCTGGTGAGCTCCTCTTGTGGGCTCACATGTGTCTCCCCTCTTCTGGAGAAGCTGGGAGAAAGAAGGTGCTTGGGATCTCATCACACAGCAAAAGTACTATCTCTGCAGCACCCATTGCAAGGCTGGGGCTCAGCACAAGGGTCCTATTCACAGGATGGCACGGCCCAGGAGGAGACTCTTGCCCACAGAGTTTTTCTCTCTAGTACAGGTGAAGGAAGCTGAGGAATGTAGATTGGCCTGGGGGGTTCTGGGGCCAAACATCGAAGGGGCCGTCAGTCAAAGGTACCCCTGTGCCCAAGCCCTGAGCAATGCAGAGAAGGCTAAACTATGCTCCAGACCTTTGCCAACTCCCAGGTGCCTTGTTTCTCCTGCACCTTGTATGGAGGTGATGCTCAGTCAGGTGCTTTTCCAGCCTGAGCAGCCCTATGGGCACCAGTATGGTTACCATATCTTTCCAGTCCTACTCCCTAGCCAGCTGCAGGGGAGCTTAGCCACTTCCAGGAACTCTGAGTGGTTCTAGACTTCAACTATGGGCACTTGCCTGGCCAAAGAGCATCTATGAACTATAAATCCTCAGCTGGGTCTGAACACGGTTACAGGACTGGAAATACAGGTTTCCTTTCCCGGGGGGGCAGAGGAAGGCTTGGCTGGAGCTGGGGAAGTTGGGGAGGCGGGTGCTAATGCAGAGGGCATCTCTGCCATCAGACCTCCCACAGCCTTTTCCCAGAGACCATCAAGGGCCAGAGCTCTGCACTGGAGCCCTACATGCTCGAATCCCAGCAGCATGGGATTAACACTGGGTTTAGCCCTAGCACATAGGAGAAAAATAAATCAGAGGAGGCTGAAGGTTCCTCTCTGAGGGGAGGTGCCTGTAAGCCTGAAGACCCCAGGCAGCTAAGTGTATGAATCTGCACGGGGTTTTGTGGAGTGAGTTTTTGGATAACACGGCATTCTAGGGGTTCTCCTGCATTTCCACAATTAGGTAGTGCTTTTCCCAGATTAAGTGAGCTGGGAGCTGGGGAGCGACTGATGTAGGATGCTGGGGATTGTGAGCAGGATCCCCAGCAGCCAGCCCAGCTGAGGTGCGGAACTGGCCTGCGACAGCTCACGGCTTCCGGCTAACGGCCGCTGCTTCTGGTTTCCTCCCGGCTTCGCTGCACCCTGGGGCTAACCCGGGCTCAGCTCAGCAGCTGTCGGGGCTGCGGCAAACAAGCCCACCACACCACCCTCGGGTGTGCTAGTGTGGTGGGAGCAGGAGCTGCTGTCCCCACTGTCCCAGCATCAGGGTGGTGGTGATGAGGTGGAGGGTGACTGGGCAGCACTGGGGTCTCCATCCTCGCATAGCCCGGAGGATGGGAAGGCTGTCCATTGGTGACTGAGCGGTTCCTCCTCTCCCCACCCGTGTGCCCGGAGGGACGTGCCCAGGCTCTGCCCACTGCCCCGTGTCACCGAGCCACCGGCGACCCCCAGTACCCGGTGTGGGGGTGCAGGAGGCATATTCCCAGCCTTGAGCTTCCTTTTCCCTATACTGAGGCCAAGCCGGGCAGGGAGGCAGCCGGGGCACAGCCTTGGGGGTGGCATTGGCCGGGGAAGGAGGAGGAAGAGGAGGAGGAAGGCGGCCGGACCGGGTGGGGCCGCTGCTCCTGCGGCTCCTGTGGCGTCAGGACTCGGCGGCTCCGCTCGAACCGACCATGAACGGCCCTGGCGGGGCGGCGGGGAGCGGGATCCCCTCGGTGGGGAATGAGGACCCCCCGGCTGAGAGTGGGGACCCTCCGGCACTACCCCAGGACTACGAGCTGTCTGGCAAGGTGAGGGCGGCGCGGGTTGGGGGTAGGGGAGGCAGGGATGGACCCTCCAAGCCCCGCCGAGAGGGAGGTTGGGGTTCACTGCTCGGTCCGGGGGAGACTTGGGAGGATCCGAGGGTGTCCCGGGGGCCGCCCGCTGCCTCCGATACCGGGATCGCGCCCGGGAAGCGGCTGCGGCCGGGGAAGAGGGAGGCGGCCCCCGTTGAAACCCCCCAGTCCTGCCCTGGGTATGATGCCGGTAACTAGGGAGAGGGGGCTTTGAGCCGGGTATGTCCCTGCCCCCGGGGAGGTGGCGATGTGGGTCCGATGGCCCAGCTTCAGGGAAGGGGTTTTGGCTTGGCGGACACTGGGATCCCCTGGCGGGGGGGCACGGCCGAGTTCAGCCCTCTGAAAGCCTGTCCTGCCCTTCCCCAGGGCAGGGGAAGTAACATCCATTTCAGCCCAAGGCACAGGGGCAGGGCAGCCCAGGAGCCTGTGCCCATCCTGCAGCCCCCTGCACTGCCAACAACCCCAGGGCCCGTGACAGGTGTTGAGATGGGATTCCTCCTCCTCAAGAACCTCCTGTTCCCTAGCCCAGCTCAGGGACTGGCCACCTTCCTCTTCCCAGCAGTGCAGAGGAGGCCCAGGCTGGATGAAACTTAAACCCAAAGGTTTTCGTATTGTGCCCCAGGCTGAGCCCAGCATAGATGGTGCCAACGCCGAGACCACCAGCTGCTTCACTGAGCTGGATCCCAAATCAGTCCCACGTCCTGCCACCTTCCCTAAACTGCTTCTGTTCCTTTGCTTTCATTCTGTCCGCTGTGACTCCTTTCAGCCCAGAGCAACTTCTGTGTTGGAGGGAAGAAATCAGTTGTCAGGTTGATCTGCAGCTAAGTGGAGGCTGAGCTGGCTGGTGATTCCCAGCTGCCCTCCAGCCTGAGCTGGGTTGGGGTGTCCCACAGAACCTGAACGGTGAATTAGCAGGAAACAGCATTTCCAGCCTCCAGCTCTGACCGTGCTGTCCTGTAGGGGGTTTGCTCTGTCATCCGTGCAGAAGGTGCCCACCTGGGTTTGCTTTGCAAGCTCCACTGTCCCCACAGGATGGGCTTCCCGCTTCTTGCTGGAGTCCTGCTCGCTGCAATTTTTAGGCAGAGGGAAGATGCAGTTAGCATCGGGTTAATTATTGCTGAGCAGGAAAAAGCTGTGAGGCCATGGGGTAAGGTTGTGCTTATGGAGATCACCATCGCTCTTAAGTGCTGCCTGCCTGTATCTAACAGTGCTTGGAAGTTGGGGAGCCTGGGCTGAGCCTGTTTGCTTAGCAGGAGGGGAAAAGGCACCGTGTTTGCTTTGGTGTCCGTGGCAAGCAGGGACCTGGGCACCCACAGGGTGAGAGTCCCGGACATGGTAGGGTTTGCCCAAGCCATGCATCAGCTTTTTGGCTGGGCACACCCAGGCCAGGGGCAAAATGTGGGTGGAAGTGACTCCACATGTCTGGGAGCTGCAGTTGGTTCTCCACGAGAGAGACCTCTCTCACTGCTGTGTTACCTACCTTCCCACCAACTCTCTTCTGCTCTCTCTGCCTTCAGTTGCTGGGGGCTGCACCTCAGGGGTCCCATCCCACTCCCAGCTATCTCTGGGCTCCTCAAACAGTTCCTGGCCAGCCCTGTGGAAAGAATTAGAGGAACACAGGGACTGGGAGGGCTTAGCATTGCCCAGGGATGCTTCCCTGTCCTGCTGACACCTCTCCCCGCGCCCATCTTGCAGGTGATGTTACTCGGAGACTCAGGCGTGGGGAAAACCTGCTTCCTACTCCAGTTCAAAGATGGGGCCTTTCTCTCCGGGACGTTCATAGCCACCGTGGGCATAGATTTCCGGGTGAGACCACCATGGCTGCCAGCCCCAAGGCTCCCCTGACCCACACCTCAGCTAGAATGCGGTGTTGGGAAAGGGAGATGGGGGGCTCCAGCCTCTGTACCCCAAATAATCTCCGAAGCAGCAGCAGGCAATTACTGAAAACATTCCACCTTTCCCTGGGAGAGCAGTAACAGATGGAAGAGCCAACTGAGAACATCATCTCTTGCCATTAAATCAGAAAAGTCCCTCAGTGTAGCCCATCCTTGCCAGGTGCTTGGGCTGGTGGTGTGCAGAGGGCAGCCAGCACGCTCCACTTGCTGGGCAGAGCCCAGTGACTCAGTGGAGACAAAGACTGGTTGCTGTAACTTTGTGCCTTGAGGGAGCTGAAATGGACTGCTGAGGAGTTGTTAAGGTCACCAGATCCATTCAAACCCTCATGCCCCTCTCTGTTCACCCTGTTTCAGCTGCAGAGTCTCTCTGAAGAGGCAAGGCTAGACAGGACTGTGTGTGCCTCAGGGCAGAGTGGCAGTTCTGCAAGCTGGAAGTCATGGGGGTGTCCCCACTCTGGGCTCTGCTGACACGTGTTTCCTGATGGAGCTTCCTCTGCCCTCGCAGCTACCGCTCTTCTGGTTTTCTGCTGCCTTTGCTGCTTGGGCTGCTCTTGACTTGCAGGGGGGAATTGTGGGGTTGGTGAGCAGGGGCTGGAGGCACACAGGGCTGGTGGTTCACTTTGGAGAGGTCTTGTGGCCTCTCCTTTCAATAAAGTATTGAAAGCAGGAAAATCTGCCATACCCCACCACTGGGCTCAGCACCAGCAGCCCCAGGGATGTTGTCAGCAATAAGTACCTGCTCTGCCTCGTGCCAGTGGCCCCTCCAGCAGCTCATGGCTTGTGCTGGTAGGTAATTTCCAGCACAGCTTTGTTTTATCCAGAATAACTTGTTTTCTCAAATTTGATCATCTCCACATGGGTTGAATTTCCATTTCAAACAATTCCAGGCAACTAAATTATTTGTAAGGGTTTTCTCATCCCTCCAAGTGCCATTCTTTAAGAGTCTTAAAATACTTCAGTAACTCCTGATTTTCACTTTCATGGCCTCTGGAGAGATGCCCCTGCACTTCCAAGCTGGATACAGCAATTGCCTGAGCTCCAGTAACTGCCTTACACACACCCTTACAAATCTCTCTTCCCTTCTGCCATCCTAGCCTGACTGCCTGGCTGAACTCATCCTAACCCAGAAGATTTCCTCATGCTGTGCTGAATGAAGCCATGTGCTACCTGCAACTCCCCAGCTCAGTGTCAAACAATTCTGAGAGCCAAGCAAGGCTCCTAACAGTGATGGAGCCTGAGCTGGACATCCAGCATTGCCCAGTAGTGTCTCCAGGCATCTGGTAGCATTCAAAGCCCTGAAATTGCTACAGATGCCTCATGTTTCTAGCCAGTGCAGTGATAGGTCCTTTGCACTGAGAGTGGAGGAGTGCTGGTAGAAGGGTCAGGAAAAATACAAACAGCCTCAGGATGTTATTAACATCCGCACTCACACGCGGTTCAGGCAGCACCTCCCCATGTCCCCAAGGACCTGTCCCATCTGTCCAACTTCTCCTGATCACTGCATCATTAGGGGCTCATTAGGGGTCTCAGGGGCCACATGACAGGGACTCTGGCTGTAGGAGATGAGTGTGGCACCACATTCATAGCAGACCAGGATCTTGCTGTCTGTCTCTACCAGGTTCTGATTCTGCTCTTTTCCACCCTGGCACAAGGCGATTCTGCTCTGGGATGTCCCTGCAGCCACCACACAGCACGACAGCCCCCCAACAGGAGCAGGGTTTATAGCAGTGAGGCTTCAATATCCAGCCCCATGGGCAGTCTGGCTTTTAGACTGGATATAAAGAAAAAATGCTTTACACTGAGGATGATGAGGCTCTGGCCCAGGTTGCCCAGAAAGGTGGCAGGAACTACACAGCTGGAAACATCCCAGGTCAGATTGGACTCTGGGGTTCTGAGCAACCTGCTCTGGGTGAAGATGTCCCTGCTTGCTGCAGGGGGGTCAGACTAGAGGAGCTTCCAACCCAGAGCATTCTGTGAGTCCACAATTCTATCTCACCAGCCCAGAGAGAGGAGCCAAGGGGCTGGGAGGTGTTCAGCTCTACACCAGGGCTGGGCAGCACCCACTCCAGGACACTCATTGGGCTGATGAATGTGCTCTCCTCTTCTGCAGAACAAAGTGGTGGCTGTGGATGGTGTGAAGGTGAAGCTGCAGGTGAGCTTTGGGAGGGGGTGAGCCATTCCCGGCCTGATTACTGTTGGTGATCTGATGGGGCCAGGAGCCATGGGGGGCATCCTCAGTTTGATGGGGGTTCCCCTCTCTTCTCTCACTGGGGTGGCTTCTTAGCAGATCTGGGACACAGCAGGACAAGAGCGTTTCCGCAGCGTCACCCACGCCTACTACAGGGATGCACAAGGTGGGTTTGGGTCTAATGGGGTCAGGGAGACCTCAGCTGGAGCATATCCCTGCAGTGGAGCCATGCCTCTACCTCTCCTTTCCAGCCCTGCTCCTGCTCTACGACATCACCAGCAAGATGTCCTTTGACAACATCCGTGTGAGTCCCTGCCATGGGTCAGGAGCGTGTTTCTGCCTGGGGATCGGGGTTGTGGTGACCTGGGTGGGCCTGGGGCAGCCTGGAGCCAGTTTCACATGTAAGTGCTGGCTTCTTCAGCCAGATGCAGCTGTCTGGGAGCTCCATCCCAGGGTGCCTGGCTGGGAGCTGTGTGGCTGGGCGAGTTCTGTCTGGGGGCAGGATAAAATGTCCAGAGGGAGAAAGCGTGGTTTGGGATGGACGTGAGTGCTGTATGTGGAAGCTTGGTCCATGGCCAGGAGATGGGGTGCTTTCAGGAGGGTTTGACCATGGTGCTGGGAAGGTTCTCATGCAAAAAGTTGTTCTTCCTATCCTCCTGGTGAGGTGTGAGGGATGAGGCTGGGATGGGGGAACAATTCACCCCAACACATCCCCTCTGCCCTGCAGGCCTGGTTGACAGAGATCCATGAGTATGCTCAGAAGGACGTGGTCATCATGCTGCTGGGCAATAAGGTCTGTGCAGGGTCCCCATTCCCCACGTTGTGCTGTGCTGGCCCTGCAGCTGGGTGGGATGGGACTCGGGGGATGCAGCCTGCTTACGGCCTCCTCTGGGCTCTCCTTCTTTCTGAGCTCAGCTAGGGCCAGAGGTGACCCCAGAAGTTTGGGGGGCATTAGAATGGCTTGGAGGTGGGGGAAGGGGGCAGTGTCCCAAGCAGCCAGTGGGAGGCAGCACAAGGCTGACACTTCCAGTATGGGATAGTCCAGGTAGGAGATGGTCCAAGTAGAGGATGGTCCTACTACGGGGTGCTGCGTATGAGGTGTCCAGATGCAACTCCAGTTCCCAGGTTGCCCTAACTCCCAGATGCCCACCCAGATCCAAGATTCTCTCTGGGGATCCTAGATGTTGCTGTGCTGCATGCCCACTGCCTGACTGGGTACTGGATTTTCAGCTGGGAATGTATGCCCTGTACTCATGGATGATGCAGAGTACTTGGTGCCCAGCAGGATAATAGAAGCCCCCCTGGGTCGTGGACATCCCCAGGTACTGGATGCTGCTCCAGGTTTCTGAGTGTCCCCAGGTTCTGGAAGTTTCATCACATAACTGATGTCACCTTAATGCCAGCTCCCAGATGCTCAACAGCGCCTGAATTCTCCTCTGGGCACTGAATGTTCCTGGGACCCCAGTTACTGACAGTCCCCTGTGCATCCCACACTGCCTACTGACCAGATGCCCCAGCTGGTCCAGCTACATGGTGACACTTTCCTTCCCTCCTCAGGCTGACGTGAGCAATGGGAGGGCTGTGAAGACAGAGGATGGAGCATCTCTGGCCAGGGTGAGCTATGTCAGGGTCTAACCTGTCTGCAGCCTCTCTAAACAATGGCATGATGCTCAGGGTCCCTGGGCAGCCATGCCAGCCCTTCTGATGAGTGCCCAGGCCCTCCTGGCTCTGGCACTGGCAGCAGGGCAGACAGTTGTACAGCAAACCTGGGGCAAGGCAGGGAGGGCACCTTGTCCCTGGGCCTGGGCCAAGTGACAGGGACAATTCAGGGAGGCAGGAGGGCATTTCAGGGTTGGCTGCTCAAGGGGCCATTCTGCCTTTGCAGGAGTATGGGGTGCCCTTCATGGAGACAAGTGCCAAGACGGGCATGAACGTGGAGCTGGCCTTCCTGGCCATTGCCAAGTGAGTACCTGAGGGAATCAGACAGAGGTGTTTCCCCATCCCGTGGCCTCCTGCACTGAAGCAGGTGGGGGTTACATGGCCCTACCACCCCAGGGAGCTGAAGCAGCGGGCGGTGCAGCTGCCGGATGAGCCCCGCTTCCAGATCCAGGACTACATAGAGTCACAGAAGAAGAAACCCAGCTGCTGTGCCTTCGTCTGAGAGCAGCCGGGAGGAGCCAGCAGCCTTGGGGCCACAGGAAGGCAGGAGGCAGAGTGAGGTCTCAGTCCTGCCCTTGAGCACCCCAGGAAACCAGGCTGTGACAAGCCAGGTATGACAGGACACTATGGTGGAGCAGAGCCATTGCCCCAACACCCAGATCCATGGGCTCCATCCTGCTGTGCTGCAGGGTGATGCCTGGAGCTCAGTGTGTCCTGATGAGGGAATCACCATGGTGTGGTGACTGCCAGCCTGGCCAGCAATCACCAACTGCAATGCGTCCATTGCCCGAGCAGGATACGGCCCTGCACTCAGCTGAGAGGCCCTTGGAGTAGCCAGAAGGGCTGTGTGTGCCATGGACAAATTGTCAGGCAGCACCTAGCCCTCCCCTCTCCTGAAGTCACCCAGGCTCTTGGTGCTGCTGTCATCCAGCTGGAAGGGCCTGATCCAGCTCCTCACATCCCTGGTGCTGCCAGGCTCTGTCCCACACCTGGGCGCTGCCCATGCTCACACTTGGCTGCGACTCCTTGCTGTTGCTGTTGGCTTTGATCCTGCTGCACCATGAGGGCAGCACTGGAGGGAAGGAAGGGCTGGGATGGGGCAGTGTCCAGCCAAGCCTGCTCCTGGCGTGAGAAATAAAACACCCCTGGGAGCCAGCCCGGTGATGCCAGGGGCACTTCTGGTACACAAGGTCGTTTGGAAAAGCCTTTATTTCCCTCCTCTTGTAGCTACAGGCATTAGAGACCTCTTCTATTTTAGCAAGAAAGGCGTTTTTCATTTCAATCCTTCCAGACAAAACCATGTCCGGCTTCACGCGGGCTGGGTCTGGTGGGGTGGAGGTGCCTATGGTGGCCTGGGGCTGTTCTGCCTGCCAGGGCTAGCTTCGTTTCCCACTGCTACACATGCAACGCAACTGTCTCTTCCTGCCGCTGGCAAACTGCAGCTGAAACCCACTCTCTGGAGAGCAGATGCCTGAGATGCTTCAGCCAGCAAATGCGGCTATGTTGGGCAGTGATGGGGTGCAAGGGCCCTGTGTTGCTGGGCACCCCCAGTGCTCTGCCGACCCCAGCACGCTGCTGCCTCCTCTGAGCACTGCCCAGGTGAATATTTGGCTATGTAGCTGAAGAGCTGATGCAAAAGGCAGCTGTGGAGGGCATAGCACTGTCACAGGTAGGAACTGGGGACTGCCTGGCACATCCATCCCTGCCAGCATCTTCCCTGGCTCTGTGCTGGAGCTGCTTGTCTCTCACCAGCCCCAGTGCCTCCTTCACCTCTGCTCTGCTGACGGATCCCTCTTTGCAAGTTTACAGATTAAAGCTGGTTATTTTTGAGGCTTTGCATCTGTCTGGTTATTTCATTGCATGAGAAATCCCTGCCCCGGGTCTGCGCCGTGGGAGGCTGCTGCACCCAGGCGCTGTGGAGCAGCGGGGCCAGGGGGGCCCTGGCAGCAGCTATAGAGAGGGGGAAGAACCCTGCGGCCCCTTCCTCCCCGTCTGGGCTTTCGTTGCACATTTCAGATGGTCCAAAGGTGAGAGGGGAAGAGTAAACATGGCCTGTTAAATTAAAACCAACCTCCTCCCCTGCTGTTCTCATGGTGTGGAGTCCAGCATTCCCCAAATAACTCTGTCTTCCCACCAATGGCATTGCTGCTGCTGCTTGGCTGATGTCTGCAAAATATGCTGGATGGCTTCAACACAAACAGACGTTGGCTCTTTTCTGTCTACCCCCCTGCAGCCCGAGCCCCCTTAACATCACGCAGGGCTGCAGGAGGAGGCAGCTGGGGTGTGCAGGGGCTGCCTGTGCTCTGCCATTCTGCGGGCACTGCAAGAGTCTTGTCGGACCCAAAAGCAGCTCCGGCTGTTTCCTTTGCTGCTGCCTTACTCACTTATCGTGGTTCCGTGCTCAAAGCAGCCCTTGTAGAGGCTGGGGTTTGTTTCCTGACTTGGGGCAGCAGTCCCCCAGAGCATGTGCCCCCCTGAACACGCATGTCACTCACAACCTTCTTGCCAAGGGGAGGGCTGATGCTGCAGGCGATGAACCCTTATTGTCCTGGGGCTGTACTGCGACATGCTTGCCCTGGTTTCTCCTCTCTGCAGGCATCTGCCGCCGTCCGCCGTGGGATTCCTCTCCGCCGCCTTTCTCAAGGCTGAGCGGCTGTGGGCGAATGCTCAGCTGAGTGGAGGAAAAAAATGAGCCCACTGTCTGGTCCCAGCTCCGCACAGCTGGAGCACAGCCACCGCCAGCACAAGAGGTCTCTCAGCCACTGGGGTCCCTGCAGCAGGGGTTCTGTGCAGGGAGGATCATGTCCTGTGCCATGTCCTGTGCCGTGTCCTATACCGCTGCTCTAAAATACAACCAATCACCTCCTTGCTCATCCAGCTGCTGCACTAAAGTTAATCATGATCCCAGCTGTCCCATGGACCTTTGGCCAGCCTGCAGTTCAGCCAGGCCCAGAAGCCTGGCAGTGAGACACTGATGGCACCTCCATGTCACCCTCCACAGGGCAATCCCAGGGTATATGGTTCTGCCTTGCTGTTGCCTTGACCTGCCCTGGCTGACCCCAAACCCCAGGATATCGCTTTCATAACCTCCTGCAGCCACTTCTGCTTCCCAGGGTTTGAGAAGAACTTGTTCTCAGGGCTGGACATAGTGAGTCCCCTCCAAGCTTTACCCCATCTTGCCACCCCCGAGTAGAGGGGGCTGCTGCGGGGAGTGGGGATGCTCTCATTTCCTCTGCACAGCAGACCACCAGTGAGCATGCTTCCCCCCCCATCCCTGCTTCCCATGCAGCTCCAGTTTGCGGGGTTTACTCCGCTTTTGACATTCTAATAATCCTCCTACCGTTGGGGCTGGCACCTGAAGTGGCCTTCGAGGACCGGCCAAGCGGGCGGGTGACAAGGCAGGAGAGGCCGAGGGGTACCACACAGTGGGCAGCGAGCAACCCGCTGGTCTCCAGGCACCGTTAGGGCTGGGACCCCAGGGGGAGGCAGAGTGAGCCCATAGCGAGGGTCTCACCGGGGACCGCGAACTGTTGGGAAGAGGAGGTGGCCTCAGGAGGCTGATCTGGTCCCAGCGGAGCGGTCCAACCTCACTCGGATCGGTCTGGCCTCATGGGGGAGCTCCCAGCGGTGCGGGAAGGAGGTCTGGTTCAGGGGGAACTTTTCCGGTTAGGGCTACTGGTTGTACTCGATGATTCCAAGAGTCTTCTCCAACTGGAATGACTCTGTGAGTCTGTGATCCGGCCCCACCGGAGCGGTCCAACCCCACCGGGAGTGCGCTGAGCCCAGCCGGGGCAGTGCGGCCGGGCGCTAGGACCTCACGGCGCCGTCCCCTGGCGCCCGGACTGAGCGAGGCTCATTTACATAACCCCGCCTCCAGCCCGTAATCAGCTATTGACCACGCCCCTCTTGCTCCTAATTTGGCCTCTCTGCCCCCGCCCACCTCTACGATTGGCCATCTCCCCGGCCTCGCCCCGCCCCGGCTATAAGAGCCTTGTACTGAGGGCGGGGGGTGCAGAGCGCGGGGTGTGGGTAACGCGGCAGAGCCGCTCCCGCCATGAGCAGCAGTGCGGGCCCCGCCGCTCGGCGGTGCCGCCTGGAGCGGGGGCCGGACGGTTACGGCTTCCACCTGCACGGCGAGAAGGGCAAGCCGGGCCAGTTCATCCGGCTGGTGGAGGCGGGGTCGCCGGCGGAGCGCTCGGGGCTGCGCGCCGGGGACCGGCTGCTGGAGGTGGATGGCGAGAACGTGGAGCGGGAGAGCCATCAGCAGGTGGTGGAGCGCATCCGCGCCGCCGACGGGGCCGTCACCCTCCTCGTCGTGGACTCGACGGCCGAAGAGCAGCCGCAGAAGCGGGGTGGGCCTGGTCTCGATCCCCCTTCTACGGCCAGCGGGCAGGTAGTCCCGGAGCCAGCGGAGCCTGCGACGCGGGAGCCCAGCACCGGCGAGCAGCGGGTAGATCGGGGAGTGAAGCTCGAAGTGGGGCGGGAAGCTGAAAAGCTTCCGGAGGGAGAGGGGGGTGTGAGTGGAGAGGTGGTCGGGGCCCCCCCGGGAAGTGGCCTCGAGGTGGTCGCGTTGCAGCCGAGCGAGCGGGAGCTGCAGCCATCGCGTCCGTCCCGTCTTGCCCGCCCCCCTCGCCGCCCGTCCCCGGGCGCCCCGTGGGGTTTCGTTGTCGGTTCTTTCTGTTTTGCTTTGCTTTGAAGGCAGCTCCCCGGGAGCACCGGGCCGCGCCCGGCTGCTTTTCCTTTTGAATGTCTTTTTTGTTTGTTGTGTTTCGTACTCCTCTCAGCCGGCCGCGGGGCCGGGCGGGCGCATGGGGCCCTTCGGACCCACAACCGAGTAGCCCCCTCGGGGTCCCGTAGCCCTTCGGCACCTCCTGGATCGGGAAAACACGGTGAGAAAAGCAACAGGGAGCGAAGGCTGCTCGGGTTTCGACGTGGAGGTGAGCCCCTGCCCAGGGCTGGCGGCGGCTGGTGTTGAGCTGCTCTAAAATACAACCAAAACGCTGTGGCAGAGGGTGTCTGGGGGGGCTGTTACTGCGGAATTTGGGGGCAGTCACTCGTGCCCCGAGTGTGTCTGGTTTGTGCTGTGGAGCAGAGGAGGTGAAGCCCATCCCAGACAAGAGGTTTTGATCCTGTCCGACTGTCCCGGTGTGCAGACACTTAGTAATTCAGGAATGTCAGCCCTGCGTGACGTGTGGGAGTCTGCAGTTGCACAAACGGTGATGTGGGAAGGTTAGGAATTGAGAAATACTGACCTTCCCTGCCCAGAGCGGTGGTTCCTAAGAAACATGCTGGGCTGCCCTAGACAATACTGGTCTTTATTTACTCAGCAAAACTAGATGTTTGTTGTCACAACAGAGATGGGGATGGTCTTCCTGAGAAACAGGCTCCTGGTGTCCCTGGGATAGGGGAGCTCTTAGGATCTGTTCACAAACACCAGCAGGGAAGGGTCAGTGCTGTGGAGCATTTCCGTGCTGGTGCTGAGCCCCAGCTATACCTTAGTGCCTCGCTGAGCTGTTGTCATACAGGGATCAGGTGTTTTTATTAGTTGTGGCTCTTGTTGGACTTTAGCCTTGTGCCAACTGCCCATCATCCCCGGTGGGGCTGATCTGCTGCAGGGCACTGGTCTCATCTCTACCTGGCTAAAGCACCACAATGACTCCTCTCTGAAGGGCTCATCAGGTCGCAGCAGCCAGGCTCTGCCCTACTTGCTCGCTGTCCCCTGTGGCATCCCTAGTCCATCAGGTCTTGCCCTGTGCTGTGCTGCGGTGATGCCTTTCCATGTGTCATGGTGCCATCGCTCCCTCAGGGCCAGCGAGACTGTGCTGTGTTTTCCACTCCCAGATTGCTCCATGGGTTGAGAAAAAGAAAAGGGATGTAGTTAATGCAGCTTGGACAAGTTCCTAGCCAGGCTTGGGGTCTGTGGACATGCATTCCCCAAGGGGGATGGGCCACCAACAATCTGCTCACAGGGACTGAGGAGCTAGATGTGCCCTCTGGGCTTTGGTAGGGGGCAGCAGCCCTAGCTGAAGATAACCCCATGGATTTTGGGGAGTCAGCCCCAGCTGGACACACCCCACAGACCTGAGGGGCAGGCTTGAGGTACAGCCACTGTGGAGGTACCGCAGAGGATTTCTGTATGTACGAGATCAGGAAGTGGGTGACATAGGGTGACATTACCGCATGGCCCCAGATGGTTTCTCAACAGGTAGCAGGAAATCTTGCGGCTGGGGGCAGGGCTCGGTGCTTAGGGTCGCGGAGCAAAGGTGTCAAGTGTGTTTGGAGACATCGCCCTGGCTAAGCACCCACCAAACAGGGTGGGAAGATGCCAGGCAGGATGCTGAGCCAAGCTGGAGCAAGCAGAAAGGGATTTCTCTCCAGCAAGCTGGGAACACGCTGCTGTGCTTGTTCTCTGGCAGCTGAAAAGTGGCTGGTGCCCACCACCCCATCCCCCTGCAGCCTCCAGCACCCTGCCCCAGACCCACAGCTTGGTGGGTTTCCCTCAGGATCACTGTAGTGGCAAACAGGAGGTTTGCATATGCCAGAGTCTTGTTTGTTTTATTGATCTGGACTTGCCTTTATTTGCTTAATGAGCCTGGAGACAGTCACTGCCGAGAGCTGAACCCAACCTCTTTGCAAAACCTCCTGGGTCCTGCATACTCTGCACCCACCTGTGCCAGGAGCTCAGGGCTCCCAGTGCTGAGCATGAGCCAAGGAGGATTCTGTGGGGAGTGATCATGGGCTCCCTTCTCATTCCTACAAAACCCTGGATGTGCAAATCCTCCTCTTGCCAGGGTGGAAGTTTTGAGGCCCCCTGGAGACAGCTGGGGAGCTCCACTGTGCCCCCCTCCTTGGTGGCACTGAGCTAGCGGTGACAGTTTTACACCACCGGGGCCAGCCCTGCTTCCGGGGCTGTGGAGACTGTCCCCCGCTCTTGGCTGGGAGCCACAACAGCTCGTTCTCCCCTGACTTGTGTTTCTGGAAGCTTTGGCTGCTCAGGAGTGGCTTGAGAAAGTTTTGTGCAAACCGCACGGAATTGGAGCCACACTGGCAGCTGCCCTGGCACAAACTGAGGCTGCTTTCACCAGGGCAAGGGTTTTGCTACCAACCCTGGCCTTCCCTCTTTGCAAATTCAGCCCTAAATTAAATCCCTCCCTGCCAGCAATGCTCATTCCTCCTCATAAAACCTGTGTGAGCCTCCCAGCGCTGGGTTTTGGGGTATAACAAGGAGCAGATCCCCCCCATCTGGGAGTGTTGTACTGGGAGTAGCTGGTGTCTAATTAGGAAATGAATTAAATTTCCTCTCAAGGCAGCTGCATGAAAAGCAGCTCCAGTCAAACGGGACGTGACAGGGATGCTGTGAGGAGACTGTTTTGCATCCCCTTTGTGTGGAGCCCAAATGCATGCGCCAGATTTTGGGACTCTGTGAATTGCCTGACCCAGGCGTCCCCAGAGCTGCTGCAGTTCTCTTTGAGTAACTGGGACTGCTGCTGCCGATGGGCTTGTTGCTTGTAGGGTTGTGGGGAGTTTCCTGTGACAGGTTGTTTCTAAAGCCAGCCTGACATTGCAGTTGAGGTGCTGGGAGCTGGGGAGGGAATCCTGGCATACTGTGTGGTCCCTGGGGCTGCTGGTCTGGACAGGTGGCCAAAAGTGCTGTGGATGGTCTGACATGTGGGAGAAGGGTCCAGAGGTGCCCCAAGTCCTGCTCCCCAGCTCAAGTGAGCATCTCAGCTACCCTTGGGTACAGAAGAAAGGGGTTGGCATGGGATACCTGTGCTCCCTGAGCCCAGCTCCCTCCACCACCCTCTCTACCGGATGCTGTAATTGCTCCTAACAAGGCTTGGCCACTAATCTGTGCCCCAGTGCAGCAGGAGGGCTACTGGTGTTGTAGAAGAGGATACAAAAGCTTATAGAAACTGGAGGCATTTCCGTTTTCCAGCATTTGGTTCCCACCCACGCAGCCACAGTGCTTCTCTGCACCATGGGTGCTGTGACCCCAGGACACCTCTCACCTCAGATCCCTTCTGGCTCGGAGACTTTGGGTCTGGAGGAATGCCATGATGCAGGGTGCTCACCCCACGGATGGGCAGATTGCAGCTGCTGGAGAATCAGCTCTGGTTGTATTTTAGTTTGGGGTAGGCAGAACTGTGGGTCTTGCAGGTAGGAGAGAACTGAGGAGGGCAGCCTGGCACACCGGGCTGAGGCAACTGCCAGCCACTGACAGGGGGATGTTGTTGGGCTGGGTCCTGAGGTACCTGCCTATCCTGGGAGCTGCCTGTTTTCCCCATGCCTCCCCAAACTCATGGCCCCAGTGTCCCTGGGTGCCTGGGCTGCTGGGGCTGCTTTGGTACTGCTGGGAGCCAAGTCCTCCCTCCTCCTCCTGGCCTGGGAGCTCTGCCAGCGCTGCTTGACGGGTGTTCCCTGTGGCTTTGTCCTGAGCTATCGGCGTGGAGCAACCCCATGGTGCTGCCAAGGGCACTGGGAGCCTGGATGCTTGTATGGCCCAAACCCCCTTCTGGGGACACAGCCAGGGCAGGCTCCACCAGCTCCTGCATTTTGATCTTGGTTTGGTGTCTCCCCACCCTCAGTGGGGATCGCTGCCTAGGTGGGGGTATGGTGCTGCAGCCTGGGCACCCCATGAACCTGCTGCTAACCGAGCACGGGGACCAGGACAGAGCCCACAGCCTAGCCAATGGCACAGGGGCATCCCAGGGCAGCCTGGGCAAAGTCGAAGGGTCACAATCCTCCACCCAACCAAGGAACTTGCTGCTGGTATGTGGAGAAGTCACACCACCAGCTCCTTGGGGTGCAGCTGGGTTGCTGTACTGGGAATTGGGGTGGGTCCTGTGTGGGTGCTGGCACCCCAGACTCACCTTTGCCCCTTGGCAGACCCAGCTGGGTGCTCAGTGTCCCTCCTTTCCCAGGACTTTGGTGAGAGGTGCTGCTGCAGCAGCCTGACCAGCCTTGACCCTATAGGCAGATGTTGTGCAAGAGGATGGGGTTTTATCACAGCAACTGCCAATGTGTCACCCTGGCCCTGTGCAAGACCCTGTGCCACAAGAGTGTTGCCAGACACAGGGTGCCAGCACGCATGCCAGGGATCAGGCTTTCCTGGCAGGGGGTAAAGGGGATTTCACAGTTAGAAGGCAGTGCACAGGGAACAGCACAGTGTGGGTATGGTGAGGAGAATTCCTGCAGTGCATGACCCCAGTGATGCTGTGGGTTCCACAGCAGAACAAACAGTCTTGGGAGAAAGACTAAATATTAACTCCGCCCCAGTAAGGAACATTTTGGGAGCCTGAGCACGGTTTCACCACTGGGAGAGTCTGACCCAAGCCTGGGATCTGGCAGGCAAGGCAGGATCAAGCCATGTTACATATCAGTTTGTACAGATGGTGGTTGGGTGCTGAGGCTGGAGCAGTTCTGACAGGGTTGCCCATGGGCAACTGGTTTCTGCCATCTGGTACTTTCTGGGCATCCTGCTCCCTGCTGGGCGAATGGAGACAGATCCTATTAACCAGGCTGTTCCTTCTCCCTGCTGCTCGCAGTGTGGGGAACCAGATGTGGGGTTTGGGCTGCTCCATTTGGGTACCCAGATTCCAGGTGCTGATGGACCCACAGGTCAGGGTGAAACAGGGTGTTGCCTCCTGGAGAGATGAACACCCCATGTTGCACTGTCCCAGTTGAGCTGGTTTCTCTGTTTTGCAATTGTGGAGGGTCATGCTGGAGTGTTGGAGCACCAGAGCTGTTCCATCTAGACCCCAGTTGCCTGCCCTCATTTCCCTGCTGTGCTGACTGTGGCTGCTGGTGCTGTGGGGTGGGAAGTCCCACTGGTTCCATGGCTGGGTTTACCATACAGGGGGACTGCAGCTTGCAAGGGGGTGATAGAGGAGTCATACAAGACTTTTCCAGTACCAGATACTTCCCCTGTGGGGTGAGGGATGCTCTCCAGCAACCTGGGCTGTGTTTCCTCCACCTTCATGTGGCAGTTGCAGTCCAGATCCTAAGGACTGGGGGACACATGCTCTGGGGACATGTGTAATAGTGTGTTTCTTCAACACTTTGCTATGATTAGAGTGTCCTGCAGATACATAAGTGGAGTTCTGAGTTCATGGGCTGTTCTGACACCCTGTGTCCCAGCTCGAGGTGACAGTGGTGCATGTGGCCACCAAGAATGGTGCCCCTCCTGGCCAAGCTGGCACCTGGTGGTCCCAGCACTGCTCCTGGGTGTTGGGGGGGTTTGCGAGCAGCTCTCACAGCCATCCGTGTTGCAGGAGGAGCTGCGGCCTCGGCTGTGTCACATGAAGAAGGGCCCCAATGGCTACGGCTTCAACCTGCACAGCGACAAGACCCGCCCGGGACAGTACGTGCGTGCGGTGGACCCTGACTCGCCAGCTGAGGCAGCAGGACTGGCCCCCCAGGACCGCATCATCGAGGTATGGGAGGACATCACCCCAAAAACTCAGTGCTCCCTTGTGTCTTGTTT
This sequence comes from Upupa epops, assembly GCA_013397515.1. Classification (NCBI taxonomy): domain Eukaryota; kingdom Metazoa; phylum Chordata; class Aves; order Bucerotiformes; family Upupidae; genus Upupa; species Upupa epops. The sequence goes on from VZRI01003324.1 coordinate 1,349,766, forward strand.
TCTCCCGGGAGGAGCAGCCCTTTGCTGGGCTGGTGCCTGGTATCCCCAGTGCCACCAGTGACTCACGGCACAGCCAGACCCATCCCCACCCAGGGGAGCAGCACTGCAGAGGACTGGAGCTCAGCTCTAATTACCTGGCTGTGGGTTCAGGGATGGAACCACTGTCCTCTGCTGGGAGCAGGAGTGTCCTGGGGTGGGGCTGGCTGAGGACAAGGTGCACAGTGGCCCCAAGCCCTGCTGCCGGCTGTAGCTGGGGTGGGGATGAGGACAGGGTTTGCACCAAGAGAGATGATGACCCAAGAAGGCAAGGACTGTCAGAGTTCTGACCCCACTGCTTCTTTTGGGGTGAAGCTTTGGGTCTCCAGCAGCCATAGCATGAGGGCTTGGTGCCTTATCTCTGCTGCCCACCTCCTGCTCCAGCCCCAGGTCTGTGCCCTGTCAGGCGCTCCCTGCCAGTGTTGCCCATCTGATCCTGTGCTAATCACTTGGAGCAAAATCTGCTTTTAATGAGGTTTTGCTGGCTTCACCGCTAATCCCCACGATGCTGTGGATACCTGTGGGGGCTGTGGAGTGGCCGTGTTCGAGCTATGACTGGTACCCAGCCCCTCTGTGGAGCTCCCAAGGGCTGGATGTGCCCTGGCAGTGGGGGTGACTGGTGCTGTGCCCGCAGGTGAATGGGGTGTGCATGGAGGGCAAGCAGCATTCTGATGTGGTGGCAGCTATCAAGGCAGGTGGTGACGAGACCAGGCTGCTGGTGGTGGACGTCCTCACAGATGAGTTCTTCAAGAAGTGCAAGGTGGTGCCCTCGGAGGAGCACCTGGCAGGTGGGCTGGGGTCTGTGCTGCAGGGAGGGGAGGTCTGTGTCACCTCTGACGGTTCTGTGTCACTTTGTCACCAAACCTGGGGGAGTCTCCAAGCCCTGGGAGATGGAAGGCCTCATCACTTTGGAATCAAGCAGGGTCACCCAGCATTGGCATCCTCCTGTTTGACCAGGGGCCCCAGGCTGGGTCAGTGTGGCTGGCATGGGCTTTGTGGAAAGGTAGCTCCCCCAGTCTGCCGCCTTATGGCCAGTTTATGGTCCCTGGTTGCACTTTGTCAGGGTTTATGGCCTGAGGAGTGAACAGGTACCAGAGACCATTCACTGTCCAGCCTCAGCTCAGCTGTGAGCCCCTCCCTGCTGACATGATGGTCCCTGGGAAGATGAATGGGGAGGTGGTCTCACTGGGCTCCACATCATGGCTGTCATTGTGGGGCTGGCACTGAGGGGTGGGTTAAGGAATTCAGGACCCAGCCAGACCCTGGGCACTGTCCATGTGCAGCCTTGGCTGGGCGCTGTTGTGCCTATTGGCCAGGGGGCAGAGAAACACCTTGGTAAAGATGCCAGGGGCATCCTCACCCAGCACCTGTCCTCACCCTGCAGGTCCTTTGCCGGAACCAGTTACCAATGGTGATATAGGGAAGGTAAGAGAAACCTCATCTTGCTTTTGATCCCATCTGTGCCAGTCTTCTGTTTAGATGTCCCCATGCCCATGGGTAGGTGATGCCACTGGGACCACAGTGCCCCCAGGCTGCCACGCAAGAGTGGCTGCTACTGGGAAGAGCACTGGGAGCTGGTTCACTGCAGAAAGTGGGGCTGTAATGGCTGCCTTCCTCCTCTTCCTCCTCCATTCTCATGATACTTTGGGGCTGGGAGCCCTTGTGCTCTGCAGGAAGTTAACATCCAGCCCCTCAGCCACCCTCCTCCTCCTGCTAAAGCTGGGGCACTCAGCCCCAGGCTTAATCCTTCCCCGCTCCGGATGGGCAGTGCAGGAGGTATTAATGAGCCTGGAGCTCACAGGGGATTATGTGTGGAGAGGATGGATTTCATGGCCCCCCGAGTGGGTCTTCCAACTCTGAGGTCTGTTCCCAAAGTTCAGGGCCACCCTGCTCACACTTGCTCCTGCTCCTTCCCAGGAAAATGGTGGAGAGCCCCGGTCCAACTCTGTGTCCGAAAGCCCATCCAGCCCTGGGCCACTGGCTGTGTCCCCTGATTCCAGTGAAACCCACAGCGAGGTAGGGCTGGGGATGCTGGGGAGAGGTGGCTGCTGGATATGGGGTCTGGGCTGATCCTCCACTGTGGGGCCATGCTAGGGAACACAATGGGGCTGACACAGCTTCTCCTCCACAGCCCCACATCCAGGAGGGTGACAAGCGTCATTCAGCATCCAGCTCCCTGCTGGACCTCGACATCCCGCTGGCTGTGGCCAAGGAGCGGGCGCACCAGAAACGCACCAGCAAGAGGGCACCCCAGATGGACTGGAGCAAGAAAAATGAACTGTTCAGCAACCTGTGAAGGCCCTGGCATGGGGATGAGGGTCCACAGCCCTGCCCTGGCCTCACACTTCCCTCTTCTGTATCCCACTCCTCCTCACCATAAGCTCCCAGTGGGGATATGGGGCTGCTTCCCACCACCCTGGCCTGAGTGCTGGCCAGTGAGCATCCCCACAGTAGGGTTCTGGGTGGTGGGTTTGGGCTAGGGACAGCTGGATGGTGCCCCCTCCCATGTGAGCCCATCCCCAGGGTGCTCCTCCTGCCCTGCACACCCTGGTTGCAGGCACAGCAGGGGTTTGGCAGAAGGATCAAGGATTTGGGGTGATCAATGTCCAACACTTCTGATCCTTGGTTCTTTTCCCACCCCAAACCCCACCTCCTTTTGAGCCTCCCCACTCCAAATTGTCCTTTAACTGCAAAACCCAGGATTTTCAATGACTTTTAGGAAACCCCAGCTGCCCAGTCACCGACTGCAGCAGTTCCTCTCCAGATGCCAGCCTGGCAAGATCCGTCCATGATGACTCTGTCCCTTTGCCCCTCTGGCTGCAAGGAGGGACCTGGGTGCCCAGCACAGTGGGGAGCCCTCAGCACCCTGCACCCAGCGCTATTTTGGCGAGAGGAGAGGGTGTCCAGAGCCAGCACAGCAAGCAATAATCATCTCCATTGCTCCTGCTCACTCCTGGAGACGGAGCCGATCAGGGTTTGAATGCCAGAGTTTAATTTAAAGGCTTCTCGATAGACTTTTTGTTTCCAAAATAAGATTTTTCCAATCACACTGTTTGTTTGGGGTTTTTTAACATGTCTTTTGTGGAAATTCTTCCTGTGGATGTTTTGTTTCCGTGTGTTGCGATTGGGTGTTGTACTGTCGAGCTCAAGAGAAATTCTGTTTACTGGAATAAACCTTCCTGACTTCACACATCCGGTTTAAGACTAAATCCTTCCGAAGCCCAAGGGTGTGCAGGGGCTTGCTGTGCCACAGGGGCTGGAGATGAGGCAAGTGTAATTCTCCCAGTGGTGGGAAACACTAGGACTGGTTTGTGTCCCCTCAGCACCTAGTGGGACCATGCTGGGGGCATTGGGAATAACCTAGCTGGTCCTAGTGTAGGTTAATGCCTCAGGGCGATTAAATGGCACTAATCTCCTGGGGAGTGCAGGGGGGGAGGCAGGGGGTGGGTAATGGAAGGCTTTAATCTACGTCTGCTGCCCTGGTTGGAGGGTGGCAGCTCTGCCAGGGGCATCCCAAATTTACTCCCAGCACTTCTGTGGGAGTTGGACTGAACCTGAGCCCCAGGGTTTGCACCTGGGTCTGGGATATCCCAGGGCTCCAGCACCCTGCCTGCTTCCCAAGGCTGGTTTTTAGGCCATGTTGGGTAGCTTTCAAAAGGCCAAGGTAAGCATTCCCTGATGCAGCAGGCAAGTGCAGGGACACTTCCTGGGGGAGTCTGTGGGGCTGGACTGTACTCCCAGCAGCGGCCATGGTGTGCTGTGCACCCACAGCCTCTGTCTTGCAGCTTTTGCTTCTTTCCCTTCTGCACCCTCCCCTCTTCCACAGCCCAAGATTAGCTACTCTGCTTGAGCAGCAAACACGACAATCAAGTCCCAGGCTGTCCTCTGTGGAGGTAAGCCCCTGTCCTCCCCTCCCACCCTCGCCTCATGGAACTGAGCAGTGTACTCCTGCTTGGGCTGGACTGCAATGCCACTGCCTGGGGTTGCCCGTGCAGGGCAGGAATCAGGGATGTTTGGTGGGTCACAGAAGCAATGTTTGCTTCTTCATCCAGTCTGATTCACTGTGGGAACCCCGTTTGAACCCTGCTGTGACCCCCCCCCCCCCCCCCCCCCCGTCCCGGGTGGGGGGGGGGGTGGGNNGCCTTTGCCAGGTTTGGGGGAGGGCTGTGGTTCTGGGACAGACCCAACTTTGTCTCAGGTTGCCAGGGCTCAGGCTTTTCCCAGCTGCCCATGGAGGCAGGCGAGCGTCAGTGTTGCTGGGGGACCAGGGATACCAAGCAGGGCACTCACTGGCTCCAGAGCAACCAGCTGGGAACTGCAGCAGCACTGGGGAGGGCAGCATGACTTCACTGTGCTCCCCTCAACCCTGGAGGCAGAGGTTAAGTTTTATTTCTCACTCTAGTCACTTCTTTATGGGAGCAAATCCCACCCAGCTACATCTCCCCTGCCAGCCTGGCCTCACTCTTCTGGCGGAGGGGTGAAAGTCAGCATGGAAGAAGTACGGAGCCAGCCACTCACTTGGCAGGTGCTGAGGGGCAGAAGCTGTTCCTGCCCACAGCAGGTGATGAAGAGCATGAGGATCAGTAACCCTCATCATGGTAATCCCTGCTGGACGCAGAGCTGCTGTTCACTTTATTACTGCAAAAGCTTTCGCTACAACTCAATTCATGTTAACTACCTGTTGTTTAAAGCTGCTCCCACACTCTGTTTCAATATGAGTCACAGGAGTGATGTATTTAACTAAAATTGGAAAACTAAACCCTCCAGATCCTAAAAATACAGGCACAATGACACTAAAAATTCCACAGCCTGGTGAAAACATCCCATAGCAATTATGGAAGCTGTTACCTGGTACCGCGTCATTGGAACAACTCACTTCTGCTCTAGAATTAGCCCTTCCGGCTGCTATTACAGTGGGAAACAGACAGGAACGTCAGTTGTCCTCTCTACCTTCTGTCCTCTCCTCTGAGGAAGCTTCCCTGCTGGGGAGAACATGCTGTGCAGGGCAGGACAGGTCAGGTCTAATAACTGCATTTAACAGTATGTCCAGAGGGAGTCAGGGAAGGGCTTTTTCTCAAGCCACAGATCTCAGATGCATCAGAGGCCAGCTCCCGCTCTAAATTTATTTGTCCCCAGTAAGAGATAATTTCTCCCCATTCAACTTACTGGAGAGCAGCAAATGGAGGCTCCAGGCTCACAATCTGAATTCCCTGAAGCAGGGGATTGCTATTCTGTCCCCTTTCACTTGTGCTCTCCTCTTCTTGGCTTTCATAAAAGCAGGCTGATGAAATGAGGTGTAATATCTCTTCACTGGTGGTCTGAGGTTTCCATGTCAAACACGTGGCTCTGAAGCTGGAGGGAGTTTGTCTCAGCGGCCTCCTGTAGCTTCCAGTCCCCCAATTCCACAGCAGTAGTGGTGAAAGTGGCTGGTATCAACAATTATCATGACAGTAATTCAGTCTTTGGTCGCTCTCACCTACTCCTGGGCCCCTTACTTCCAGGACCCAGCGGAGCTCCCCTACAACTCACCTCACCCAGAAAATAAGATTCAAGGAGTCTCTGCTGTCCTCTACAACTTCTATCCATCCTTTCCGAAGCCAAAGTGAGCAGCCAACCCCCACCACTCCCAGATAGCTCCTTAAAAACCCCTCAGAACTTTGTTAAGTCTTTTTTTATTCAAGAGAAAACAGATGGAGCTCCAGCACACTGAGACTGTCTCCATCACACTGCTCCAAGGGCAGGGTAAGAAGGAACAGTGAGTGCTGCTTGTCCAGAAACTGGTGGCACCAGGAATCAATTACCTGCCGGTGATTTTGCTGGAACAGTATGCTGAGGTTAGAGTGATTCCTAGCCAAGCCTGTGAATTAGTGACTGTTCTCCAGGCCCAAATTTCAGGCAGCGTTCCTGCCTGAGGTAACAAAGTGCAACGCTGACAAGATGACACAGTAACTGAGGGAGACAGAAGGAAACACTGGAAACAGTGAACCAGAACGTTGACTCACTGGTGTCCTCCACACCCAGACCTCACAACAGCCTTCAGCTCCACCTTGGAAACCAGACCTGTGTCTGGATGTGTCCATCAGGTCTCCAGCACCCCAGCTAGCTGCTTCACCTCAGTGTAGCTCTTCTCCACTACGTGGTTTGTCTGTTCCAGCAGCCACTGTCTCTCCTGGTCACTGACATCCAGCCTCAGCATCACCTCTTGGAAAACACTGTTGACGGCAACCTGCACAGGGAAAACCAGCTCAGTCCTGGTCACAGAGCAAATTCTGCTCGTGTTGTCTAGGAAGAAGATGGGCTGTTACCGCACCTCCTTAAAATGAAGCTTTTTGAACATGCAGATACTGGCTTCATTTTCTTGACCAATCTTAGCCTCGAATTTGGTGAGCCCCAGGTTTCTCACTCCTGCAAAAGAAAACAGAAAGAGAAGCGTTTCTGTTACCTGCTTGGCTGCCTCACTTATGGAAGCACGAGACTCCCAGTTGCTGGGGCAGATGCATCCCACATGTCAAGTCCTTATCTGTATCAGTGGGAATAGGTGCTACACACTGACTGTGCTCCCATTCCCATAGACTGAGCCACCCTTACCATAGGACATCATTATCAGAGTTGCCTCCTTGCCAAACCCTCTGCCTCGGTAGCTGGGTTCTGAAAGAGACAGATACAGTCAGCCTCTAGTTATGAGACACAGAGCAGCCATGCTGAATGGTTTTCAGAAGGGACTATGACCCAAGGGATGCTGATCAGGTCTAAACAGCCATGGCAGGGCACTGAGGACAAAAAACTACTGCAGGTAACATCTGTCTGCAGCTGGCCTGAGGCATCGCAACAAAGGTCCAAGCTATGAAGCAGAACTTGACCTGCAATCATGATTTCAATCTCGCCCAAGGTGGGATCCTCCGCATTGGTGAGGAAGAGATTCACATCACCCACCATGCACTCCTCGTCTGCTTGTGCCTGCCTGCACCACCGCTCTGTGTCCAGCACAATGAAGGTGCACTCTGGGGAAAAGAAAACGGTACCAGTGTTTACAGGGCATGCAGAGAATTATTCACAAATTACTGAAAGATTCAAAGAAAAGCAGCAATGGACAGAGGAACAATAGTTTCAACAGGAACAGATGACAGTGGTCCTTCCCACACCCAACATGCCTGGTCTCACCCACAGAAGTATAAGAAATACTGGGAAAAACCCATTGTGAGGGTTTCCAGAACTGGAAACAGATCATCTAAGGAGCATGAAAACTTCCATCCTGTGTCTGAGGTCTCCAGGCTGTGTCTCACTCAGCAGCAAGTCTGGGCGAAGAACTGTTTGGTGCATGAGGCCGAGCCCCAGTGATTCACCCAGCTCATATCCCTGCTGATTGCAGTAAGGATTTTAAGGCTAGCTAAGACAAATGCTCCAGACGGAGGTCTTTGCCAGCCTCAGTATTTTCTATCTCACTACATTTCTACCAGACTTTTATAGGCAGTGATTCATTACCTGTGGAAGAGCCAGGCAATCAATTCAGTTAACACACCTCAACCTGGTGATTATAAAATAATTCATTTTCTCAAGGATAAATACAACCCCCTCCACCTTTTTATGATGACCAGACCTGGGAAATGTTGACAGTGCAACAGCAGCTCAGCAGATAACACTGTGGGAAATAAATCACTGTCATCTTTGAAAAACTCCACAGAAAGGACACCAAGAGCCCTGTACATTCTCTACTTCCCTGCGCACACACCATTTATGAACAGAAAGCCAGTTCAAAGCCACTGTGGTAGGTCGTCTCATGTACCCTCTGCTTCAGCAAGTAGAACCCAGTCACTGGGTGCTCTTAGCTCAATGTGAGCCTTTCAAAGGACAGATGGGACCTGCTCATCACTCCCCCCCACCCTTAAAAATTGTTTAAGATCCTCACTGTCTGCATCTTCTCGCCAGCTGTGTTGCATCTCATACTCCTGTTCCAGGCTGAGAGGTTCAGAAGCAGTCAGGCGCTGCAGCTCCTCTGACTGCATCCACTCATGGTATCTGACAAGAGAACCCAGAACCAGATCACTGCCTGAGCTACAGCACCCCAAGTTGATTTTCACCAGCATTCTGAGGATCAAGGCGCCAAAATTCTGTCCTGGAGATACCTGCCCGGGATTCATGGCAACCTAAAAGTATCCTTGAATCTCTTGGCCTTATCTAACACAGGAACTGGTGCTCACCATGGAAATTTAGCAAGTGGTCCACCCTGTGGGCTTTGTCTGCAGAGTGCCCCATGCAAACCCAAAGTTTTTAAAAGCACGAAGCATTGAGTTGTGGCGCATTTCATCCCGACTGAGATAGAATCAGCATCTCCCAGACACTGACAGAGTGACTAATACTAGCAACTTTGTGCTGAGACTGCAGCTGGCCAGACCAGTCCTTTACAGACTCCTGCAGACCTGCTTCTAATTTATCAAACACCCATCTGCCTTTACATATTTATGTTTTGTTCTTGCACGGTTGTTGGGAAAGACATTAATAAACAAGAGAAGTGCTGGTGGTTCACTTGCAGCCAGGTATTTCCCTTTCCATGGGGATGCAGTACTGCAGATGAAGTTCTGTCACCAGACCTAGCATTGGCACAGACCTGCCAGGGATGTCACAGGCCTTTCTAGGGTTCTTCCACTGAGCAGTTCATGGGGGAAAGGGGATCCTTCAGCTGTCAATCCAGGACCCTTTCTAGACACAACGTTCACAGACCCAGACTGGAGGGAGTGGCAAGGGACTTCGAGAGATCACCTGGTCCAGCCCCCCTGCAAGAACAGGGTCACCTAGAGGAGGTCCCACAGGAACACACCCAGGTTTTGAATGTTTGCAGAGCAGGAAACTCCACAACCAATCTGGGCAGCCTGGGCCAGGACTCTGTTACCCTGACTGAAAAAGTTTTTAAGTTGTGTTTAAATTGAACATCCTATGTCCAGTTTGCACACAGTGCCCCTTGTCCTGTCACTGGGGACCACCGAGAAAAGCCTGATCCCACCCTCCTGACACCCTTTAGATGCAATCACTGATGAGATCCCCCCCTCGGCCTCCTTCACCACAGGAGCCCCAGCTCTCTCAGCCTCTCCTCGTAAGGCAGATGCTCCAAGCCCCTGATTATCCCAGTGCTAGACTCTTCCCAGTAGCACCCTGTACCTCTTGAACTGGGAAGCCCACAACTGGACACACTGCCCCGGATGCGGCCCCACGGCGGGCAAGGAAGAGCAGGGGCAGGACCAGCGCCCCGGGCAGTGCGGGACAGGGGGTCGGACACATACCGGGGCACATGTGCGGAGCTGTAGGGCACCAGGGTCACCCGCTGTCCCTGCAGCACCGTGTCCTGATTAATCCGCATGCTCCCTGCACGGAGACAGAACCGACACCCCGCTCTTGACCCAGCGAGGCCAAGGGCTGCGGGAACACCCCGCGCTCCCAGGCTCCGGTTCACACTAATCCCCTGCAGGGCAGTTCAGCCCTGCTCGGCCCGAGCCAGGGGGGTAGCCCAGGGTCCGAGGGGAGCCGCAG
>VZRI01003324.1:1359342-1411793 GCA_013397515.1 Upupa epops
CGCGGAAGGGCCCGGCGGGCGGCGCGTGCGCTGCGAGTGTTGCCGCGAATGGGGAGGGGGGCGGGGCCGCCGGCACGAGCCGCCGCCGGTGAGATTCCGGGATCCCGGAGGTGGTGGGGGGCGGGGATGATCTAGGCTGGGATGAGGAGGTCTGGGAGTGGCCCCGTGAGTGGGCTTTGTGGAGGAATCTGGGAAGAGTCCCGTGGGCGGGGGTGCGGAGCCCCTGGGGAGGGTCCTGAGAAGGACTGGGGGTGTCATCGGAGCGCAGGGCCTTGGCTGGGGGGCAGGGAAGGCCTCAGGGTGAGGGACGACTCAGGGCTGTGGAGAGCTCTATGGGGCCGTGGGCTGGGCCCCGCCGGGCTGGGCCTCTGCGCGATCCGTGTCCCAGGGGTGCCTCTGGTCCTGCTGCTCTCTGGTGGCTCCTTAAACCCGGGTCGGAGGCTTTACCCTGGGTCTCTTCTACTGGCAGATGTTGGGTCTCTGCTCTCAGGCTGGCGGCTCCTGTCACCCACACTCGCTGTGTGTAAAGGCTGAGGGACTGCTGGGGGTTTAGCGGTGCGGGTGGTCTGTCCCAGTGAACCAGAAGCGTCTGTGCAAGTATGAGGAATTTCATACAACTCTTTAAACAACGTAACTGTGCCAAATTATTTCTTGACACCGAAGCCTTTCAGCTTCTCCTCCCCTTGTAGTTTTCTAAAGATAATGTGAAGTTCCTCAGATCATTATGCCGAGGGAACCTTGGTGTGTGTCATGAAAGTTGCTAAGTCTTTGTCATAAAGTGTAGTGTCTGCTTATTTCTTTACATGAGATGAAGAGGAGACTAGGCTGTGGTTTGTGCTTTGATTTGCAGAGACACGCGCTCTCTAAAAGCAAGAGCTGCTGAAGCAGCGGTATGAGGTCATCCTGCAGGCAGGCATTCTTCCTCCTGAGGTTTTGGTGTCTGAAACTGCCCCTCTGGCTGTTTGGCAAGGTGAAGTTTGGTCATTGCCCTGTGAAAGGGCAGGGCCTTCTGGTTGTAAACTAGTTTAACAGGTAAGAGAACTTTTCCTAGATTCTTGAACCAGGTGATGCTGGCCAGTGGGGTTTATCCAAAGTACCAAGGTCCTGCTAAAATCCTCTTGTGTCTAAATAGCAGAAGACCCATGTGAAAAGCTGACTCATGAGTTCCTCCTCTTTCTGACAAAGCTAACACAATTTTGTGATGTTTCTCTAGGTTAAAGGCCGCAGAAGCTAAAAACATCCCTCTGAGAACTCCCTCCTGACCTTACTCTGAACCTCCACACCGTCTTTAACATGGCAGGGGGCATTACTGACACGGGAGAGCTTTACTCTCCCTATGTAAGTACTGTGGTTTGGGGGCTCTTTTCAAAAGTCAGTTCTCTAAACATTGTGGTTTCATTTCCTATTTCCCCATGGACACAACCTCAGTGCTTCAAGGGTATTTAAGAATTCTTAGTACTTGTTGTGTTGTTTCATTCACATCACAGATAACTAATGTAAAGGGACATTGTCTGCTTGAGTTGTGGTTCTAAAGGTGTTCAGAAGGGTTCCTTCATCCTTCTACCCACTGTCTTTGTATTTTATTAATGTCCTCATCAAACCCCAATTCTCATGTGAAGCTGCCATAAGCAAGGAAGATTATGACATCGAAACTATCCCACTTTGCTTCCATTTTTAAACTTTATGTTTTCCTCTGAAAACTTCTAAGAGTTTACTTATTTGTAGCTGTTGTAGTAATTTGTTTTAAACCACTTCACTTAAAATCATTAATTAAGATGTTTCTTCCTTGTAATGTGGTGGTGTCCTGGGTAAACTGCAAAGCCAATTACTGCTTTCCTCTGTTACTGGAAATACTGGTTTTCATAGCCACGAGGATTCATGTAGTGCCAGCTCCTAAAAGCAGCACTTGGCAATGCTGGTTGGTTTTATTATTTAAGTGAACTCACTAACTATAGAGCTGCTCCTGAAATGTGTTAGTTTCAAATGCTTTAAGACTTTCATCCCTCTGTTAACTATTGAATGTAGAACAACTGCATATTTGGCTGTGGAAATAGGTTGCAATTGAGAAACTGGAGATCAAGATGGTAACTGGGGCGTCTGGACCCTGAAGGATTAATGTCACCTGCTCTCATGTTGTTGTGTTAATGTTCCATGAATAGCCAGGAGTCTAATCAAAAAGGCTCTGCACTCTCCCCTATCCCTGAAGATGTCAGGGCAGACTGAACACACAGACACCCGTCTCATCTCTGTATGCTTGACCAAAGTCAAGAAAACCACCTCAGGTTTTTTTTTTTCTTTCAAGAGTCCTTCACTGAAGAGTAACTCATGGCCCTGGGCATTTGAGTTGTGCTCTGGGAACGACAGCTCTGCTGGCTGAATGAAAATAACTTTCCTGCTAGCTGCACTGGCTGACGTTTTGTTGTTGTTCTGGGAGGCTCATCAAAAGATGAATTTACTGTGCTGATGTCAGGGAAGGAAGGGCAGGAGTGCTCACAGGGTCTCTGCGGAATAGCTCTCCTGGTAGTAATTGCTCCATACCCAGAGAAGTGTGCTCAGACAGTTCTTTACTGGCTCTCCTCTGGAGAGACTCTAACCTGTATAAAAAGCCAACAACTTTGGGGCAATTTCTGATCTTGAGCTCAACTAAATTTAGAGTTCAGGCAGGTCCTGTCCAGGTGCACAGTTCTCTTTTGCCTCAGGCAGAGAAAAAGCTCATTGCTAGAGTAAAATCTCTTCCTCAGAATATGCCCAGCTGCTTACTAGTAGAACGACAATCAGATTCTGAATTACAGTTTTGAATATTTCCTGCTTGACTAAGATGAAAGAAGAACAAGAGATTCTGAAAGGCAGTGGTCGTAACTACTGAGGCCCAGGACAGAAAATAAGGAGTGACCCCAAAAGGGTCTACAGCCCCAGAGTGTAGACCCTTCTGGTAGAAGACAGTGGACTTGAAAACAACTTTCTTTGCTTTGCAAGAACCAAACAAGTAAAATCTCATGTTCTTTCCAACTTTAAAAGTTAGAAAGAAAGAAAAAGAATTTTAAAATATTGGTTTAATAAAGAAGAATACGGGTTTTTTCTTCAGAAATGTGCTGCCACTCTCTTTGTTCTCTTTGGTTATCAGTCCCCTTGTATATTGATTTGCAGCATGGGCTTTCTTCCTCCCTGCTTGCTCAAAGATTGGTCTCTCATTTACATCAGTACTTGTGTGAGGTATCTCAGGTGATCCTGGCACGGCTGCATACCTTCATGTTGGATTGTGTGGATCACTGCAGGTTGGTCTGGTCTACATGTTCAACCTCATCGTCGGCACAGGAGCCCTAACCATGCCAAAGGCCTTTGCGACAGCAGGATGGCTCGTCAGCCTTGTTCTCCTGATGTTCCTGGGATTTATGAGGTAGGATGTGACTGTGTCTTCAGGGGATTGGGTGGGGCAGAGAAGACAGTGCTAAGACACTTGCTGCTTTTCTGGGTGATCCTGTGCCTCTGCTGCTTCAGCACTGGTTTCTGAATTGTGTTGCCTGTGGATATGATTTGAGGGAGACATTTTCTGCCTGCCTGGAGTGTTCTGCTGCATCCCATATCCCCTCTTGGGAAAGGCTTTTTCGCTTCTGGGACCTTCCTCCTAGCTTCCTTCTTCTGACACTGGATACATCCCTCTCTTGTCTCTGTCACGGATCATTCCCTGAACAGTGCCAGGTCACAAATGACACAGTGTCATTTCTTTGCTTTGTGGCTTGCAGATACAATGCAGACCTGTTGGCTTTCTCCTGGCTCCTGGCAGTGCTCTGGGCAGCTGCAAGAGTGTCAGGAAAACAAATTACTGCATAGCTGGGCCTGTCTTACTCCTGCTGCACCTTTGCTGCTCAAGACCTTGGAGCTGCTCTTGTGATTTCTACGTTGGCTTAGTATGAGCTTCTGCCCAGATGTCTCCTTGCTGGAGCAGCAGGTGGAGCTGGAGGCTGTTGATACAGCACTGATGTCCAAGTAGTTATTAATAGGACTGCTGTCTCTCACGAATTGTGAATCACAGCTTGCTTCTTGCTTGGTTTTAAAGTAAAAAAAGACAAAATGCCCTGCCATTTGTACAAATGAAATTTAGAAGGTCCTATCTTGTCATTAACCATCTCTGTCAGCCTGAATGTGCTTTTGATTTGAAGGCAGAGTTTTCCAGAGCTGTCTAGTGTTGCTGTGTAGAGATACTGTATGTTAGTACTGACTTTGGTAATGCCTGTAAGTTTCTCACCTCAAGCAAAAGCTTAAGAGAATGTAAACTGTGGGAGTACCAATCACTGGGAGCTTTGGGAACTACTAGTTTGGATAAATACATTAGTTTAGAGGCATAATTTCAAGTGTGGAACCCAGCACCAGCAGACAGTTTTTCAAGGTCAGCAGAAGAGCACAAACCTGCAAAGCAAATTGCACTGCCTTAGACACAGCTCAAAGTCCTGTGTGCCTTAGGAGCTGCTCTGCCCCGTTGCTTTTGTTCTGGCACTTGTGACTTCCTCGTGCCTGCTGGAGACCCTTCAGTGCCAGAAGAGTCCAGGTGGAAACTGCCACGTGGGTCTCAGGTCAGGGCTGCCTTCTTTTATTCTTGAAAAACTAATCTCTCACATGAGCTTGATAAGTGAGTTGTTTCTGTAGCAGTAAAAAAACACTTCAAAGCCTTAAATAAAATGGATTCGAGGTTGGGTTTGACTCAGTTTTTCTGTAGCAAGACCATTTTCAGCTGAAATAACGATATTCACTCCATCAGTGGTTCCCTCCGTCTCCCAGAACAGCTTTTCTACAGCCTCCAGCAAGGTGTATTTGCATGCACATGTGATGTGCCTTGGTCTTGTACTGCTGCTTTGCTTCTGATGCCATTTGTAAGGTTGTTTAAGGGACAGTAGTGTCTTTGCCACTCGCCGTGGCAAATAGTACTGTGTTCTTCCTAGATCCCTAAAAGAGAAAGAAAGTGGCTTTCTAATGAAGGGCCAAGTCCTCTTCCCTTCTTCAGTTCACAGAAACACTAGGAAGGTGCTTCCCTGATACCTAAAGTGTCCTCTTGTGTCTGAAGCCGTTTTGTACTTTACTGTGTTTTGTGATCTGCTTGAACACCTTAATCTCAAGAAGAGAAGAGAGCAACAAACTGGATGAAACATTGCACCAAAACCTCAGGGTCTGTGGGGAGCTGATGGAAGGGTTATTGGGGTTGGTTGGTTGGTTTGTTTGCTTCTACAAACAGATGGGAATAATTCTCCATCTCCCTTCAGTGACAGTTCTGGGCTATTATTGATGCCAGCTGAACTTCTCTCTCCAGCTACATGACTACGACCTTTGTGGTGGAAGCCATGGCTGCTGCAAATGCCCAGCTGCGATGGAAGAGAATGGAAAAACGCAAGGTCTGTTTGGGATTTAATTCACTAATTTCTCTTGGTCTTTTATCCTGTAGGACTTGCATGAGATTCCCCTGCATCTCTGCCTTGTGTCATTAGGAACTCTAAAGGAATAAATTTCTACTGTACTTAACTTTGCCATATAAAATACGGCTGTTAGTTCCCTGTGGGGTTGCTCATTAAAGACAGGATTTTCTGTTCCTGCTTTGAAAAATCTCTTGTGCTGTTCACATTTCTTACTGATGGTGCTCTCCTTGCCCAGAAGCGCTGCTTGTGAATGTGGAGAGGTGGCAGCCGATATATTGGTGCCATTTACAGTGTGCTGAGGTCTATAAATCCTTGCTGATCTCAGGTCATTTAACTGGGACAGGCTGGAATGTTCTTGCTGTCACTCAGGCTGTATCCCAGGGACTGGACACTCCTAAAGAATGTCCTTGCTGTAAAACTTCCTAGTGGCTTTTTGGGTCCTGGCTTTTTTCAGTCAGTGCATGGCATAATTGCTTAAGCTGGTTTAGATCTCTGTGCTTAGTGGGCTGGAATTGGGAGCTAAACTTGTCTGCTCTGGCTAGCTAAGACTGTATGTGGTTGGACTGGGTTTTTTTTATGTCAGTTCTGCAGTGTTGCAGATCTGACTTCCTCAAGCTTGGCTTCCTCATGCCTGTCTCTACAAGAACTGAACACACTTGCTGTGTGCATGTCTGAGGTTAGGACAGAAGAGCCTGTTGCTCACTTCAGCCTGCTCTGCCAGTGCTGTCTTCTGTTCTGGACTTCCTGACCTTACCTTTGCCTGCATGTCCTGCCCATCCCTGATTAGGACCTTCCTTTGAGTTTCTGGAAGTGAGACAATGACACTGGTGATGCTACAGGCTGTAATGGGGACAGCAGAAATCTCAGCAGTGATGTGGTCTTTTCTTCCAGGAGGATGATGAGGATGAGGACTCTTCCTCTGGAGTGTCTGACAGTGATGTTCTCCTCCAAGATGGCTACGAACGAGCAGAGACACGACCTATCCTGTCAGTTCGTAAGTACCAGTTCATGCTTTCACTGGATCTGAGACCTCTTCTCTGCAGTGTCCCTGGGGGCTCCAGCAAGCAGAGCAGGACTCTTCTGTCCATCTCACCCTTAATTCCGTGCACACACATCCCCAAGCCCTTAGCATTCACAAGATAAGATTCATTGAGAATTCAGTCCACGTTTTGCAGTCTGATAAAGATCTTTTCCTTGTAGGTCACATCTTATTTTCAAAACACTTTTAAACTAGATTCTGCAGAGTAACCTGCAGCTCTGGAGTCATACACACTGTCCTTCAAAGAGTTGCTAGAGCTTCCTGAGTATCTTCAGATAGTCTGGCTTCTGGCTTTATTGGAAGGACTGGTTAAAACTCTTAGTGTTTTCAACTTGCAGAGAGACGTGGCTCACCTAATATCTTTGAAATCACTGAGAGGGTGGAAATGGGCCAGATGGCTTCCATGTTCTTCAATAAAGGTAAGTAATTCACATGTTCAAAAGTGCCTTCAGGTCTTCTTGCACATCATATGTTTGGCTTTTCCTGAGGTTTGCATCCTGAGTCTGTGATGATTCCACACAGAAGTGTCATTCCTTCTCTCTGTGGACTGTATTCATCTTGCTGTATGGTGTTTCTACAAAGTAGAGTATTTATGGGCCAGATGGGCAAGAACCAGCATGAAGGGGAGGGTTCTGTGGCCATAGCAGAACTAGCAGGTTCTGAGACCAGTTTCTTGAGACTGGTAAGGATGAGTCAGTGCCTTTTGTCACTGCCTGTAACCTGACTGAACTGCATCTATCCTTTGTGTTCTCTACTGTCTAAAGCAGTAGAGCCCCGCTGTAGTGTTTGCTGGTTCCATCTTGGTTGTAGCATTTGAATAAGAAGAATAATAAGAATTTTGGGCTTCCCTGAACCTCGTATTGGTTGGAAGGAGAGAAACTTGTGGGGAGAGCTCTTGAGAACTGCATGTCTGGGTTGTCCTCAAGAGAGCTGCTGGAATGTGAACTGCTGAAGGGCTCCCTGGAGTGCATATGAGAAGCAGCTATCTTGTATTTTTGCTTTCAGATGACTCTCGTATGTCAGGAAACAAATTTGTAACCATGCTGCAATAAAGCCATAGCTACATGTGATGGAAATGGAAGCAATGATGTTAGGCAGCCTGAAACCTATAAAATGGTGCATTGTAAATGCTGCACAGAACCAGAAAATCATCAGACACCATGGCAGTGCAGTTTTGAGCCTGTCAGGCCCTGTTTCTTGTGAGAAGTGACATTTTTTCTTGTTCACTGGCCATCATACAAAGACACGATGGGCTGGTTTTTTCCACTACATGACATCATCTTTATGCTGATGTAAGACTGTTGCCTCTGAAGGACAGCTGAGCTTAAGGAGTGAAGATGCTTTGAACTGTATTATTCCTGATTTTAAAGTCCAATTGAAGAAACTTATTAATTTCCCTCTGTGCTTCTTCTGGGCCCTTTGAAGATTTAAATCACTTAGGACCATCAAAATAATCCACCTTGGATCAGGCTACTGCTTTTCTAGTCAGAGAAAAGGTGACTTGAGGGTGGGTTGGAGACTCAGAAGTGTCTTTCCAGAAGCACTGGGTTGATCTGAGTTTAGGCAATTTTTTTTCCTCATATGCTTTGCCATCTGTAGAACTCTATGAACATTTCCCTGTCTCTTGATCATAGAGGATGATCGAGAGGAGGAAGTAATATTTGGGAAGTGCTTTGAGAGCAAACATCATGGAACAGGGCTTAGCAGTATTGCTGAGGATGCAGCTGCAGAAGGACTGAGGGATCACCCAAGGCACTGTACTGTCCTAAGCAAGTTCTAGAAGGCCCCTGCTTTGCATGTGTTTCACAGAGGAGACACTATCAACCCTTCAAAATCAGCCAGGCACTGGACAGTTGCCTCCCAACCCTCTCTGCCTCACTGTTGGCTGCTACTCAGTCAGTAGAGGGTGCTGGAAATACATGTCCTCTCTCCTGTCGGGCACTGATGTCGCCGTCCTAGCAAAGTGATATAAACTGCTTAGTGTCTACCTCTTAATCCTTCTTCTTAATGTTGCTTTAGCCAGAGTTATCTGATTTCTGCGTTAGGGATCCTCCCTAGGGCCTCCTCAGCCCTGGTGCAAAGGGATGAATTCCTCAGCAGGAAGGCAGCTGTTCCAGCTGCAGACCATGGCTTGAAACATCTACCTTCCCAGTGAGATGTGATACTCCCAGGATGAGGTGAGGGACATCCAGTAAAGAGTCTGAGGCAGCTGGACTGTTTTGCTACTTTCCCTGACTCTGTGCTCAGCAATGAGGCTTCGTCCCTGTTGCTGAGTCCTAGCTCAGAGACTCCCTCTGGTCTGCTGAGCAGCTGCAGAGAAGAGAGAAGTTCAGTGCCTCTCTCTGCAGATCCTTGCTGAGGTGCTTTCTTCTGGCAGTTGCACAGGAAGCCATTCAGTAAAGGCAGTTACTCAGCATCCAGTTGCTGCTGACTAGTGCCAAGAAACTGGTCCGGGCTTGGTAGGCCCTGGCTTTAAGCACCTGCCCTTTGGGGTCACAGCTAGCAAATGGATGGGTGGGTTTCCCTCATGGTGTCTGAAGGTGCCCTCAGGGGGAAGGCTGGTGAACACTTTGCAATAGACCTCAAAGCCTCTGATTTCTAGTGAGTTCTCTGCTTTTCTCTTGACTGATTTTTATTTTCACCAGTCTGACAGGAGTTGAATCTGCAGTCCTGTGAGGTAAGCTGGGGATAAATCTCAATTTCAAACTGTCTGCTTTCTTAAAGGGAGCTGACTGAGGTTTAGGCTGGGAAGAGCCTGTGTGCTCTTCCCAAAGAGCTGGCTCTAAATTGCTGCTGCCTTTTATTTATTTATTTATTTTAAATTTGCACCGTTGGGTGCTTTCTCCTGGGACTGAGCAGTCATTTACTGCAGTAGTGGGTTCCAGGCTCATCTATCATCTTGTTTCTGCAGAGGAAGTCATTGATTTTGATTTATTTTTTCCCCCGCATTTTGTGTCCAGTAATGAAAGTATTGATCAGGGAGGGTCAGCAGCAGTTTATAAAAACCCTGATGCTAAAGTCTTTCTCCCTTCAAGAGGATGAGTTTTGGAAAGGATTTTCACTTACACTTCCCACAGAGAAGTGAACAGTGGAACAGGGATATAGTGTGTGCTGGTGGGTATCTGGTGGTGGTGCTGCTGCTTAGCTGGTTGTATTCACCTTATTTTGTGTGGAGAGGGCAACTTCGGCCCGAGCTCAGTAGCAGATCCCAAAGCAAAATCTATTCCTGGCCCTGTGCAGTCTCTGTCCTGTGTCAGGTATTTGTTATAACTTCAACCCTTTCTAATGGGGAATTGAAGAAAACTGGTAGGTAGTTTGTTGTCGTCTTCAGAAAAATGCAGAGAGTTTTGCAGAGAAGAGTTCTTAAATCTTTCACAGAGGATGGAAATGAGGCTGAAAACTACGAGAAGTGATCCGACAATTTGTGTAAGAGTTTTCTTTGTGTAAACAGACAAACTTACACAAACCCAGAGTATCTCTAGAGAACTGGCTGAGTGTGCTGCTCAGCACAGGCGGGGAAGTTCTCTTGCTGCTTTCCCAATACAACCCATTTCTTAGGGAAGGTTTTATGCTAAGCAGGCTCAGCATTGAATAATTTACATGAAAAAGAATGCCTGTTAATGTTTCCTGACATCTAGAGATGCACTGTAGGAGTGTTGGTCCATGTTCCTGCAGTGTGTTGCTATCCCTGTTTGATAGGTGTCACATGTGAGGCTCAGAGAGATGATTTGCCCAAGTTGCTTTAGGATTGAGCATCAGGTGGCATCACAACTCCAGAGTATGGGCAGGTTCCTTGAGCTGGTTTCCTTCAACATCAACTTCCTAAAGGAAACATATCTGAGGCTTTTATTTGTAACAACTCACCTGTCTCTAAACTAAAATATGATCCAATTTGTTTTGCCTTTGTGAGATTAATACTGACTTGTTTGGAAGGAAAGGATCTTAGGTTCTCATCAAGTATTTCTTCAGTTGTGCAGATTTTCGCCTTCATGGCAGTGTCCTGTTGTGCTCCAGTAGGGGGGGACACCAAATTAAAAGCAGCTAAGGAAACAGCATAGGACAGGAACAGCGTTCTCTGTGACAGGAGGGTAAGAGAGCTGCAAAAAGAGAGTTTTAAAGCTTTGCAGGTTGGAACCTTGTCTCACCTTGCTAGTGATAAGGGAGCCCAAAGCAGCTCGATTGCAGCCCTGTGAAACCTGAGCTCTGCTTGGCTGAATCCCTAATGCGAAGGTGCTGCAGGTCTGGAGGCAGAGGGTATGGAATCAGCAGAGACCGAATGAAAGCGGCTTCTCTTTTCATTTTACTGCTTGTCAAGCCACGCTCACACCAGACCTGTGAGCATCACCTGGATGTCTGCCTATGACTGTTCCAAGTCAACAGATTCACCTGGCAGGTGGCTTCTGTGAGACTTGTTGGTCTTCACCAGCAGCTGAAGGATGGGATTGAACTGTAGGGATGAATGGGATTAAACTGGAGGGCCTAGTGTCAGGGACAGGTACTGAAGGAGACAGAGTTGACATCTTGTGTCCTGTCAGTTCCTGTGCTGTAGCCAAGTACTCTTAAGGTGCTGATGTGACCCTTGGCTGGAGTTGGCAGAAGAAAGAAGTAAACTGTGGAGGCAATGGTGATTCATTTTTAAAACCTTGAAAATTGTGAATTTGAAGTGAAGAATTCGAGACCCCCTGAGTACTCTACTGTCTCTGAACAGTGTTTTCTTTGCCTGCAGTGGGTGTCAACCTCTTCTATTTCTGCATAATCATCTACCTCTATGGAGACCTGGCCATCTATGCCGCAGCTGTACCTGTCTCTCTCATGCAAGTGACCTGGTGAGTGTGCTTGCTGCTGAGGGGTTGCATGCTAGCAGAGGAGATAGCAGGCTTTGGCTTTGATGGGGTGATTGTCTGACTGGGATAAGGTCTACTTTCTGAAGGGTGAACTGGGACAGCTCATTGTTCACGGGTGGGAAGGTGAAGTTGCTGTCTATTCCCTACCCAAGTGCGTGCACCTGCCTGGAAAGCAGCTGACCTGATTTCAGATGTGTCCTCAAGTGTGAAGTACTTGTAGCTTCAGCACCTTGCAGATTTGAGACCTGTTGCTCCACAGTTTCATTGCCATTGCCTGTGCAATGTTTTAGCTTCGCTGTCTCTTTGGATAAGAGCTTAGAGGTGTGATCCTTACCAAGCCTGTGACCACTGAGCGGTGACATTACTTGGACTTAGCTCTGAACTGAGACCAAAGTAACAGATACTGAAAGAGACTCCTTAGATTTAATCTATGCTGTGCTGGATTTGGACTCTTGACTTGGAAATGGAAAACCTCAGTGATCTATATATGACCCAAATGTGCTTGTTTGGTGATCAAACTGCTAAATAACTGCAGGCAATTAAAGAATTTGCCTTTAAATGTGTGAAATCAGCAACTTGCTCTGTTACACAGTCCATAAAATACAAAGAGGGGGCAGTGTTTAGGACAGGAGGTCAGGAAGGAACACTTCAGGCTTCTGACCATTCCTCTTTCTTAAATGTGGCAGAAGGAAGACATCTGCTGAGGGTTAATTACTGTCTTTTGTTTCTCCCTCCTTTCCCAGCAGTGCCACTGGCAACCATTCTTGCAGTGTTGGAGATGGCACAAAGTATAACGACACGGACAAGTGCTGGGGGCCAATTCGACGGATTGATGCTTACAGACTCTATCTGGTGAGTTTCTGAAACTGGAATGACCATTATTTCCATTTAAACTTCTACTGGTTTGGGACTTCCTTGTAGAGATGACGTGGCTCAAGTGCAAAACAGAGATGTGAAACTTCTGGTTCAGTCTGACTTTTTGCTAAATACCCCCTCTCCGTTCTCAGTGACATGGCTGTGCTTTAGTTCGGTGACCACCAGAATAATTCTTCTGTCCTTATGATTTTGAGCTGGAGTACAGTTCTGTCCTTGTGCAGTTTTATATTGCTTAAGTAGGTGATATGTGCGTGCCAAAGGGTGTGTTTTTTTCAGTGGCTGGCTTAGTAATTCTTGCTTTAGGTGATCGTTGTCAATATAGTCGAGTATATTAAACTGTCTTCAGTACATTCTTTATGTGAGTGAAATGGTTTATGCTGCTGGAGAATCTGCTTTTTGAGAGATGATGGAAACAACCCACTTAAACAACATCCAGTGCTATATGCTGCTTTAGTAATAGCTTTCTGTCTAGTTTAAGATTGTCTATTGCATCTATTACTGAGCTGTGGTTCTGCTGTGAAATCAAGGTTTTTCCCAAAGGATGATAAACACTTGGGCTTGGGAAGAGTTGAGCTGGAGACAGATGTCAGCAGGGTAAAATGAGAAGGAGGCTGTGTGGAAACACTGCTTCGTGTGGCTTCTCTTGAAGGTCTCAGTGCGAATGTTAAGAAAAAAGGGCTAAGGTGGCTGTGCATGTGCACAGAAATCTAGGAGCAAAGGTTGAAGCAGTTTTGCAGTTTGGTACACTTTGAACCTGCTGTGGATCACATCCCTAAGCATATTTGTTCCTGCCTTACTGCAAAACTAACGCTTGGGCCTCTGAAATATTAGTAAATGTCAAAGCTTACTTAATTATTTAAGAGAAATATTATTGCTTTATTAAATTGTGACTTGGTCTGTTTCTTTAAAACTTCCAGAAGATTGAAGATTTCCTTCCTGAATTTCAATAACTCTCCCTGACCCAGCAGAAGGAGCTAGTCAGAAAAGGCAGACGTACATTAATTACTGCCTGCATGTCTCAGATATTATGTCTATAATTCATGAAGGTAATTGTTGTTAGGACTTGAAAAATTAAAAAATTAAGACTGTGTAAGCATTAGACTTGCTGTCTGTGTACATAACTCTCAGAGGAGCTTTTCCCTCTGCTTGTCTCCTCTTGTGGATTTGGAGAATAAATATCTGCAGTCTTTGCCAGCGGTTAATCCTTCTCTGCTCAGTAATTGCAGTGAGGTATTTGGTGCTTTTCTCTGCTCTTCCTTAGAAGCAGGGAGGGATTGTTTGGGGGAGAATGTACCAGTCTGTTGTGGGTTACTGGAACGTGGGGGTTCTCATTTGCTGTCCTCAGGAGTAAACTGGGTATCAGCATTACCTCCAGCTTGTGGGGTTTTGTTAAACTCTCTAATACTTCTTACTGCATGGGAGTAAACTGGATATGGGCTACTTCCAACTCTGCTGGTCACACTCCCTGCTTGTCCCTGGGGGTTTTACTCTCCTGAAAACAAAAATGATGATGACTTCCTTAGAAAGGGACAAGAGAGAATAATTTATAAAGTGTTCAGACCCACTGACACAGCATTGTAATGCGGCTGCTCTGGAGTGACTGTGCTGGTTAATATTTTTTCTTGGCGTTTATGTTTGCAACCTGGACAGCTGGTGGTCAGTGCTTAAAGCTCTTCCTTTTTCTGGGGATGGGAGAGCAGGGGTAGGGAGTCACTTGACTTCCAGCAGAATATTTAACAACAAAACATTGGGATCATCTCTACAAGTTTTGTGCAAGGTTCTCATGGATAGAAGTGGAGTCTTGAAAAGCTGAAACTTGCCTGTCTGAAGGGGAAGACACAAGCTGGAAGTGAGGAGGGTGGATGCATGGAGAGCATAGCCATTCTCTTGACCCCAGGGGATCATGCCCATCAAGAACTTGCTCTGCTTTCTTGTCTCTCTCTTTTTTGAATTCTTGCTTATTGGAATAATTCAGGTTCCACGTTTCAGTGGACAAACAAGGTCTCTTTTTGCAGGCTAAGTTCCCTTGTGGCAAGGGGACAGATGGACACTGTGATCCCAAAAGAAAGCAGCTGAGTGTTTGGATCAGCCCTTTTGTCCTAAATGCTTCCTCTAGTTTTCTTATCTCATCTTAGTACTGATTTTAGATTTAAGTGACTTTTAGGAGCAAGATGGGCAGATGTAACTGGAATTTCTTGCCCATTCCTGCAAAGCAGATCTCTGTATGTTGTGCTATATTTCTTACTCTCTCTGCATGACCCCACAGAAAGCCTTTTTTTGGACTACCAGGAGAAATAATCTATTTGAGGTTTTCTGGGGAAGTGGTGCCAATGGGAGCTTCCTTGTGCCAAGTACCACCAGTCTGCCAAAGATCTGGGCTGCCTTCCTCCTGTCGACTCTTTCTCTCCCAACACTTTGTCTTCTTTTCAACAAAACCCATTTCAAGCATTGGCTCTTCAAGCTGGAGGTGGAGAAGGAAATAATGACTGATGTAAAAATCCTATTTCACGGTGTATTGTCCAAAAAGGCCTCTGGAAACTGTCAGCTCTGATCACTGTGAATGGAAGCTGAAAACTATGTACATAATGAGAGTATTTAGACAGATTAAATTCTTCTCTTGAGACTTGCTTGTCTGTGCAGCATCTTTATTGCCTCTCCAGAATTTCACACCTAAATGTGGCTGCAGAGTCTTCAGGGACCGCTGGGCCCCTATTAACCTTTGTCTGAGCAAATGGTTATCTTGCATCTTGTTTGTAAATTGCCTTGGAAAATAAAAGCTTGTAAAACAGATAAGTGCAGGGAATGCTGAAACAGATTGTTGCTCCTGTCCCATCACTTGCTGCTAATATTTGCCTCGTCTTTGGGACTGCAGGAGTCATGGGAGGTTTCAAAGGTGGGCAGAGCTGTGCCATTGCAGTCCCACAAGGGCAAGACCATGCAGGGTGAATCGGCTGGAGGAAGGGGGTGTGTTGGGTGGCCCAGTGAACTTGTTAAAAGCAAGCACTGAAGCACTGATTAGTGATAAAGCAGATCGATGACTTCCTATCTGCGCTTCAGATCCTCACTGTGCTGTTATGTCCTCCGTGGCTGAAGTGACTCCCAATCCCTTGGTTATCTTGTTAGCAATGCTAAGGACAGGATTGGGCTCTCTTCACCCTGAATTCACTGTCCAGTGCTGTTGCCCTGTCCCACTTTCTGTAAGGTCAACTGGGCATCTTCTGTGTAGTCTATGGGACAGGGGCAGTGGATTTAAGTTTCAGATCTCTCATCGTAACACTTTCTTGTCTTTGTGTTTCAGTGCTGTAGGAGTGTGACATGATAGTCCCTGTTTCTAGAAAGCAGATACTGAGATAAATAAGAGATTAAATCCTGGGGATCAGCAGCCATTCAGAGTGTCTGATCCAAAATGCATTCATGATCTGGCAAACGGCATTTCTCTTCCGCAGTCTTGTAGCTAAACCCTGTCCTCTCAGCGCTCTTTTGGCAAATTGGGGCCCAGTGTCTTCCCAGGATGGAGAGGAAATGGCTTAAATTCTCAGGGGGAGACGTGTGCCTTTGAGAAGAGGCACTGGCACAGGTACCCCCAGTAGCCTGGCTCCGTGGCATGTCAAAGCAACCAGGTGCATCTGTTCTGTCTGAGTCTCTGTTCGTTTTTTGAGCTGATTGGGAAAGGGACGCTGCATCCGCTTTTGCCGGTTCACAGATGCTGCAGTTTTGCAGGCAGCCCAGCGGGTACAGCCCGGGCGAAGATGGGAGCGCAGATGGTTTAATGGAGATTATCCCAGTTGGAAACGTGCTTGTGCAGTGAATAAAATGAGCGGGCTCGCATGCTCTTACCATCCCTCTTCAGGAGGGGACAATGTCACCCCAGCCTGACACTCTGATCAGAATACCCAGCGACCAGAGCAGGGCTGGGTTGCACCTGCAGGGGGAGGCTGTGCCAGGGGGGTGAGGAGGTAGGCTGAGGACACATACAATTGCTCAGTGCCAGCAGAACCTAATCGGCAAATGCGAAGGCTGAACTGATAAGTGTTGATGTAGATCCCCTTTACCTAGGTGCTGCTTGCTCTGCCCTCCCTTGCTGTGGGCTGGAGTGCCGTGCTCTGTACCACTGGGGTACGTGCTCTGCTTCCCTCCTCAGCATTTCTCTTTCCTGACTGCTCTGGTATTGGTATCCCTGTTTGGTTTTTTTTCAGATACATCGGTCTGCACTAGGTCTTTGGGCTTGTTCAGTGCATGTTCTTGTGGCCTCTGTCCATGATTGCCTTTTGACGTCTGTGGGTTTTCTTTGAGGGTTTTTATGTTATGCCTCCCCAGCAGTGATATGAGGGGAGTTCTCGTGGCAGTACTTGAACATCCATGCTTGATCTAAGCTGTCTCTTGCCAACTAGGAGCTGGAGAAACAGAGCTGGAGTAGTGCTGCAAGCAGACCTCTTCTTCCAAGGACACCTGGGTTCTCTATGCTTGTTCCCTTTTCCTCTGCCCTGCAGCAGCATCCGGTAATAAATGGGTCACAGCTGCTGTTTCCTGGATGTTTGTTCTTACAGGTCTTAGTGTCCAGAGACCTTGAGACCAGCGGTGGGAAAAGGAAAGATAACTGCTTCATGGCAGGTGTCCGGAGCAGGGAGGGCTAATTTTACAGCAAATCAGTCAGAAAGGTTTGGAGTATTTGCGCAGGGCTCCCAGGGTGACTTGAGGGAATAGAAGGAAAGCTGATGGAAGTTTATTCTGTTAGTGTGAAGCCATCATCTTGTTGAAATAAATTGTTCAAACTGTAGCATTGCTGTATTCCAGGTTACCCTAGCTTATAGCAGGGATGCAGCAGCCCTAGGTCACTGTTAGCCTGTGACCCTGCATATCCTATCAGAAGTGAATCGTGGTAAGACTTTCCTGCCAAACAGATCACATTGTATTCCTACAAAAAATGTTCTGATGTCTTTGATTATGATACTGATAGAGAAATACAAAGAAGGCAGCTGCTACTTCTGTGCATAGCTGCTGTTCTGAAAGCCTTCAGAACAGGGAAAAGCCTCTCAAGGATTCCAAATGGAATGCCGTTTCTGTATACAAGCACTTGGGTTTTGAGCCATTGCTGTGGCGCTGGAGCAATGAGTACTGCATTAAGCATAAATTTCAATAGCCCTAACTGTTTGTTACAGGTGCCTCTGAAATACAGCTTTACTTGGCTAAAAGCCCAGTCTCAGGGGCTGATTGGAGTCTTCTCATGCTTCTCTTCTAGTCAGCTTCCAAAAAGTAAGGTCAGTCAAGTTGCTGTTTTGCTCTGGAGTGGTTGAAGAAGGACAGGAGCCAGGTTTGTTCAAGACAAATGGTGCCTGGATGTGGGACAGAAAGGCAGATCTCAGCTATTTTTTATTGTGAAACTAATAAGGTTGAAATTGGTACAGAGCCTTGTTAATATGGCATAAATCCTTTCTCCTGCACTCTGGTCCATTCTTCTTCGCTGGGCTTGTCAATGAATTCTTTCGATCGCTGGCTTGTTATATGCCTGTGACAGACAAACACACCCCTTGTGTTTCCCAGTGCAAAGGGAACTTCAGGTAACAACTGGCCTTGTGAATAAGAGACTTTTCCTGACCTGGCAGGAGGAGAGCAGAGAAGCACAGTGCTGTGGGAGTGGAATATAAACTTATTACTTATTGTGCTGGTGACCTGTGAGCTGGAGCTCAGTTTCTGCAATGTAATTTTCCTTGCTTTCCTTGTAACTGATTGCATGTGGAGTAAAAGAAACATCAGCCATAAGGAAAGCGACCCTGTTGCTAGGGCTGGGCAGGAGAGTCAGCCTTGGCAGTGAAGCAACTGTAAGACCGTGAATTGAAGCAACTAACTTTAAAGGATTAGCTTGTCTCTTTTCACTGGAAAATCAATAGTCCAGGGGTCTGGACTCTGTTTTCTGCACAGAGTTGTCTGTTCACAATCAGAACTGTGTTTTTTTTCTTTATGTGGAGCTTGGATTATGCTGTTACTTGGTCTTGGAGCTTTTCTAGAAGGCCAGTCCTTCCTTTCTGCCACCTCAAGCTGGTTGGTAAGGGCTGCGTGGAAGGGAAGGGTGCTGTGCTGCTGGTTGTATGCCTGGCCAGATGTGCTGTAGGTGCTGCCAAACCTGAAGAGAAGCATGGTGGCTGATGTGACAGGCAGAGGCTCATGTACACTTGGCTTCCCATAGAAGAATGTCCTGCACTCTTTAGTGCTTGGTTTGAGTCCCCATCCATGGAGGGATTTAAAAGATACATAGATGTGGTGCTGAGGGACATGGTGGTGACTGGACAGTGTTTCCTTAATGATTGTCTTTTCCAACCTAAATGGTTCAGTGATCCTATGTGATAATGGCGGGCATGAACCTTGTGAGCAACCCAGCTAAACAAAATGGGCACAGAAATGGCTCTAGATAGATCTCTGTTTGCTTTTTTGCCCTTCCTGCAGTTACAAGCTCACCAGAAATATTTACTGGGCTCAAATTGCAGTCCCTCTACCCAGCAAATCTACCTGAGCAAGGCTGAGGCCACACTGCTGCTTTTCCTAGCTAAAACTGTCCTTTGGAGTGGACTCCTGGGCAGCTGGGCACCAAAGCTGGCAATTGCCTCTCTTGATATCAGAGACTAGTGTCCCTCAAACAGAGCAGATGTCAAAACCGATATCTCTGTGATCATCCACCCACTGCACCAAGTTGCACAGATTTAACAAAAGAGCCTTTTAAAATTCTTCTCTTGGGCTAGATGGTTCCGGCAGACTCCCAGATCTTTCCTTTTTGGAACACTTGTAGGAAAGAAGTAATAAATGCATTTCCCCTGTGCAGTTTTATTTTGTGCAGTGATGGTGACATCATCCTGGAAACCAGAGTTGGAGAAGACCTGTTAAGTCAGCTAAGTGCTCCCTGGGGAGATGCAGAACCAGCCTTGTTCTCAACAGCTTATTTTCTAGTATTGTCCCCAGTTTTGTTTTTAAACTGAGGTCTCACTTTGCTGCCTGCCTGATTCGCATCAGTGTTTTCATCAAGTAAGACAGGAGTCTTGACCTCTCCTCCCCTGAAATTGCTGTTAATTTCTTTCTGTAGAGGCAGAAAGCAGCAGAACTGAAGAACTGCATAGTTCCACCACTCCAAGCATGACCAGAGCTGTGGAGGAAAGAGCTGTGGACAGGCTGGTCTCTCTGAATATGTCTGCAACTTGTTAATCTCCTCCTAAATTGTGCTCTATGTCTGGGTGAGATCAGTGATGCTCTTGTCCAAAAATGTGGATTTTTGGACGACATCAGCAAATCCCACACATGGCTCATGCTTCTGTAAGCAGGACTATAAATACAAATAATGCAGCTGGGATTTATCTTGTAAGTTGAAGTCAGTATAATGCTCTCAGGCAGAGCTGATCTCTGAAGCCTGTTGCACCAGTTTGGTGTGTACTGCACTGGGAAGGCTAGAAGCAAGCAGAGGCAACTAGGCAACTAGCAGAGGCAACTAGCCCCCAAGCAACTTTATTTCTTGCTTTGGTGCTGCTGCTGAGTAGTTACAAAATGTGGGACATATCCCTTTCTTTCAGGCAACTCCTGGCGGATACAGTGAAACAGATAATAGTGTCCCTGAAGTCCTCTAGGCAGCTGAAGAACGGTCTGAATCTCAACTGAGAAGTTTGTAGGGGGAGAAGTCAAGAGGAAAACCAATAACTTAGTGGTGGAGGCTGTTTGTGATGCAGCAAACAAGGGTTTACTAGCCTTCAGGTACTGTCCTTACTGAACCCAAGGACCTCCTAACCCTGGCAGTATGTAGGTTGATGTGTATGCAGGGCTCTCTGAGCATCTGTATCCTGCTGGTCCATGTCTCCCTCACTTTACAGTAGCTCAGGGGCTGTGGGAGGCAGTATAAATATTGTTGTAGCTGCCAATCCCCTGTCAGGAGAGGCTGTGAAGACGCAGGAATTTGGGGCAGTGACTGTATATTAAGGTTGTGCCTTCATACTTAGTTGGAGGGAACTCATTAAACTCTTGTACCATGCTAATAAATTGAGGGCTGGGGGGCTGTTGAAGGCTATCCAGTGTCAGAAAGGAGGACTCCTATTTCTTTGTTTATGGGAGGTTGAAGCAAGTTGGTGGCGAGTGGTACAGCCTGACCTGGCTCTGCAGCTCCTTTGCTGTCCTTCCAAGTATGACAAACCAACCATTCTGTTCTCCTGCATCTATCCACTTTGCTGCTTCCCTCCTGCTTGTTCAGATGCAATTAGGAGATGCAGAATAAGGGGGAGCCAGAGGTCAAGGAGGCGGTAAAGTGATTACAAGATGCTGCAAATGGCTGTGCCATAAATACTGCAATGATGAAAAATTAGATGCCCGTCACCTCAGGGTTAGAGCTGGCCTCCATCTTTCTCTTGTTATGAAAAATGCTAATGGAAGTGTGTTTACCCCGGAGAGTGCAGGTTTGCCGCTGGCTCTGATCCTGCACACCCCAGGTGTGCCAGGCATTGCTATCCTTGCATGGAATGACTTTCGGAAAGTACTTTGTGCCTGGATTCCTTCACTTTAAGCAGTGAACGATCTGGTTTTCCAAAGTGGAAGGTTCCTGCTGCTCAGAGATAGGCCAGCTCCAGACACAGACTGCAGCCCTGAGTCAGGATGGAGTGAGGAGAGCAGCGTCTTCCTGCATTGCCTTGCTGTCCACATGCTGCTTCTGCTTTGACCTCACAAACCTGCAAGTAGAGGCTGTTCAGTTGCTAGCTGCTCTTTGATGTGTTGGATGCCCAGTAAGAGCAGAGCTTGCAAGGACATCAGCTGGAACAAATACCTTTGGTTGCTGCATGAGCAGTCAAAATCAAAAGCTGCTTCTGGTCTAGAGCCTTTGAAAATCCCTAGATCATACTTGTGTTCACTAAACTAAGTAGCTTTGGGGTTGGAGGTGCTTCTTTCCATTTCTCATAGAAAGTCTTCCATTTTGAAGAAACACTGGAAGCTCAGTGGCACAGTACCCATAAGAAGCTCATCCAGCTGCTATGGGTTTGAGTTGGTTTGTGGGCACAAACCAACCTGGCAGCAGCTGAGATCTTAGTTCATGGAGGATACCTCATCCTTGCCTTCAGGGACTGGGGAGGAAGATGGGTATGTCTTCTTGGGTCCAGTAATACCTTCCTGTGTGTTACGACTAAGCCTCTGTCAGGTATCTTAGGAGAAGCCTGTCAGTTACCAGAGCTGCTGTGGCAGCAGATGCCTGCTGTACTTGGAGTGTAACTGCCCTTATTTCTTTATCTATAAATACTCCTTGTGAGATGTCTGGTGGTTGCATCTTCTTTTTGTTGTGACTTCTTGACTCTACAAGGGATCTGGAGGTTAAAATCCCTCTTGCCTCTCAACTTCTTGGAGCAAACCTTGTTCTGTGGCTGGCTTATCTCTTCTCAAACAACTTTTAAGAGCTTCATAATCACTCGTCTTCTGATAGCTTGCTGCCTATCAGCAGAGCCCCTGCTGCAGCCCTGCTTCCAGCCTTGAGAGGCTGTGAATCTTCAGTTTTTATTAAAAATTCCCCCCCCCCCCAGCTATCTAAAGCTCCTTCCTGAACAATCAGATTCCTTTCATGTATTTATATTTGTACTGTCCACTGCAAGGGGTAAAGCTTTACCAACGAAAGCTTGGATCACCGCCCTCACTGATGTGCCATCTGGCTCTCTAGCTTGAGATATGAGCTCACGCAGGAGAGAAACGTGGCCTTGTCACCCTAGTGAAGGGGAGGGGAGATGGCAGTGGGGGCACTGCATTGCACTCCAGACCCTTTTTCCTTGATGGATTTTAGCTGAAAAGCACTGAATCCCTGGCACGAGTGGCTGTAGCTTGCCACTGGGTAGTGTAGCAGTTACCACACTTGAAGTGGATGCAGAGGAGCTACTGAAGACTGCAGTTGGATGTTGGTGGAGCTACAAGTAGCTCTGAAATGTTACAGAGCTCTGCTTTATTTTTCTAGGAGTCCCAAATGGGAGGGAGGAAAGCACCTTACATTTAATATTTCTTTCCAAATTTAGTGCTAAAAATTCCCTGGGGGTGTGAATAAGTACACCAGGGCCTTAGAAACTGCTCTGCTCAGGACAGTATGTCTGGTTCAAGCTTCCAACCAGGGATAAAACCTCTGACCTGTGTCAGTGCTGGAACATCAGGTTTTGCTTTTCAGTTTATTTTTAACTAGATGTCTTTTTAGACAACAGAGAAGAGCACCTGCGGTGGGAGCAGAGCAGCCAGTCCCTGTTTTTCCTAACATCTTGTTTGAGCTCCGTACTTGTGCTGTGTGGTTTTGTTGGATTGTTTTGCCTGTCTCCTCTAGTGCCTATCTGGGTTGTGAAATAGCTCTGAGCTTGGGGACGTCTTGCAAAAGCAGAACAAGTGTCAGAATTGCTACTCCTGACAGCGTGGATGAAATGTCTGCTGTATCCTCCCATGCTCAAGGAGGCTGTCCTTGTATCTGAGCGCTGACTCAAACACAGCTTCCTCGGGGAGGTGCTCATTCAGTAGAGCTTGTGTCATCCTGTCGCTGCCTTGCTTTCCTGTGGGGATGCTGTGTGCCTGTAGTCCTACAGAGGACACTAAACTCTGAGGTTTCCGGCCAAGGTGGCAAAATCTACCAAGGAGAGTGATGTCTTTTGTTAAACCAGTAACTTTCTTTTTGAATGTCAGCTCGCTCCCTTTAGAGCAGTGTTATTTCACAGAACCATAGGATTGTTTAGCTTGGAAAAGACTTTTAAGATCATCAAGATCAAGCATTACCCTGGCTACACCAAGCCCACTGCTAAACTGCTTCAGCCTGGAGAAGAGGAGGCTGAGAGGAGACCTCATTGCTCTCTACAACTACCTGACGGGAGGTTGGAGTGTGATGGGGGTTGGTCTCTTCTTCCTAGTGACCAGAGGAACCATAGGACCAGAGGAAATGGGGCCAAGTGGTGCCAGGGGATGTTCAGATTGGATCTGAGGTAAAACTTCTTCCCAGAAAGAGAGGGGAGGTGTTCAAACAGGCAGCCCAGGAAAGGGGTGGAGGCACCATCCCTGGAGGGGTTAAAAAAAGTGTGTTTCAGGAGGTGGGGTAGTGGTTGGGGGTTGTAGGATGGTTGAGCTTGATGATCTTGAAGGTCTTTTTCAGCCTTGATGATTCTATGATTCTATACCATGTTGCTTAAGCTCCATACTGTCTTCTGTCATGTGGCAGAGAGGTACTGTTGCTCAGCAGTGAGATCTGGACATCAGTATCTGCAGAGGTAGAGTTGGTACCACCCTAAGATGAAGGTTTTCTGAGATGTTTGCACTTATTTTTTGAAGGGGAAGCAAAAGGCTCTAAAGAAGGATTTGTTTTCAAGAAGAAAGAGACAGTTGCTTTTCACTTGTGCCCTGTGACGGGACCGGGGCAAAGGGTGTCAGTTGGACCACAGGAAGTACCATTTCAGTATGAGAAAAAAATACTTTAAGGGTTACAGAGCAGTGAAACAGGTTGCCCAGAAAGGGTGTGGAGACTCCTTCTCTGGAGACTTTTAAGACTGTCTGGATGCATTTCTGTGTAACCTGTCTTAGATTTTATGATTCTGTTCAAGCAGGGGTGTTGGACTCAGTGACCCCCTTCCAACCCCTAATGATCTGTGTATTTTGCGTGAGGATGAGGAAGGCTGGGAGGAGGAGAAGACAACAAAGGGTGGCTGGGGCCTCAGCCCAAGGGAGGTATTTAAGGAGGCACCGCTATGTTTACCATCTTCATATTAAAACTGCAGGATTCTTGCCCTAATATCTGAGACTTATTAACTTCACGCTGGTATGATAACCCTGAGCCACACAAATACATCCATTCAAAACCTCTCAAACTTACTTTGCTCTGCTCCTATTTGTTACGTTTAACAAGGTTGTTCTTCATGGTCTCTCTTTGCTTAGCTAAATATGCTGCTTCTACTCAATGTGTCCAAACGTTTCCAGGCTCTGAAAAACCAAGAACCAGTAGCTACTGTTTTTAATTCACTATGCAGCAAGCCCCAAAGACAGATGCAGTTCTAATGGATGAGTTTGTGGACCATGACAATAAACAAGTTCTGATGACAGTTATGAATGAAGCTGGAGTGCAGCTGGTCAAATGTATGCAGGCACTAGACTTAATGCTGTAACCACTGCATCTAATACATCAGTCAGCGGTGCTGGGATGCTAATTGTGCTGCCTGAGCCGTATTGGCTTTCTCTGTAAAAGCCACATGCTGCGAAGCAGATGAAAGCTATTGAACTGTACTGATTCAGTGTGATAGATGGACCCTTCAGGTCCTTAAAGAAGCTCTTTGGTCACTAGAGCCCTCTGAGTGATTTAAAGCATGTTTGTATGGTCTGGGAAACTCTTGGCATTAGCTGGCCATCACTTAGTGGTTGAGAGCTCTCTTGGTGGTCCTCTTGGCTGAAACTAAGCTGATAAAACCAGACAGATGTCCTATTAACAATTGATCTTACTTTTGCTTTTCAGATAAGCCAATAATTAAGGTTATGTAAGCAAGTTTTAACATAAGAGCTTTAATAAAACATACTTTTAGAAATATATATAAATATATTCCAGGCAATGGTAAGCCCTAGCTAGTTTCTCCCATGACAAGAAGGCTTGAGTTGACCAGCCTGTGTTTCACATTGAGATACTCAGAGCCGACAAGTACAGAGGCTGCAAAAGTGGTGTCAGCTGAGTTGCCAGCTCAGAGAAGCTCCCAAACCTCGGTGCCTGTACTGTGGTGGCTTGGCTTGGTGGGAGGAGTAGATTTGAAGACCCTCCCAGGGCTTGAGCAGGCTGCTGTGCTGCTCGCTGCTTCTGTGAGCCTGCAGGGAAGAGCGTAATTCAGAGTGACAAGATGCTGTTCTTTCCTCTACACTAGCTGGCTTCTAATTTTCTGACTGGAAATGTCAGTAGGAGTAAGAAAAACACGTTGGTTTTCTGGTCGGTAATGTGCTGGATGTTCATACTGTTTGTCAGCATGAGAAAGGATGGAAAAATAACGAATTTTGCCTCTGTTGGATTTATTT
Organism: Upupa epops; assembly: GCA_013397515.1. NCBI lineage: Eukaryota > Metazoa > Chordata > Aves > Bucerotiformes > Upupidae > Upupa > Upupa epops. Next base: position 1,384,518 of record VZRI01003324.1, read on the forward strand.
GCTGTGTGTGGGCTCCATATCTCCTGTGCAGCAACCCTGGCCGCTTGTCTGGCTTCTTCCCTTTAGTGGAGGAGCTTGGGGAGAAATTAAGGAACACTTTTTAATAGCCATTCCTGGGCAAAACCACAGTGAAGGTTTCTCTCTGCTGCCCTGGGAATATAAACAGCATTTAATAGGTCTGACCCTCCGTAGCCGAAGGGAGCACTCCTTTACCTCGTTTAAGTTTAGCAATGAATCAGCCACATACGGCGGTTGTTTCTAATAAGAAACCACTTCACTAGTAGAAAAATCCTTACCAGTAGAAAAATCTTTAATCAAACTTGACTCTACTTGTTCTGCCTTAGGTTAATTTGCTGAAGCTTCAGAAGAGAATGATAAATTCTTAGAAAACATCTCATCTAGCTCAAGAGGTGAGCTGGAAAACCCGGGAGAGCTTTCGGATGCACCGGAGCTCTGCATAGCTGACTCCTGGCAGGGCTGACTGAGTGGTTCTCCGTGTAGGTTTCAGTTTGTTTGAATTACATGTGTAATGAAGCACTTTGTAAATTATATCCCTCTGGGGGAGATGTGCTTGGAAAACATCAGGTGGAAAGTTTGTGTATATTTCTGAGGTGCTTATTTGGGCTTACTTTTTCCTTAGGGAGAAGTTAGGAAACTAATTAGTGGGTCAGAAGAGCGTTTAGATGTCTAGCACAGACAGGCAGAGGAAGCCAATATCCTCCTTCTAAGTGTCGTTGTCTCTTCCCATCCTTCAGTGCTTTGAGGGTAACAGGGCCCTAGCACAGGGTCCCTACAGAGGTTGTGGAGTCTCCCCCTCCACACCCATTTGGATGCATTCCTTTGTGACGTTCTCTTGGTGGTCCTGGAGAATGGGGTTCTCTCTAGCAAGGGGGTTGGACTAGATAATTATAGAGTTCCCATTCTCTGCCTCTGTGATTCTGAGAATGTGTTTAAATCGGCTTCCTGGCCTCAGGACTCTTCTGAAGGCTGGTGATGAGATTAGCAGTAATCCAAGGACTCAGTCCTTGCCCCTCGTGCCCTGGTTATTAGTGAGGAACTGACCCCTCTGTCCTACCCTTTGCCGAATCCAGTTGAGCTGGGGCTTGTTTCACTTGGAGCTGATTTTAATCTGCCTGTTAATGTCCTCTTCTGCCCACTTTTCTCCTCTTGACCAGTCCAGCATGCTCTGTGCCTCCCCTCCCTGAAAGTGTTTGGCACAAATCTCTGCAAAGCTGAGCAACTTCATCTCATTCCCAGCCTTTGCATCGTTTGTATTGATCTGTGGATATTCGTCTTGGTTCGCTAATGGGCGTCAAGTGGAAAAGTTAATACATTTCTGCTGCATTTGAATTCATCTCTCACTTGGTTCCTTTGGACCAGCTCCAGGATCTTGTTAAGAACAGAAGACACTGATCATCTTAAAGGCTGTGAGGGGAATCCAACCATTCAGGCACAACGGTTTGCATCTCTTCCCCATGAGTGGAGCAGTAAAGCCTACAGAGAAGGGGGTGGGTTGAAATAGTCACTCAGTGGGTTTAGTTGTTTAAGATGTCTGGAGCACTGGAGAAACACTGCAGCAGGTGGAGTATAATGTCTAGAACTATTCCTTGTGCTTCATTAGCAGATATTGGGGAGCACATAGGAGACCTGGGTTCTTCCAGCACTTAATTCTGGAGCTCCCAACCTAAGAAGGATATGGACCTGTTGGAGTGGGTCCAGAGAAGGTGATGAAAATGCTCAGAGGGCTGGAGCAGCTCTCCAATGGAGAGAGGCTGAGAGAGCTGGGGTTGTTCAACTTGAAGAGGAAAAGACTTGAGGGACACACCTTATAATGACCTTCCAGTCCCTGAAAGGGGCTGTCAGAAGCCTGGGGAAGACTATTCACAAGGGCAGAGAATGATAGGGTGAGGGCTTATGGTTTGAAGCCAGAAAGATAGATTTAGGCTGGACATGATGTTCTTGAATCTGAGGGTGGGGGATTCCTGGAACAGGCTGCCCAGAGAGGGGGTGGAAGCCACATCCCTAGAGCCATTCAAGGTCAGGCTGGATGGGGCCCTGGGCAGTCTGTTCTAGTTACAGATGTCCCTGCTTGTTGTAGGGGAGTGAGACTAGACCTTTGGTTCCAACCCAACACGCTCTATGATTCTATGAGTCTATGATTCAGTGATTAATGAAGCTTTTCCTCTTTTTCTGCTTCTGCCAAATCCACCCTAACACAGCTCTTCCCTTGGTACTTAAGACAAATCTGGGTTCCGGACCCAGCTGCCTCAGTGCTCAGTGATCTCATGTCAATCCTTGTCATGGTCTGAGGTGCTGTTTTTCCAATTGGTTCTGGTGCCTTCTAATCTACAGAAGACACCTGTTCCTTAATTATCACCAGCCTTCGTCCGTCTCTTTTTGTTTCGGCTCTTTGTGACGCAGGAGCTATTAACACAATTTGAAGGGAGGCTGTGTTGAGCAGTGTGTGTGTCAGGAGAGGAGCCTGAAAGGGATTAGTCACAAATGTAAGAATAATTTCCAGTTAGAGAGTTGATGCGTACTTTGGTTTGCTCTGGGCACTTGACCTAAGTCACTCTTTAAAGTTGATTTAGTCCTTCAGGGTTTGTGCACTACTCTAGGATGGAGTGTCCTTCTGCAGAGGGCAGGAGACAGGAGTTAAACTAATGACAAGAAAGGAACAAGAGTAAAAAAACTACTTGTAACCAGCTGGTTTGCTTCTGGGTTCAAACTGGAAGTGTCTTAATTGTTAAAGCTAGGTTACTCTTGCCTGTGTTGTATTCTCTGCAATTTCAGTGTTTCCTCTGAGGATCCTCAATTACTTCTGGATTCTGAGCATGCTTGCTGTCCCTTCTTTCCTTTTATTTTTTTCAAGCAGAAAAAACAAGCCTGGGTGGAAATGAGGGCCTCAGATCAGAGTACGTCTTCACCGAGCGACGTGTGAAACCAAAGGTTCTCTCCTTTGGTCCCCCTTCTGGGTTTACTTTGGCCACCTGAGAATACTCGTGATGTGAGGCGTTTCCAATTTGCCTTGCAGATATTCTGAAACTGTCTCAAAAAAGGTGTCTTGGGGTTGTACTTGTCTTAAAATAGCTTGGATTCTGTTCTGTCTCTGACTCTGTTGGGGTCGGCAGAGACCTTGAGGCTCCACCGCCTGCCCTTTTGAATCCCAGGTCTTCCCTTCTGGTGACACCATTTTTCAAACTGCTTTAAGGAGTCATAGAAAAGAGCAACCTGTAAATATTAATGTTGAATATTTGTATTTAAAAATCCCTTTGGGATGATCAACAAATCTGTACCGTGTGCACTGTGGCTTTCCAGACACTGGCAGCTCACAGCTTTTGGACCTCCTCGTGTATCACCAGCTATGGACAACAGGCAGAGTAAGAGCTCATCCCATTTCGTCTCACGTCCCTCATTTCAGACCTCATCAAGGCCTGTTGTCCTCCTGAAGTAAAGGCTTCTCTGTCTGGCGTAGGTAGGAGCTCTGGTGTTGCTCACTGCCTGGGCAGAGGGGATGGCGCTGTGCAGGACGCTGCTTCTCAAGCCCTGGGCTGCCTCATGTGCCTGAGAAGTGTCAGAACACACTCACATGGGAAGATGTTGTAATCCTAATCTCCAGTTTTGTTGGAGATTAAACTGGTGTTGGGTGTATTTTGCAATGCAGATGAATGAGCTGCAAGACTCATTCATATGTTAGATGTTTCAACATACATCTAAGAGGGTGGTGAAGAGAGATCTCTCCTTGTTGACATAGCCTTTACTTTCCACCCTGAATGAGATTCTTTCTTAGAAATATCTCTTTGAATTTGGTTTTTGGCCTCACTTTCTGCAGGTATTCAGCTCCCAATTCAACAGCTTGATAGTTAGGCCTAACTTCCCACTGCAAAACAAGCAACTTAAAAGTGAGGGGAAAAAACCATTCCAGGCAGACCTGGCTCCATTGCTGGTGAGTCTGGGACACCTCAAAACAACCCCATCAGTGTTAATGTGAGCAGACCGGTCACAGTTATTGCTATTCAGACCTAAACTAAGCGGGTACCCAGACAAAGAGGCCACGGTTTAATATTTAATGTTCCATAAGGCTGCACTGAGAGCTTTTACTGAGATGCGTCAGTAAAGGAGTGCTGGAGCAGTGATAGTGAGAGGCTGAGAGCCAAGAGGATCCTGCGCTTTGCTTCTGCCCGAGGCATGTTCTCTGATACCAAGCAGCTTGCTTGACCCCCTGTGTCTCAGCCAACTTGGCTGTAAAATTAAGCAACAAAGAAAGCTCCATGACAAAGAGACATGTCTGGAGGTAAACTTTCAAGGCAAGCTTTGCTCTACTGATAAGTTTGTCTTAGTAGCAGGATTTCAGGTTTTTAACCTACTCAGTGTGTTTTTTGTTGTCCTTCCAGACAGCATTCACTCTCCTTCTGGGTCCTTTCACCTTCTTCAATGTGCAGAAGACCAAGTACCTTCAAATCATGACGTCCCTCATGAGATGGATCGGTGAGTCTTGGTCAGCCCTTTACCATAGGTGAACCCAGGTCACGCTATTGATGCATCTCTTTGGCAGGATGTTCTTGTTTGGAAGCAAGTACTTGACAAAACAGTCTGTTTGAGGAGGATTGTCCAGACATGATAAATATTTGAGGAAGAGGATTTTTGTTCTAGGATGAAATTTCTGATTAAAACAAAACAAATTGTTCTCAGTCAGGCATGAGCTGGTAGATGAAGTTTTAATCTGGTTTGTGTGAGAGGTAGAAGGGATTTGGAAGTCTCCTGTGGGGGTGGAGCTAACCCTGATACCTACTGGTTGTTGTTCGGCAGTAAGTTTCTCATTCTGTCAGCATGTGTAGAACAGACTTTGAGCAATCTTTGGTTTGATCTGAGAACAAAACACTGCTGCCAGACTTTACACCCTTAGTTTTATCATCTGTTTGTATTTCTTTTTGATGAGCCTTGCTTTAGCGTAGGATGTGCAGCACTGGAAACCCCCAAACAAATGTGCATTGTCCTCAGGAAGTCCCACTCTCATGAATTCTCTGCAAAATCATATTGCTGACAACATCTGGGAAGACAGATAATTCCCTTAAGGGAAATAAAACACCACTGCTTTGTGGGTTTTGCAGTGCCTTTGTCATCCAAAGATGCAGCTGTCTCTCACCTGGTTTGTGTGTGTGTATGTGTGTACATACCCTTAATGGCTGAGAGGTGGGTGTGTTATGGAGACTCAGGATGAAGTTTGTCTTGTTTTGGGTAACCAAAGCAGAGTAACTGATATTCAGGGCTACCAGCAAGGGTGTTGCAGCAACAGCAGTATTGCTGGAGGTTAACAGTCTCCTGATTCATGGCTCCAGAATATTTAGGCACAGAATTAACTCTGTTTATACCTATCACTGACCTGGAATAGGAAGAAAAGCAGCTTCTCAGACCATTTCCCACTGCACCTATACATTGACCTGACTTCAGCTAGATATCACCCCTTTTGTGTTATTTCAGAGCCCTGTGATTCTGTTTGGAAGTGGCTGGCAGTTGCTGTAGATGAATAGACATCCTTGTTTCTAGAGAACATCTGGGATGGGGTTAAGCAGTTGTCACCCAGGAAAATGCGGTTGGATTTTAAGCCCTCAAGTCTCAGCCACTGAACAGCCTGAGTTAACAGATTCTGACCTTGGATGGTGACAACCTGGATGTCTGTTTTTCCCTTTTGTTGTCTGAGCACATGAAAGGTTTGAAAGCCCTAATGTTCTTCTGAGAGAGACGTTATATCATTAAGGGGTATTAAAGGAAGTTTTGGGGCTTTTTATTAAAAAAAAAGAGTAATCTCTGCTCAGCTCACTGGCCTGTTTCCAATCACTCTGCCTCCTCTTTCCTGGTAAAGACATCAGTCAGATCTCATGCTGTCTCTGTGACAACCTGACGCCTGCCTGATCTGCCACTGGTTTCCATTTAGCTGACTTCTTCCAGTGTGAGGATTGCTAAACCTTGGCATAAAGGCAGAACTGTTTCACTTTCTCATCGCTTGATGGAGAGGGACAAAGGCATTGTTTGGAGAAGTGTAGGGGAAATTCATGCTTTAGCCTGATTGATTCCTGCGTCAGCACGCTGGGGAACAGCTGCCCCAGATAATGATATTTAATGACCCTGACAGCACCTCAGTGGCTACTTAGAGGAGCGGATTCCGTATGTGTACAGTGAGGGATAGATTTATTAGGGAAGACAATTTATCAAACAGCCGTGTGATGCAGAGAACAGAGAAATGTGCTTGCTGCGGATTCCGGGATAAGGATGGATCCTGTGCTGCTGAGATTTATCAAACTGGCTTCTCCCGTCCTCACAGCACTGCTGTCCCCTCCTCCAAAAGCAGGGCTAGGAGTTGGTGGTGCTTAGAGAGCTCAGATCCTAAAGAATAGTCTTGTCTGGTGTTCTGTGGCCTCTTGAACTTTTCCTGAATATAGATGGCCTGCTGTGGACTCTCATGCTGTAGTCTGTGCTTTTTCTTTAGCTTCCTTTAGCTAAGTGGTACTGAAGGTGGTTCTCCCTCTCCAGAACACTCTGAGCACCACAACTGAGCACTGGAGCTGCCAGCCTGCTGGTTTGTCATGCTGGCTGAGAACTCCCCACATGGACAGTGGTTTATTCAGCTTGCCTGCTCTGGTTGGAAATTGAGCTTTGCTTCATGATTTGAAAAAAATCAAGGCTGCTTCAGCTGGAATGCCAGTTCAGGCTCTGCCACATGCTTACAGCAGGACCCCCCATCCAGCCTGTTTCTCAGTCTGGTGAAAAGTCCCTGGACTCAGGAGCAGCAGAGGCTGATGTAAAGCTGCACTGCCCCAGGTGTACTGGCAGTTCAGATGACAGTGGCTGAGAGGATGGTTCTTGGCAGCAGAGAGCTAGCTGTGTGTGAAGGTCATTTTGCTGGTGTTTGTAACAGTGTCAGTCTTGCTTTTGGAAGTTGCTTTCCCTCTTTCTCCTCATCTAAGTGATAATCAAATGTCACTAGCCTCTTTCCAGAGCTCTGTGCTCATCACAGGCAGCACATCAGCTAACGAAGCCCACAGTGGTCTCTTTCCACACCTCATGGACAAGGAAAAAAATCATCCTGCCTCTGAAAAATACAGTCTTAAACACTGGGACCTGAACTGGAAATTAAAAATGGGCCAGTTCAAAGAACGTGTTGATGTGTCGGGGATCAACCTGTCATCTGGCTGGAATTTTCCTCCCAGGGTAAGGGACTAGTCAGGACAGGCACTTAAGTCTCTCAAAGGAGAAAGTTAAAGGAGGTGCTTGCAAGCCCAAGTGCCATAGTACTGCCCAGACAGATGGGCTCTCCTTGCCTGGGCTCCTGAACACAGACAGCTCATCTGGAAACAAGGCTGGCATGGTGAGGCAGTTCTCTGTCAGGACTGATAGGAGCACAGCGGGTGGATCTGTGTCTCCAGGTGGAGTGGGACTGATGGCACAGAGAGGCTTCCAGAGACATCGAGCCATTGGCAGTCTTCTCAAGAGTAACAGCTCACACACTTGGCTGCAAAGCTGGTTGCCACCTTGCATGGGTGAGTGCCAGTGGTTAAATTCAGAGCAGCAGTGGGTACTTGAACTACTGGCCTCATCTGTACTTACAGATTTCACCTCTCTGGAGCGGATGGGTGTGTAAGGATTTGTCTACACAAGCTCTCAGTTCCTTCCAACCTTAAAAAGCTTGTCTGGCTCCTTTGTCAGCCATCCCCTGCTCATGCTAGATCAGCCTTGGGAGACTGAGGGAGGCACAAGCACCCTAAGTGGGGGATGTGACAAGGAGCCTGCCTGCTGTGCATCTCCAGGGAAGGGGCTGGTGGGGAAAATCACTTGGTTTAAATCCTGGTGATGGTGTTTATGGTGAAGCCTTGATGTAAGCTAGGGATAAAACCTTGCTGGCTGACACAGCTCTTGAGCACTGCTTTTCAGAGCAGAGACAGGGCCCAGTATGAATTGTCTCCTTAGCTTGAGAAGTGTTCCACAAACTGTGATCCCTTCCTTCCCTTCCTTCCTTTCCTTCCCTTCCTTCCCTTCCTTCCTTCCCACATCAGCCTTGAAAACTGTAGAGCTGCTGTTAGCCCAAGTCCTTCACCAGATGTGAAACCTGTTTCCAAGTCTCTTCAAATGTTCTTGGAACAGGATGTCTCCTGCAGAAGGCTAAACCAACTAAGCCATCAATACATTAGAGCTGCTGGTATTTTCACTTCTGCTCTTTGGTCTTAAGGCTCTTTTTTTCCTGGAGATTTTAAATCTGTGGTGGTGACAGATTGGTCCCTAAAGAGACTTGAAGATCTAGCTGAGGTTTTTCCCCTTCTTTCTCCAGTACTCATCAAGTAGATGGTGTTAGGGGTGAGCCAATAAAGCGCACGGCATGGCAAAAGGCACTGAGCCAGGCAAGCCAATGCACCTCTCAAAGCAGAGGGGACACAGCTTGCTGGGGTACAGCCTGACTACCTCTTTATTATTGGATAATATTGGATAATAACTGCCCAGCAGTGTCATGGGAAAGGGTATGGATTAGGAAAGATAATAAAAGGACAGGGCTTGGTGGAGCTCAGCAGCAAACATTGGGCTATTGTATTAAGCAGCTAACACGATTAATTGCAGCCTGTTACAGCCCGAGATGCCCAGCTCTGTAGGTGAGGACTGTTGGCTTTAAAGGCACTGGTAGCATGATTATCACTGCTGTTAGTGAATAGTCTCCGGCAAATGTTCCCAGACAGCTCCCACGTGGGACATTTGCTCTCTGTGCTGCTCTTGATGCTGTATGGTAGTTATTAGAAAATATTGTATTTTAATAAAGAGACACTTTATAGGAGAATAAACTTGAGAGTTTGGATGCTTTAGGCTCCATTCTCTCTCCCTGCAGCACAGTCAGATGATATTACATCTATCCAAATAACTGCAGCCCTCGAGACACAGCACTCTCAGCCCTGCCCAAACTGTGATCTCCCTATTGCGTGCCCAGAAACATCTTTCCACTAGCTCCTTCCCTGGCCAGTGAGATGGAGGGGGAAAAGGGCAAGAATAGCCAGGAAATCTGTATTAAGCTCTTTTTCCTTCATACCACCCCCTTCAAGGATACTTGGTAGAAAACTTCAAGAAACTAGGAAGTCTTTCCCGAGCATGCTGGAGAGGCTGCCTTTTCCCTAATTGCTCTGATAGCTCTACTTTCTCCACCAAAATCCTGCTCTTTACTGAGCTCCCCAGCACTCCTCTGCAGAGTGCCCATCTCCCTTTGTGAACAGTTTTCAGCTGCTCTAGTAACTGTCACTGCTGTCCTTAGCAAACTTACCCAGCCTTACTGGAGCTGATTCAGTGCAGAAACCCAGAGCCACTCTGCTATGTCCTCTCAGTGCAGTCACTGGGAATTGTAGAGGAGGCTGATACAGGATGGGGTGACAGTTACCTGAAATCCTGTGTTTCCAGTCTCCTGCAGAGAGCCTAGTCTGCCAGTGCCCACAGTGCTCAAGGTGGCCTCTTTTCTGAAACAGGAGTGGAGCCTTCTGCCAACAGCCTCGGGAGGGACCAGTTTGGTCTCTGCTCCCTTCCTTTCAGAGAGCAGGGCATGCAGCAGTGGCAAGGGAGAGGGAATTGGATTGCAAATCAGGACACTGTTGCATGTTCATTCTGACAAGCTTCTTCAACAAAGTTACTTCATGTTCTCCATCCCTTTTGGAGCAGAGAAAGCTGCTCCCACAGTCCAGGGTAAATAATTCACTAAGAGAAGTGAATATATTTATGAAGAGTTAGTTAAAAGGCTGTGCTTCTGTCATGCCTGCTTTCAGGATTGTTGGCTGAGGAGCTCGGCTCAGTGCTGTTTGTGGGGGGCAGTGGGGTGAAGCAGTGTCTGAATGAAAGAGCCTTGCTAGCTTCAGGAGCAGGTGGAGAGTGACGTGCAGTGCTGGACAAGACCTGAAAAGAACACTATCCATGAGGCAGGAGATAAACTGATGGGTCTGAGAGCTGGAGAAGGGGAGCTAGAAATGTAACGATGCTTTCAGCCCTGCAAAAGGGTCCAAATGATGGTGCCCACACAGGTTTTCAGAATGGATGTGTGGCATGCAGAGCTGCTCTCCATTCAGAGTGTGTTGCTGGAGCAAGATCACAAAAACTTTGCTGGGTCCCAAAGCAGGATAGGAAAGGTGTGGCTAAGACTGCAGAGCACTTGGATTTCATGAAACATGGGTGCTTTACACCTAGTGCTTTCCAGAGCATGCACAGCCCTAGCTCAGGCTCATGGTGATAGCGAGGTGTGTGTTCTTCCCTTCTCACACAAGAGTAAATTCCCACTTGGAGAGAGAAGTGACTGTCAAAGCTAATAGACCAAGTCAACAGCAGAGCTTAGAGCCGAGTCCTGGTTGCAGAGGCTTTATGGTACTTCTGCCAAAGGTGACTGGAGGAGAGAGGACAATAAACTACACGGGTAATTTTCCACCAGAAGCAAACAAGCCTCACTGGCTGCTCTTTCCTTCCCATATGTTAAGATAAAGCATCTGTGATAAACGCTAGAGTGCGGAGCTGTTTTTTTTTCCCTGTGAACTGTTGCTGGTGTGCAGATGTCTGTGGAGACCAGCTGGTGTGAGCTGAGAGGGGGCTGCTCTGCTGGTTTCACAGCAGGAATTCTTACCATACTGGGGAGGCTACTTGTAAATCTTGGTTATGGCATAGCAAACCCTCCCCAAGATGATAAAGAAAAGCAGGAAAACGATGCCTTTATGGCAGAGAAGCTCTGCTGAACCACTTTTCACAGCCAGGAAGTCCTAGTGGTACTTCTTAAAGTTTCCCTTTGTGCATAAAAGGGGCTCTGCCTAGCCTGGGATCTGAGGTGGCTGCAGAGCAGGTGAAGGGGGAGCAGGAGTGGAGGTGCCCAAGAGGCTTTATCTTGCCTTCCTGGTAAGCTGCATCACACTTCTGTGGTGTTAATGGGTGCAACATACGGCTCTGCTTCCCCTGCTGTGAGAACAAGTCCCCTGCCTGGCTGACCCTGCCTCAGGTTTTAGGGCAGGGTGGGTAACACTGTCCTGCAAGTCCCTGCTCTCCGTTAGAGGAAGGAGCCACTGGTATCTTACGACTTTGGCTCATACCTTTCTTCTGGGAAGCAATTTCCCTTCTTTTCTCCTTCTGATGCCTCTCTCCAGAGAATTGTGCTCTTCTGTGCACATATCCGTCCTGCTTCCCCACACTCTGCACTCATAAATCCTTCATCTTCCTGGAGACAGTGTCATTGCCAAACCTGATCCTTAACTACTCCAGCTCCCACATCTCGTGGAGCAAACCTGGTTTTCTTGTTACCGCTTTTACTGCTGTTTCCTACAGAAACCTCCTCTGAAGGTTGGAGAAATTTATCAGTTGCTGCTCTGGAGTTTACAGAGCACTGGAGGTCATTAACAAGTGACAGGTTATAGCTTCTGCAGGGGAAACTGCATAAATGAGTTTTAAATTTAAGAATCAATGTCTTAATTTGAGATACTTTGTTGTGCCAGCACGGTCAGCTCCAGCCATTTTTAATACTCCAAATGCCCCAGCAGCCATGATGCCTAGCAGTTCCAGAGCTGCAAAGGGCTCTGCAACTTGCCCAAAGCACTGATGGAAGCAGCTGACTCTGAGGAGGGGCACCAGCATCTTAGAAAGACCTCAGCAGTGAAGTAGACAACACAAGTATTGAGTAGTGGTGGCGGAGGTAGTACTGTCGTGACATGATGCTGTGCTCTTTGATATCTGCAGAGCAGGTGCTCTTGCTTTTATGCCCTCTCTCCTGGAATAGCTGCCTAATGCTAAACTCAGTGAGAGCTGATCCTCCATGTGAGTATGGTCTTCAGTCTTTTGGCTTGATGGAGGATCAGGATCCGGATCCAGGTTAAAGCAGGGGAAGATCTTCCTCTTTCCAAAGACAGTGGGCTCTGGAAGCTCAAGAAATTGCCCTCCTCTTAGAATCCATCATACCACCTAATGTATGGAAAGGAAAGCAAGTGCCATGCGTTGTGAAACGGTGATTCATTATCATTATTTCCTGGCATATTGATTCTCCGCTTCGACAAGAAAGCTCTGTCAGACCGTCAGCCAGCGGTGACGGATGGCCCTGCCACAAATGTGTCGGCAGCACAGTGTGGTTCCTGCTTAGACAAATGACTGGGGGTGGGAGAAGGGGGGCACCATGCATAGGCTGCAGCCACCACCTCTCCAGATCCCTAGGAGGGTTGGCGGTTGGGAACAGTGGTGTCCTCTCCAGGCTCCTTATGGCAGGAACAGAAGAGTAGAGACAGTTAGAGAAGATGTGACTCGAGCTGTGGTAAATGGCAAGGTCATTGTTCTTCTGTCTTCACCTTTCTGACTTTTAACAGACAGGTGATGATCCTGTAACCTTTGTTTCATTCCCCCCCCCCCCAGTAATTCTTACTTGTCCCTCATCTGTGGCTGTGTGTCTCTGTGCCACTGAAACCATCCTGGTTTTAACTGGCACTGGTGCTTTCAAAGTTGAAGTTCAGCATTGAACCTGGGAGGCAACATCTGTCCTTGGTGATCACCGAGGAGTCACCCAACACTGCAGAAGTCTATAGAACCTCACTTCCAAGCTTGCTTCCCCCATGCCAATCCACCTCTTTCTGAGTTACATAACAAAGCATCCTCCTCCTCAAGTCAGGATCCTCTCCGTTATTTTCCATACACCAGTAGAGACAGAAGTGGGGACAAGGTGAAGCATCTCAAAAACGTGGTATCTCGTCAGGGATGCGAGGGAGGGTTAAGTCAGAAACTAAGTCTGAGCATCACTTCTTCTTCCAGGAAATTAATTGTGGGGGAAAACCCCCTCATGTTTTAGCCTTGGACTTCTTTTTTGTTTCTTGCAGTAGCCTTTCTGCAGGGAGCTGAAGCTTATGTGCAAGCCAGCTTTTTTCACTTACAAAGGGGTTTGCCTTCACTCTGCAAAACAATCCTTGAACTTAGAAAGGCTAAATTATCTTCACTGCTTCTCTGCAGCTCTGTGGTCCTTCTGTCAACGTTCACAAAAATGTATTTTCTAATATCCCCAGACTCCCCTGTTTCCCAAAGTGCTTTTACTTGGATGTGTGCTCATCCATATTTATCCATCCTCCAGCTGCAAAAACCGTAGCAGTGCTGCCTGAATCAACACCTCCAGAGTCAAGCAGGACAGGCAGTGGTAGCTGTCTGCAAGGTCTCTCTCAAGCTGTCTGCTGTCTCCTTGTTTGAGAAGAGCCTGTATTCGCTCCTCCAAGTGAGAGGAGGGGTCTGCAGGGGAGGCAGCTGGGCAGATGGGGTGGAGTTTTTCTTTATGGCATACTCTTTTTTGTATTTTTTCCCATGGCCTCACTTACATTCTTCAGTAAAAATGATGCTTCAACCGTTAAGAGGAGAGAAAGTGCCGCAAAAAGCACTGTGGAGTCTGGGTCTAGAGTGGGTCTGACACTGGTGAAGAGCCAGAACAAGCAAAACCCTTGACTGCTTTCTAAGCACTCGTATGAAACAAAGATTTCATGTAACCTACTAACATCCACAGCAGCATTGCCTCATTTGTAGTGTCTGAAGGGATTTCCTCCCTGGAGCACGCTTCTTATATCCCCTGTCTGCATGTAGGGGCATGATCAAGGCTTTTTTAATTGACCCCATGTCTGACTTTGCCAGAGTCGTTGTGGTGAAGAAACACTCTTGGACAGTTGATGTGGCAACAGTAGGTGACTCAAAATAGTACTGTGTGACTCTGTCTCCAGCCTGCTGTCCCAGGTAGAAGAGGACATGAGCAGGAGCTCTGTGTGTGCCTGAGCATCCTCTGCTGCCTCTTTGTCTTCTCAGAGCTGCCTGTCAGTCAGACCCTGTCATCCTCATTTCATCTCAATTCATCGTCCAGCATAACTAGGTTTCAGAGTTTCATTTCTGGGTTTGCCTCCTCCCAGGGGCACACAGATATATCTGACATGCAAATGCTTTAGCCCTCCAGTTCCAGGAGCGAGAGACTTTCACCCCAAGGGGTGAAGGAAAACACCACTGGGGCAGGGCTACTGTTGTCTTCTCTGGGGCTGGGACTGTGCAGGGCAAGTTTCCAGGTTACCCAGCATCAACTCTGTGAAGGATGGAGTGTCTGCAGAGCGCCAGTGCTAGGGCAGGGAGAGCACAGCCAGCCTTACTGGAGGCTCTGCTGGATTAGCTCTGGGCGTTGGGTTATCAATTCTTGTTAGATTTAATTCTAAAAGAAGTATTTCAAGAAAAACAAAAGTGGTGAGTTCTAGCTGCATAAGACGAAGACTTATTTCTGTCCATCATTCAGAGAATCCAGAGGAATTCTGTTACTTCAGTGCATTCTGTTGAGCCAGAGAGAGAGCACCAAAGAGAGGTGCCGAGGATGGGGTGCCAGCCTGGAATTTCCCCTGCACTGGCTATGTTAGCACTGGTGTAGAAAATGTGGCTTTGAGCCAGTGGAGCATCTCCCTGATGAGGAAAAGGTGAGGGAGCGGGGGCTCTAGCTTGGAAGAGAGGAGACTGAGGGGTGACATCAGTAATGTTTACAAATATGGAAAGGGTGGAGGAAGGAGCAAGGCTCTTCTCACTTGTGTCCAGTGATAGGGCAAGGGGTAACAGGTGCAGGTTGGAGCAGAGGAGGTTCCATGTAAACATAAGAAAAAACATTTTCACAGTGAGGGTGACTGAGCCCTAACCCAGGCTGCCCAGAGAAGTTGTGGGGTCTCCTTCTCTGGAGACATTCAAAACCCACCTGGACATGTTCCTGTGCAACTTGATCAAGGGGATCCTGCTCTGGCAGGAAGGTTGGACAAGATGATCTTTCAAAGTCCTTTCCAACATCTAACATTCTGTGGTTCTGTGAAAAGTGAGTTTGGGGGGCGGAAATGGGTCTCTCTTCTCTCTGCCGAGCAGAGCAGATGATTTACTGTGGTGTGCAGTGGAAGAGGTGTGAGACTTCTGCAGTTATATCTAGTCCAGACCCAGGACCAGCTCAAGATTGGGCTGCAGAGGCTGACCACCTGTCCTCAGCAAGAAGGAAAGGAACGGTCACAGTGTATTTCCAGAGCTGCCTAACCTGGTTTGTCTCATTGCATAGGACACCTTCTCCTCTTCCTTGTAGCCTGTGCAGCCCCAGGGAGCACAGCCAAAGTCATGTCACCTGGAACACAGCTCTTTCCGGCTCTCTTGCTGTAGCAGATACGGCTGGCAAGCAGCTCCCCTCCGGGAGCCATGGGGGAGGCGCAGCAACCCTACTGCTGTTCATGGTGCCCCTCACTCGCTGCCATGAGTGAAAGCGAGGGGAATTGCACATCCCCACAGCAATGAGCGGCTGCTTTCCGTAGCCCTCTGTGGCTGCTCTTAGGGAAGTAAATACAGCCCAGCAGTCCTAATGTGGCCTGGCCCTCATGGTGCTGCAAAGAAATGGATCTGCTGTCATCAGTCCCATGTCTGCAGAGAGATGTTAGACTTCCCCTGTCACTGGGAAACAGTTGGAAACAAGAGGTTTCCTGAGGCAGCATGAGATGAAATGCAGCATGTGGCTCAGGAAGGGCTCAGCACGGAGACGGTGTTTGCTGCAGGAAGAGGAGGAGGATTGCTGGGAGAAACCAGGTTTTGGAGAGCGCTGGGAATGCTCAGGAGGCAACGTTCAGTTAAGGATAATCTGGTCTTACTGGGGACAGAAGAGGCAGCATTTGCTAACTGGTCTGTAACTGTCCTGTCCCTGGCAGGGTTTCCCATCTCCGGCTGCTTGCATCAGGAAGACCAGTACTGGGCACAGGGCAGTCACCTTGTTCGCTTGTTCCACAGTGAACTGGCCCAGCTCAGAGTGCCAGTGGCCAGACCCCTGACTGCACTGCTGTTTCATTCCCTGTATTTATATTTATGACGTCCCAAGTTGTCCGTAGTGGTAGTTCAGCATTCTGTTATTTTTTTCATGACACAATAATTCACAGCTCTGCTGCGATGGCTCAGACCGATGCAGGAGACAGCTCTGTGCAAGCCACAGTAGCCCATCCATTGCCAGCACCAGCCAGTAAATTTTGCTGTTTGCAGCCCCGACAGGCAGTTTTTCCCCCTCTGTTCCTTGTTAACTCCAGCAGCTGATGATCATCTTTCCCAGGTCGATACGATTTCTGTGACACCAGAATTAGTTTTCTGCTGGTTTTATGTGCCATGCTAGGAATAACAGTCTAGGTCTAACTGCTTCTGGCTCAGATTTCCACTAGCAGAGTAAATAAGGGCATTAGCCCAGACTCCTCAATTCATTTTTGTCCATAGCACGTTGCTTTTTGTGATAAGCTTTGTAAAATGTTGTTAGGCTTTTCCCTGACATAAGTGAAGGGTAGACGAGCAGACTTTGTGTCTAGAAGTGATGAATTTTAATAGCAGTGCTGCTTTAGTCCCTTCCAGACTGCCTTCACCCTGGGATTAACTACAGACAGCCTGTTCCTCCTGCCCGGGAAATGGCTGGCTGGTTCTTGCTCTATCGTGCTTGACAGATCACAGGCACAACAAAGCTTGGTGGTAGCTGCTGTTCCTGTGCATCTGTTGGTGGATGTAGGTGAGGTCTTGGAAGCATCAGTCCAGTTGCAAATGTGTAGGAATATTACTGGGGTTGACTGCTGCCGGGTATAATCTTTTCTCAATTCAGAGGTCAGGGTGCAAACATCCCTAAGCCATTTGGAGGTGGTGATGTTTAGCCAAGCTGAGTGGCAGAAGTATGCATGAACTGAGACCCTTAAGTACCAAGGGCTCTCTGCTGGGCCCAGAGCAACCTGTGCTATCAGGGATGGGAGAGTGAATCCCTGTGTAAAGGACACTGGAGGGGGATGCCTGCCAGAGGCAGTTGCAGCCCATTCCCTTATCTGTTGGCTAGCACCAGAAGCAAGTGGTGATTAATTCCCTGTGCACCTTGCCTTTGATGTACCACCTCCTCCAGAGATAAGGAGATGGATGCCCTTTTGGAGCAGGAGAAAGGAGCTAGTGTCAAGGCTGGGAGGAGGGTCCTGGGGAATGCAGACCTGGGCTTGACGTGAAACCTTCTCTCTCCCCAGCTTTCATCCTCATGATTATTCTGGCCCTCATCCGCATCAGCAAAGGCCAAGCTGAAGGTCACCCGTCCATAGCCCAGCTATCAGGCATCCACAATCTCTTTGGGGTGTGTGTCTACTCCTTCATGTGCCAGCACTCGCTGCCATCCCTCATCACACCCATCTCCAAGAAGAAGCATGTCAACAAGCTCGTGCTGCTCGATTACGTCCTGATCCTGGCTTTCTACAGCCTCCTCTCCTTCACCGCCATCTACTGCTTCCGCAACGACACCCTCATGGACATGTACACACTCAACTTCACCAACTGCGAGATCATCAGTGTTGCCTTCATTCGCTACTTCCTGGGCCTCTTCCCCGTCTTCACCATCAGTACCAACTTCCCCATCATCGCAGTGACCCTGCGCAACAACTGGAAGACCCTTTTCCATAGAGAAGGGGGGACCTATCCATGGGTGGTGGATAGGTTTGTCTTTCCTGCCATCACGCTTGTTCCCCCAGTGCTGGTGGCTTTCTGCACCCACGATCTGGAGTCCTTGGTGGGGATCACAGGAGCCTACGCTGGGAACGGGATCCAGTATCTCATTCCAGCTTTCCTGGCATATTGCAGTCGGAAGGACACTCAGCTGGTCTTCGGCAGCGGGACGGTGAACAAGCACCTCTCCCCTTTCCGGCACACCTTCTGGATTGTGTTTGTGCTCATATGGGGCTTCACTTGCTTTGTCTTTGTGACTGCAAACATTGTCCTGAGTGAGTCTAAGCTCTGACGGGGGATAGTGACACATGTTCCCCTAAGCTCCAGAGACTCCAGCATTTCAGCTCCCCCTCTGCGACAGTGGAGTGAGGAGAGGCAACATGAAGGGAATTTTCCAGGCCGTTGGCCTGGTGACCTAGGTTAGACCTGGACAAAGGCTTTCTTCTCTCCATTTTGGCTGTGAATGGAGCAGGCTCAGCCTTGTTACAGCCCTGGTTCTCAGACCCAAAGCCATGGGACTGAGCCCTGGGCAATCCATGTGATTAACTAGTGTCCAGCCTTTTCTGCCTTCAGCTCTGTGGGAGCTTCACTGTCTCCATCCCTGCAGCAGCTCCCTGTGTGCTGCAGGTCTCAGCACATGGGCGAGCAGACAGCCCTGGCTGCTCCCTACACTCATCGGCTAAATGTCCCTTATCCCAAAGGCAGGGATGTGCTATGCAGGAGTTTGGGAGAACTGAGTCTTTTCTTTAAGCTTAGATCCCTTCAACCAACCTCCTGCCTCACTGAAGGGAAGAATAAGGGTAGGGATAGACCTAATTCAGAAGAAAATAATTTTGTGCTGTTACATTTTCATTTTCTAGAGGCATTAACCTTTCTGTGCACCATGGATTGCCTGGCGTCAGGGATCCTAAGCTTAAAGCTGGATTTCTCCAGCCCAGAAGTTTACATTCACACGTCTCACCCTGTTCTCCTGTGCCGAGCAGCCCCAGCTGGACTGAACGGTGCCCCTGCACACACAGGGACACGGCCCTTCACCCCTGCAAAGGCAGCTGCAGCTGTGCTGCCCTCAGTTCCTTCAGGCAGCTCAGTGCCTTTGGCTGGCAGAGCCTTTCTCCCTTTCACACCTCTGCACGGGGCTGATACCTCCAGCCAGAGCCTGACTCCAGCGATCAGGATTCATGGTGGCTGGGGAGGTGCTAATTACCCAGTCCTGACACGCGTGAGGTCCAGGAGAGCCCTGTCTGTGCACACTGATGCGTTTCCAGCCTCCTGCGCTGGGTAATTAGCCTTGAAACAAGGTGGGTGTTAACTCAAGGGAATGGGCTCGTGTCAGGAGGCAGCAGCAGCGCCCTGGCTCAGCCCCGTCCACAGGAGCAGGGCTGTGGGAGAGTGAACATTGAGACCCTGCTGCAACTGGTCTTGAATATCCCCCTCTGCTCTTTCTGTTTAAGGTGGGCTTGTTCTGCTCATCTTATCTGAGAATTGAGCTGCCAGTTCCCTTCTGCACCAGTGCTGTGGGCGAGTCTCTGCTTTCAGGGGTGCCAGTGGACACAGTAATACCACCCAGGGACAGGCTGGGTCCTGTGCTCCTGGGCCTTTGGGCAAGAGATCACATGGGTTTTCCTATCAAAAGGAAGAACTTTAAAAGTTTTCACTTGAACTATTTTAACCCCCCCTTATCAGAGCAGGTTCAAAGGCAGGTGCATGTCACTCGTGTTAGATCCTCTTGCCCTCTGCACTTGCTGCAGTATTAAATGTCACTGCTCGCTAAAGCAAGCTTTGAACTGCAGCTCTTTTTAATCAAGCTCTGTCTTCAAGTAGGGCTTTCTGGTTTCCATATGACCTGAAGTGCTCCTCTTGGGAGAATATGCAAGTACCTGGAGCAGTATAAAAACACTTCATGGCTTTTAAAGCAAAACCCTGCACCTCTTGAGCCTGAGCACTGCCACTGCATCCTTGGCGAACTGCTTGGAGAGGAGCTGGGGGGACTGTTCGCCTCCTCTCCAATTTGATCCTAAACAGGCATTGGCAGCTCTCAGTAGTGAATTTAAGCATCCTCTAGTGCTCTGGAGAAGCCGATGTGGCATCTTTGCTAAATTAACATTACTTTACAGGTAGCTGTTGTCTGTTTTGGGAGGAGGTAGGTTGAAGAGCAAAAGGGCAGCTGAGCTGGGGGCCACCTGTGAGGCAGCTGGGAGCTGGGCAGAGCCAGAGGGAGGAATTTCATGCTGATGAAATAAGCCTTTGGAAAGCTGGAAAGGCTGCAGGGGCTGCTCCTCGGCACAAGAGCACAGGTGTGGGTTTATGGAGGGGGCACTGCCTGCCCTGGGCTGCCTGTATGTTGCAAAGCCCTTGGCTCAGCCTCTATCCCTTCAAGTGCCCATTTCAATCTCTTGCCTTCCCATTAAATTGGCAGTTTTCTGTTAGTTCATCTCCTCTCATCCTCCCTTGCCCTCTTGAGGCTGCTTTTGGTCTCTCTCCCTTCCCACCCCTATTTCCTACAGGGCAGCCTCTCAGCTCTCTTGGTGGGGTAGGAGGAGGCACCCCCCTCCTGCCATCTCTTAGTTTAAAGATGTGCCTTCTCCTCCCTGGCCTGCATGACGTCTCTCTTCTTCCTCACACTATGGGTGGCTCTAGCTTTTGAGGGGCCTTACCTTTGCAAGCTGCTCAGGTCCAGGTTATGGATGCAGTGGTGCACTGAGTGTTCCCTCACGCCGAAGGACTCGGATCCCCAAGGAGCATCAGTACTTTCTTAAATAAATAGCCACCAATTCCCAGACACCCTCTGTCCTTGCACAGCAGCAAAACCAATCTATCCCAGGAATCAGGGTGGTTAAGAGAAAGAGGTTCCACAGCAGAGAGAACATTTTTCATATAAAACATGACATAGCAATGCCTTAAAAATTACCGGAGGAGGCAGGAAGGGGAGGGCTCAGTGGGGGACACTGGGTGACCCCAGCTCAGTGCAGGGCAGGAGCTCCCTCCTCTCACCCATCGCGAGTGAGTCTATTTTTATTTGGCTGTTATCAACACTAACAACTCATTATTACAGGTTTCTCACATGATGCTTGTCCTGACTGTAATTAGTTTCCAAAAAAAGTGGGATTAAAACCAATAAAGTGCACATTATACATCTGGTTTAGTCTGGCTTCTTCTTCCACCTCCTTCCTCCTCTGGAGCAGCTATTCCTGGAGGGGACGGCCGTGACGGATGGGGGCCGCGGGCCAAGGAGAAACGGCAAGCAGAGAGGCTAATGGAGACCCTCACCTCTTCTCTGTTAGCCTCCTGCAACTCTGGGTGGTAGCTGCAAACTCAATTAAAACATCTGTACTTTCCCCTTCTCAATTACGGCTGCTTACACTTAAAACCAAACAAATTGAATTGCTCCGCCGCCTTGGGCTGCAAAAGCAGTTTCTGCCAACAAATTTATTATCGCCGTAAAGCGCAGCTTGATTTATGATAAAATATTAAACCACATCTTTATGATGGAAATAAACACTTTCTGCTGCGATTCTCTCAAAGGATCTCACGAGCAGCAGAGGATTTTGGGGCTTGGGCTGTAAATCTGAGACCAAACCGGCAGTGGGGATGGATTTGGTCATTTGCAGCACTGTGAAGAGCAGTGGCCAGCAAAGGGGAAATAAAAGCCTCGAGCTGGGAGAGGCAGGTTTTGACAAGGCTCGAACGTCCCAGAGGAGCAGCGTGTTGCTTGCAGGGGCGTTCAGGTGTTCAAAGGTTTGTGAGCAGGTGCTCACTGGCCTTTCCCCCACATGGCTTTGAGTGGCCAAGCCCTGATCCCAGAAGCTATCTGCTCAGCTGTAGGGCTCCTGGCAGCCTGAGTGCTTCATGAAGTGCAGCTTCCTCTGGACCAGCAGCCGCTACCCATCTGGGTCCTGCTAACCCTCTTCCCAGCCCAGGGGACATAAAATGCAGCCACACAGCTGGGCAAGGACCTGTGATGGTGGGATCCCAGGGAAAGATTTGTGCCATCACTTTGCACTGGCAGGAGGCATCCTTGGGCACAAGGCATGGCAACACCCTGCTCTCACTGTACTGGCACCCAACATGCTCCTGGCCCTGTGTCTTCTCTGGTTTGTGATTCAACCAGCTGCCCCTACTCTGACCCAAGCCACACACTCCCCATAGCAGTCCCAGCACATCCTCCCCATTTGGAGCCACTTCCCTGTGGCTGGCCCCAGTGATGTAGGCAGTGAAAATGATAGGTGCCATGACCTCTGCTGTTTGGCAGAGAGAGGCAGTGGGTGGGTACTGGGCCAGTTGCTCAGCCTGGGGGCATTGCCTGCCCTCCCCAAGCTGGGCAGAGCCCAGGAGGCCAGCGGTGAGCTGCTGTATTTCTCTTTGCACATAATCGGCAGCCCACAACATCCCAGGGCAGAGCGGGTGCCAGCGCCGGCTGAATTAAAAAGTGATTGATTAGACAATTTCACCAAAAAGAAATAATATCCCTCAGAGGCTGTTGAGCACTAAACTACCCAAACCCAGCTCTGGAAAGCCCGGGAAGAGGGTGCGTCTAGGCTGCTGCTTCTCTGCAGGTTTGTCCCTGATGCAACCCAGGGTGAGGGGATGTTGCAAGGGGCCCCTTGGTCCAGAGGGGTCACACAGCTCCCACCTGCTCTGCTCAGCCCCCTGTTCCTCATCCAGCTCCTCTCCCACCAATGCCCAGTTCAGCACCTAGGATGGGAGAAAACTGAGCTCTGCCATCCCAATTACCATATAAAGATGACTAAGCAAATGCCACTATGGGGGCAGGGGATCAGGGTTCTGGGCATGGGGCCTTACCCTGAGGTGCTGACATCTACCACAGGGATCAACTTCCCTGGGAGCACCCAGTCCGCCATCCCTCATCCACCTCAGCTTCCCACAGCAAAGCCTGTCCATAAAATATGAAGCAAATCCATTTGGCCTCTGCTGAGTCACCAGGGACATCACTAATTAATTTCAAACGTGGGTTGGGAATTTTTGGATTTGTATTTTTTTGCCCATATTCTGCTCTTTCATTCTCCCAGCCCCAACCCCAGCTTGGCCTTGGCCCCAGCTCCGAAGGTGCAACTGCATGTAATGGTTTCTGAGCCCTGAAAGTCACAGTTTATAGGGTAAAACTCTTCAGGGTACATTGGGAGCTCCTGGGGATCAGCCTGTTTTCCCCAGGGGTACTCAGCTGGGGTGACCTGCAGCAGGCAAGTGGGTGCCATGGCCTGGGGCAGCCCAGAGGATCCCCTCATCTTCACCCAAGCTTATTTATTTATAGTCTTTATTTATATCCCAGCACCTCCCTCTCTGCCAGGAGGCTTCGAGGGGCTGCCAAAGCAATTAAGAGACAATTGCAATGATAAATAAGTAAAGGGAATTAAAGTGCCGGCACCAGTATGTGATGGCAGCCACGCTGGAGGAGGGAGTGGAGGCACTGGCTGGATTTAACCCCAGGCAGAGGAGTGGAAGGATCGACAGACAGACAGACAGATATTGCTAGCGCTTTCATCCCCGGACCACACTTGGCTGGGCGCTTCCCTGACACCTCAGGGGCAGGGCTGGGTGTCCTGACGCAGCCCCCACCATTATCCCCTCACTGTCATCTGCTCTGCCAGGAACCCCAACAGCTGCTTTTAAATAGGAACAAAAACATTTAAGGAGGAGTTTTAAAGCAGCTTCTTCGGGGGGGATGTTCAGGAGATACCAAACTGAGGGAGCTGAGGGCTGGCATTTCCCTGAGCTGCCCAGACTGCTACAGGTAGTTCTGCATAGTCCCATTGCTGACTGGGATTGGGCTGGTACCACCCAGTAAAGCTGTGGCCACTGCCCTGAGCCCCAGTGGCCTTAGGTTTGGCTCCTACTTTCCAAAATCCCCCTTCCCCGCCCTGTGAGCTGCAGCCAGCTCTGCCAGGGAAAGGGCTGGGTTAGACACGAACAGCAGGAGAAGAATTAAACCCAGCTCATCTGTCTCACCTGATTGATGGCTCCACAGCCCTGGGATGGCAGCAGAAATTTTTCCCCTTTCCTATTCCTTGCTGCACATCTTCCTGGGGCTGCTCTGCCATGCAGCAGCTCCCTGTCTGGTTGGCAGCTGCGAGCATACTCCTGTGCTGAGGCTCCGCAGGAAGGAAACCTTAGCAGGGAGGGGGTGCCCAGGGCCATGAGCAACTTTATGACAGCAGGTAGAACCAAGAGTAGCCCCTGGCCCATGGCTGAGGGAGGAAGAAGTGTCCCCAGATGGTTGAAAATGTCTCTTTAATGACCTGGACATGATGTTTCAAGTCCCTTGAATGAAACCAAGACGTGACGGCAACGCGGCAGCAATGAGTTCGGTGTCCCCGATGCCAGCCCTGCCTGCGGGGACAGCCCGAGCCGGCACACGCCGAGCCCCACCAGCTCCTCTGACCCCATCACAAAGCGCACAGGACCCGCCAAGCAGTTTGGAGCATCCCAGTGCCAGAGATGCAGGACCGCAGGAGCTGGACACCAGCCGGGAGCCACTGGTCAGCCCGTGGAGACACCCGGGCAAAGGGCAGGCAGAGGGGTGCAGACACCCCACCGGCCCTCACCCCTCACACCTCCGACTCCAGGCTGGAAACCCGACGCCAGGACCCGCCGGCGCAGGGACTCGTCACCCCACGGACCACCAGCGGGTCCCTCCTGGCGGTACCCAGCGCCCGCAGCAGGGCCGGCTCCCCCCGCCGCCCACAGTCTCTGCAGCCACCGTCCCAGCGCCCTGCAGCCCGGCCACAGCCTGCCGGCAACCCGGGGTGCTGGCGGGGCGGCAGGGACCCCCGAGACACGTTCCCCGGGTAGAAGAGCAGGTTGGGGTAGGAGTCCAGGCAGGCATAAGCCCTGCACGCCGGCACGGTGGCGGTGGCACGGGGGTTCTGCCGACAGGCCTCGCGGTAGGACGGCAGCCTGGCCACGGGTGAGCAGGGGGCCAGCCTGCCGGGAGCCTGGGCACAGCGCAGGCCACAGCCGTAGCCGGCTTCGGCCTCGGGGAAGAGGTCGGGCACGTCGGGGCGGGCGAGTGGGTGGGCAACACCACAGCGCCTCGGTCCCCCGGGACGTCGCTTCTCGGCCCGTTCCCCCGCTGCCCTGGCCGAGGTTGCCCGCCGACCCGGCTTTTCCAGCTCCATCCCCGCCGCCTCCGGCCGGGCCAGCTCGCCCCGGGCTCTGCAAGTCCTGGTGGCTTTCGGGAAGCCTCCACGAGGGCAGGATGGAGACAAGAAGGGGCTGCCCGCCTCCTGCCTCTTCTCCCCTGCCGAGAGCAGCCTGGGCAGCGACCCTGAGACCCCATGTCCTCCGTTGCTCTGGAGCAGGGAGTTGCTCTGCAGCCGCTCACCCTGCCCGGCCGGCCGCTTGTGCTCCCTGTAGATGTCCGGCAGCGGGAGGTCCCTGGGGGACGTGGAAGGTGGGAGAGGAGCCCCAATGTGGTTCCCCACCAGGACTTGCTCCCCAAAATCCCCCCCTGGGTTGGTCTTCACTAGGAGGTGGGGTAAGCCTGGGAGGGCTTCATCCCCCACACAACCACCCTGAAACTTCACAGGGTGGAGGTGGGAGAGATGCTCGTTTGCTCCTCTCCACTTGTCCCCAGGCAGCCTGGAGTCCACAGGGATGGGCTGTGGCAACGACATCCCCAGGGGAGCACCCTTGGGTGTGTAGGCTCTGCCCAGCCTTTCGGAGGGGTTCGGGCCAGAGGAGGGGGCTCGGGGGGCACCAGTGCTGTTCTGCACCACGAGCTGGGGTGTCCTCAAGGAGAAGGTGGTCTGGAGACGCTCACTACGGCTGCTCCAGTCCTCGATGGTGCGTGTGGCCTGTTCCAGCGAGCCCCCGACGCTGGCTGTGGACACCATCTCCTTGGCCGCCTGCAGCATCTTCAGCACATTGGCCTGTGCTGAGTTGGCAGTGACATCAGGCGTGGGTGCCCGTCCAGGACTTGCTAGGGTCTGCACCCCACTGAAGCAGCTGTAGATGCCCTGCAGAGAGAAAGGGGTGTCACCATGAGCAGGGTCAGTGGGGTCCTGTGCCAACAAAGCCACACTGCTAAGGGTGATCTTGATAGCACCCATGCTCTCTTCTCAGCACTGTCAGGGTGCTGACACCACCCTCTGCCACCCCTTTCCCCAGGGTGCTGCAGGATCATTCCCTGGGCTGAGCCCTTTCCCTAAAACCTGGCTTTTAATGGCCTCAGGGGGGTGAGGTTGGCTATCAGATCAAAGTTCTTCTGAAGGATTTGAAGCCCTGATACAGACTGCACAGGGCAGTGGTGGAGTCCTCATTGCTGGAGGGATTTAAAAGGCGTAGAGATGTAGTGTGAGGGACACAGGTTAGTGGGGACCTGGCAGTGCTGGGTTAATGATTTGATGTGATGTTCTTAAAGGTGTCTGCCAACCAAAACTATTCTGTGATTTTCTCCCCAGCCAAGAGCTCACAGCAGCATGAACATCTCTAGTCTCTGCCATGCAGGTCAAAGGGACAGTGCTCACCCAGTTGCAGCCATGGCCATCCCCATGAGAGGACTGGCCATGCTGGTAGCATTACTCACTCTGCTGATGGCCAGAAGAAAGTCAAGCTTGTGGGACTTGGGGACGGAGTGACGCAACTTCCAGTAGACAAGGTGCTCCCAGGCGAAGACCAGCAGGCTCAGCCCCATGGCCACCAGCAACATGTAGAAAACCCCAGCCATGTTGTCAATGTCCAGCTTGCTGCTCATCACCTCGTTCTTCTCATTCTGGCAGATCCCTGACAGCCAAACTGTCTCCAGTTTCTGGGTCTCTCCTGGCAGGAGGACATACATAGCAGTGGAAGGGGGTGAAAGTGTCCCCCCACCTTGGCATAATCTCCACAAGCACAGTCCCTCCTCACCGTGACTGGAGTTGGAGAAAGCCACCCTGGAGCTAGAATCACCTAGTCCTTGCTGCTGCCTTTGACCTAAGCATCCTGCCAAGCACCTGTCCTTCTCCAGTGCCCTCCTCTGTCTCTGTCCCTCACCCACATGGAGTCAGCTGTGATCACTGTCCCCTTCCCAGGCTTCTCCTCCTGATCTTCAGACATTGTGCACAGCCTTCTCCAGGATTTGTCCATGTTCCTCCAGGAAGAGGAGGAACCCCAGAGAAAATTACCTCCTGCAGCACCCAGCTGGAGAGTTACTGCTGGATTTATTGTCCCCAGAAAGGAGAAACCCCTTGGTGGCATCCAACAAGGAGCTGTGGAGGCTGCACAGGGCTTGAGAACCAGAGGTCTGGTCCCTGGGTTGAGCTGCAGGGCTGGGATGAGTATGGGGACAGGGCTAACAAGGAGCACTCACCATCTCCCAGGAACTGGAGCAGAGCCAGGTCGATAGCCCTTTTCCAACGTGAGTCCTTCTGCAGGGCAATGCCGTAGCCTGTCGTGGCAAACACCTTCCCGCTGCCGATGGTCACCAGCTTGCAGCCCTCATCCTTACCTGCCATGTAGTTGAGCACTGCTGCATCATAGATGAAGGCATCCAGCTTCCTGCCCACCAAAGGGAGGGAGAATCAGAGGAGGGGCAGGTGTCCCTTTTTATGGAGCTCTGCCCCTTTCAGCCCATCTGGAGGGGGTTGTGTCCTCTTTGGGGGAGTCTCTTCAGCGTCTTGGAGAGCTATCACCCCACTTGAGGCGGGGGAAAGAGTGCCCAACATGGGGATTGTACTGCAGTTGGGGGAGTCATACCCATCTGGGGGGCCTGCATCCCTTTTGGGGCAAACTGTGTGAAGCTGTAACCACATCTGCAGGGGGTTGTACCGTGTTTGGGGGTAC
>VZRI01003324.1:1424605-1440994 GCA_013397515.1 Upupa epops
GCGCTGGGGAGGGCTGCGGGGATGGAGGAGGTAGGAGAGGGGGGGCACGGGGGCGGTGGAAGGACAGGACGTGTGTCCTCTCGCCTCGCCGCAACTTCGGGGCTGGCGGCCAGCCCTGGGGACGGGGAGCGGAGGGATGGAGGAGGAGACGGGTGGCCCCTCAAACCTCGTTCCAGGGACCGCCCCCAGTGCTGCGGAGGGCAGGGGGCAAGACCCCCACCTCTTTTGTTCCCCTTGTCATTTCCCAGGAGGGAAAACCCACCACGAAATGGCATAGACACAGCCGTTACAACCTCCCCCCCATCCACCCCCTCTGCCAGAGCCGGGGCACTGCCCGCCTCCCCAGCCCCAAGGAGGGCTGGAGGGGTGCAAACGGTTGCGGTCGAACTCACCCCTCCAAAAATAATATTTGCCAGCCCTTTGCTAATTGGACTGGTGGGCACTGGCCGGCTGACACCCCCCACCGTCTCCTCAGCCGATACAGGGCAGCCCCAGGGTCCCCGTCAGTCACGGGCAGAGGCGGGGGGGACACAGAGCAAAGCCCCCGCCGGCAGCAGCATCCTCCAGCTGTCGCCAGGGCCAGTATTAAAGCATCAGCTGATCCCACTGTACTGGTTTAGAGCAAGCCAGACTGGTGGGGGGAGAGTGGAGACATACAGCAAAGGAAATGGGGAGTCAGGCAGGGGCTCAGTTGTGGTCCACTTGACCCCACTAAATGGCCAGTCTGCTCCCAAACTAGCCCATGCCCTGCAGCAGCCAGGCTGCGGGAACCACAGATCGTGGCAGGGGCTAGAGCCCAGTCTGGGCCCTGCCAGGGGGCCAGCTGCTCACAAACCTCCCCATAGCCCAGCTCACAGCCACCCAAACACTGGGCATCACTCTCAGAACACCTGCCAGGCTCTGCAGAGTGCCAGCAGAACCCACAGCCAAGTGCTGTTCTCCTGCCTTCCCCAGGTGCATAAGCCCATTTCAGGTGCATGGCCACTCAAACCCAAATCATTTAGGGATGCTGGGTGACTGTCAGTCAACTCAGCACCATAAGAACCTGCAACAGCATCCCCACGGTTGACAGGGCCTTGAACGGCCCTTTCCAGAGAGATCTCAACCTGCCTAAATCCTGCTGCCAGTGGTTAGTCGTGAGCTACCTGATGCAGGATGTCCCTGTGGCTTCCTTGTTCCCCCAGGCAGCCAGCAACCCACTGCCAGGGTGCCATGGGTGCCCTCGGAGCACCTTGGGTTTGCAAATGATGCCAAAAAACAGAGGAAATGGGAAATTGTCTTCTGGGGCTTAATTTTAATTCCTGTAAAAGCATCACCCACTCTCTACAGGAAGGCTCAGTAAAATCTCTGAGGCTACTGTGGTGCAGCAATGGGGGATACTGGACCTGGAACTGCTCTCTCAGCTCCTTGCTGGCCACATCCTGCTCCCCCAGGCTCAGGCAGCCCTAGTTGCCCACTCTGCCTGATCCCGGCAGCACTGCTTCTCACTGCCTGGAAGAGATTTAAGGAGCAGCAACAGGTCCTGCTGCCACTAACAGTGGCTGCCCAAACAGTGGCTTTTGGGTTGCATTTAACCCCTTCTACCACCTTCACAGTCTGGTGTGACCAGGCCTGGAGGAGCAGCTTTCCAAGGACCTGGTCACTTGGGTCTGGCACAGAATCCCTGAGCAACTCCATTACTCTTGATGCCCTCCTGGCAACTCAGGGCCTTTATTTACCCCTTGAGGGACCAGTTGCTCCCCAGGCTGGATCCCTCTGAAGGCTTTGGCTCAGCCTATCTCAATCCAAGTGGTTTTTCTTGGGTAAAACGTTTCCCACCAGAGCTACAATCTGGGATGCAAGGGGCAAAAGCATCATCGGGATCTCCATTCCATTGGAAATTTAACCCCCATCACAGCCTAAGCCCTACATGTGAGACAGACAGACAGAGCTGGGTCTGGCACACAGCTGGGCACAGTTGGAGGGAGTCTGAAGTGGGAACAAGCAGTATGGGCAAGAACCAGTGGTGACACACATGCCAGCCCCCTTTCCAACCATATCTCCTCCCCCTTGGGAGTTGAACTGCACTAAAGCCATGACCAGAAGCTCCTGGGCAGGCTGCAGAGTGAGCAGCTGCACTGAGAGCTCATCCCCAGGTTTTCAGTGTTCCTGGCAAAGTCCTTCAATGTCATGAAAACCAAAACCCACAGTATTTTTCTGGGACAAAATGCAGCAGCTCCCCAAATCCAACCTGCTGCTGGGCTTGGGCCCCCATGCCATGATGCAGCTTACGGGAGCTGGTCTGCATCCATCAAAATACTTGTTTTGTGTGATCAAACACCTAAAGTCCTTCACATATGGTCTGAAGAATTGCCCTGGTGGATACAAAGGGCTGGACTGAAACAGAAGCACCAGCAGCAACCCAAGATGAAGCCCAGAATCCCGGGAGGTACAGCTGGGCTTTTCCTCCTGGTTGGAGACCTCTGCCTTCCCCAGCCCCTCGGTGAGACCCTCTGGGGGTGCTGTGTCTCCTTTACCTTGCGCTTGGAGCTGGGTGGGGATCACACTGGCATGAAGCTGCCTCATCCCTTCCTTCACCACAGACCCACTGCAAACCTCCTCTTTCATTATGCTGTAGTGGAATCCTCAACAGGTCCTAGTCAGCTTCTCCATCACCCCATTACCTTCTGGAGTCTGTTCACACAGGAGGGTCTGAAGCAGGTTAATAAATGCAAGGCATCATGCTCCAACAGCTCCCAGGATGCAGCCACCTCCCACAGGGAAAAGCCTGTCAGCAGCCAGGCCAAGGGATTAAGGAAATGCAGAATCACCATGTCGGGAGGTCTAGACCAGTGTCAGAGAAGTGCCTTGGTCTCCACTCATTGCATCCCATCACAATCCTGCTGGCATCTTATACTTCAAGCTGGAGTAAGGTCCCACCCACCGCATCCTACTCCAGGCACTCCATTCTGATCCCCCCAGCCCTGTAGTCAAGCCCCCTTCCACAGGTCCCACCCCCAGGTGCATCCAGACCCAAGGCAGTACCTTCAGTATCTCAAGTTCTGCAGGGTAAGTGCTGCTATCGGCCTCTATTTGTAGGAGAAACTCAACCAAAGGTTTTTAACCTGAGCACATCCTAAACCAGGACTTTAGGAAGGAGAGGACCTGGGTCCCTGCTGTCCTAGCACAGAGCCAGAGACGTCCCTGGAAGGGCAGGGTGGCAGCTGGATGGCATGGCCCATACAGGCTGTCCCCATGGGCCCCACATCCCACTTACAGCAGCTGATGTTGGACACAGCCCCCCGCCCACATGTCTGAGTCATGGAGATGACACTTGGGACACCTGAGTTTTATCCCTGGACCTGCTCCCATCCAGGAGCTGCTCCCATCCTGGTCCTGCCTGTCTGCTGCCAGTTCCCCTTCTCCAGAATTCTGGACAAAATTTAGGAAGGTCTGAGCTCATCAGCTCCAACTCTTGGGTACCCTCTTCACTCCATTCCCCTGGGAAGCAAAAAGACAGGCATAGACCACCCTCCCTAGTCTGTCCACCCCAAAAAGGTATCAAGGGTTCAGCATGAAACCGGCTGGGATCAGTGTATCAGATCCCAGCAACCACAAAAGCAATTGAGGCAGAAACAGAGCAAGGAGGAAGGTGGGAAAGAGCCCGTGGGGATGGAGCTGTGCATGGCACGGATCTGGCACAGCTCCGCTCCACTGCTACCCTGTCCTACCCTCATAGTAATTAAGGGAGCTAAAATAAACAGCGATGGCTTCATCCTTGCAGGGATAATTCCTCCTCCCCGGGTGGCCTGTGCCTGCAAGGCTGTCCCGCAGCCTGGGATGAGGCAACTGAAGTGGGCAGGCTGGAAATGGAAATTTCCCAAGAGGGAGGAAATTGCTTCAGTCTGGGGCGTAACCAGCCCTCACCCCCCAGCAACTTTATTTGGTGCTGCTGTAGCCCCAAAGAAATCCTCAAAGCAGCTGCTGAGAGTTTACAGCTCCTTCACCTCTGCTCCCCTCCTGGCCTTGGCAAATAGGCTCAGGCAGCCCCAACTTCCAGTGCGGAGGGAAACCCTCCCATCCCACACAGCCGCTGCCTGCCCCAGCCATGGGCAGCACTTCGGGATGTGCAGAGCCCCAGGAACGTTAGGTCTGTAAGGCTGGGAGGAGAAACCAAGAGCCTCTGGTGGGGATGGAGCCAAGGATGTGCACTGGGGGTCCTATGAGAGGGACCCCAATCCCAACCTGTTCACCATCCCTGCCCAGACCTGGGGATGGATCGGGAGGGCAGAACGCCTGAGGTATGATGAGCCATGCCGGGGAGAGCAGGTAGTGAGGGGAAGGCGCACGCAGGGCCCGACTGAGCTCAGCCAGAGCGCTGAAGTCAGCATCTCCAGAGCCATCTGTTCCCGGCAAAGCCCCGGCACAGACGGACTCACCCGGGCTCCCGGCGGCCAATGCCGCAATTTGGTGATGCATGCGGCGAGGGGACGGCGTAAAGCCCAACACCGCCTCTGCAGCCACGCTAAACCCGGGGATGGGGCTGGAAAACGATCTATTAGCCACGCTGGGGAGAAGCTTTCTTTCTAGCATTTTTGCTGGTGGCGTGAGTCGGCTGTTAAACAACACAGCCCCTTCACTGCTGGGCCAGAGGCTGGCTTTTCCCTCACAGATAACCTCCCACTTCACAGACTCCAACTACTCATTTGGAAAGGCCAGGTTCAGCAAGAAGCCTGTTAGCAAAGCCAGGGAGAGCTGCTGCAGCCCTCTCCCCAGTGCAACTGCAAAATGCAGCATCCATAGGAGCTTCCGGGGTATCTCAGGCCTTCACTTTCCCTGGGGTACCCCAAACTGCCCCAACCTGCAGGGAAGAGCTAACCTACACAGCTCTGCAGACCAGGGAAACTGAGGCACAGCAGAGCAAAGCAGCAGCAGGAAGCTGCAAAGACTCAATTGAGCAATTCAAACTAGTGTTCTGACCAGTTTTCTGCTCCTCATCCAGCCTGGCTGCCTTTCACAGACAGTGTGGTATCAGGAGCAGAGGGAGGAGATCAGAGCAGCCTTCCCCAGCCAGTATCGAGGCCATCCCTCAGCAGATGCTGATGGCCACCAGCCCTGTGCACTCTCATTAAAGCTAAGCTGAGCCATAACTCATCAGAGCAGAGAAGTCCACATTAAGAGCTGGCAGCTACGACTTCCAGCTTCTCATGTCTCTCTCTCCATCACCTTTCTGGCTCTTTAACCGCTGTAGAGCTTCACCTCCTCCAGCTGCTGGGGACAGTGGGGGGTGGGGGGTGGCTGACCCTCAGACCACCACAGTGAGGACCTACCTGGAACAAACCACAAGGTTAACGCTGCCTAGAAGTGGGACTTGAATGCGAACTGGAGCCTACGAGGGCACTCCAGTTCGCTGGGAGCTCAGGCTGGGGCTCTGCAGGCTGAGAGAGTGCGGGGTCAGCACCCATCCCCACGCAGCCCAAATCCGTTCCCCGTTACCGGCCTCCCAGCGCCACCTAACGACACCTTCCCGGGACAAGGACCTTCCCGGGGAAGCTGCACACAGCCCGGTCCCAGGAGAGGAGGGTGGAGAGCACCGAGGTGATGGGGGGACACAGGAAACAGAGCGACAGGAAGCTCGAGGTGTTGAACAAGGATTTGCACCAATTTTAATGGCCCTTCCTCAGCTCACGAGGGTCAGTCCTCCACCCCTGCCCTTCCCTGACCTTGACCAGCCCATAGCTTGCCCACAGCCCAAAATTAACCCCATGGCCTTGGCCATGCTCTGGGTTGAGCAAGATCACTGGACAGATGCTCACCTTAACCTGTTATCACAGCCTCAGAATAGCCCCAAAGCAGCACTGGTTTGGGAGCAGTCAAACAGCTCAGCACAAGCCCTGTGACGGGGACTGTGGCTACAAAGAGACCCAAACATCAACACTCAAGGTGATGTGGAAAAAAGCCCTAGGGAGGAGTTAGTTGGCTCATCGCTCTCGTCCCCATACCTGCAGGTTTGATACAGCCACAAGCACCCCTTCACCATCACGTTTCTGGCCAGGTGCTCTACTCTGGGCTGCTCATGGCCCGGAATGCACCCTCCTCGCCTCCATCCCCCCATCCAAAGTGCCTGTTCACCTCCAAACCCAGAGCTGATGTAATCTCCTACTCAAGAGTTCAGCATCAGGACTACATCAGCCGTGAGACGTAAGGAGAGCCACATCACACCAGCAGCTGTTCCACAAAAGCTTTATTGCTCGTTTGCGTACGAGCTCCCAGTATCGCATTTCCTGAGTTTCTTAATGAGCTTGCAAATGAGATTTAAATAGAAAACGAAAGGGGGGGGGGGTAAGGAAAAAATAAAAGTGACGCTTGAGCTCTCACTTCCTTCTTGCTGGACCAGAAACAGGGTGGGAGTCCAGGGCCCAGTGGGAAAATCCTCTACCACAGGAGAGGCAGAGATGGAGGTTAAGTGTGTTGCTGACAAGAACCCTGATGGCTGTCCTGGCTCAATTTACCCTCTGCCTCCACCATGGAGCCTAATTTCTTCCTAACACACAGCTACCAGCAACAGCCATTGTCACCATTTACCCAGGTCAGAGCAGAGCAGCTGCAATCCTGCACGGAGCTGGGGACAGCGTGGGTGGCAGGAGGGCCAGAGGAGGGGGCCACTCTGACCCAGTCCCTGAACCATGGATAAAGGGGAGATTACGGCTCACGGCTTGTAATCTGGCTTAAAACCTGACACCGTCACCACAGTCAATCTGGGCTAAGAGAAGCATTTAATAAGCTTGAAAACACACAGGCCAGAAAAAACCCTGACCAGGGAATGATGCAGAAGGGCTTGAGGCATTGCAGGCAGGTACAAGGGAACACAGGATCCCTCGCGATCCAGAACAAGGTAATTACACGCTTGTTATCCCCATCAACCCCAAAACCTCAAACCCAGGTTCCAGTAGGGTTTAACTGTGGGAGGCAGAGATCAAATTAATGCCCTTGTCTGTGCACATCTCCAGAGCAGCAGAAAGCCCACAGTGCCCTCCCTGCACGCAAGGAGCTGCCTTTGCCCTGGGACATGGAGTGCTCGGCTGGCTGCTCCAGGGTTAAGGCAGTCACAGAAAAAGATGCCAGACTCAAGCAGCAGGGCCAACTTGGCTTTCCTGGAAGAGTTTATTTAGAAAACAATTATTATTAAAAGAACACTGCTTGGGCACAAATGACAAGGCAATGGAGCCATTTGGCTTGAGGCTTAAGGATGCAGCAAAGCCCAGTGAAGTTTCCCCTGCGTGACTTGCTGTGGGGAAAGCAGATGGGCAGGGCTCCTTCCAGGGACACAGCTCTCCTCCCCTGCACTGGCTGATCCATTAATTCTCAAAGGACCTGAACAAGAATCACCCCCAGAAGTGGCAGCTAGCTGCAGAGATGCCGGGCCAGCCAGCAGCCTCACGTGTGTTGAGACGCTCATTGGGGAACCCAAAGTTCATTACTTCCAGAGAGGATCAAGTGTCACACATCAGGACTTGTCTGCAACCCGTTGGCATTACCAGGGGACCAGCACCACATTCCTGCTGCTGCTGTGTTAGTGACCGATCAGCTGCAGCATCTCTTGAGGATCCACAATCTTCTCCCGGGGTTTGCCAGCAGCCTTGCCTCTTGCCACTTCAGTTGCATCAATCTTCTCCCAGTCTGAGAATGAAACGGGACGGACACCTGGGATGATAGTGAGAGACGGGAGAGAGAAGTTAACTAAGTAAAAAGAAATTCAGCCTCACCTCCCCATTAGCAGGGACCTGAGGTGCCAGCAAACCTGCCCTTCCCCGACACAGCATCAGACTTGAGCCTCACAAAGGAATCATAATTCTAACACCATGAGGAGAGGGATGGCAGGCTCCCGTCAACTTGGATCAGACAGACCTTTGCAAGCCGTTAACAACAGCGAGAACAGCATCACCTTGGGGGACAAACTGCTTCCAGTTGCCCGTTAAGAGTTCAGGCAGTTAAGAGGCAAAACACACACACTCTAATTGAATGCCTTTACACACAGCAACAGCAAATCACTCTCCTGGGCATTTTAATCTTTCCCCCAACTTGCCTGGGATTGCTAGGAAATCTACTCAGGAGAAACAGCCTGCTGTCTAAGGAGCTGACAGCAACATTTTACCCAAGGTCTGGGCTGCTTTTAATGGCCCTTCTGAGAAAGCTGGTATCAACCTTAACAATGACACAGGGTTGGGGAGAACTCAGGTCCCACTCTCCCTGGGCTTTGTCACCCAGACATTTTCTTGGTTCAGACTCTGCTCCCAACGTGGCTCATGGGACACACTGCCCTGGACACCCCAATCCTGCATCACATCTTCATGCTGGCTGCTATAGTGGCTCACATCCACCCTTGGCACTGACCTCGGCTACGCAGGATGCTCTCCACAGCCCCAAAGCCTTCTCTGGAGGTGGACACATCCAGCACACCGGCCTGGAGATCCTCCAGCACAGACTGGGCAGTGTCAAAGCTGTCGTTCATGGTGGTGATGATGACGCCCGTGGGTCCTCTCTTCACCCACCCGCTGCAGTACAGACCTGCAGCAGCACAGAGCAGCCGGGCTCAGTCCAGCTTGCGGATGTGGACCCTCCTGGTTGCAAGTCCTTGCCCTGTCCCTGGGGTTCACATCAAGCTGCAGGTGATGGAAGAATCCACCACTGTGGTGGGAAGACGGTGCAGCCCTTCAATGGTGCTGTCACAGAACTCATGTGCTCACACACAGGCACTGAACAGCACCACTTCGGTAACAGACTACAAGGCCCAGTCAAACAACTGCAGCTCAGCGCTCTCTGTTGCAAAACCAGACACCCCTAACAAGCACTGGGGTCAGGCCAGGTCTTAACACCTGACAGCAGCAGCTTGTTTCCAGTCTCTACTCTCCAGCTGAGGCATGTGACAGCCTCGGTCAATGAAGCTTCCCATCCTAAAACCCAGAATCCACCCATATCCTGTAGATACAGACCTGGGACACCGTCCACCCTGCCCGAGCTGTTGGGGATGATGCCACGCTGGGTGTCAAAGGGTACCGCTGGGTCCAGGGGCAGGCTCCGGTAGCCAATGCTGCTAAGTACCAGTCCACACTCCAGCTCCTCCACATCTCCAGTGGGGACAGCTTTGGCAGAGTCACCCGAGCCCTGAGAGAGGATGAGCCTACTAACCATAAGGCAGTCACCAGATGTAGACTAACAGCCTCCCTCAGTTAAGGAGGCATCAGCCTTTGACTCCTCTGATGCCTGGGTGTTTGCTAAAGGCCTCTCTGCAGCAGTAGGGGGAACGGAGCCCCCTTTTGACAGGTAAGGACTCTTGTCAGCCACACCAGCTTTCATGAGAGCCTGAGAGCGGCTGCTCCAACCAGACAGGGGATATAGAGCTGCCTCTGGGGAGACTACCAAGAGCTGCAGGGATGCAGGAGTCCTGCTCCAGCCCTGCTAGGGCCATACTAGCCCCACCACAAGCCCCTACCTCCAGGCGGGTCAGGGCCATGCGGACACCCCTTGCTTGCTTCCCATCAGCGGTAGGCAGCACCTCCTGGGGGCTGCGCTGGAACTTGAGCCCCCACTCCCGGGGGGCTGCTGCCTGCCCTGCTACTGCCTGCACCTTCACTGTCTTCTCCCCAGGCTTCTCCAGGGCTGTTTTGATCATAAGCTCAGTCAGTCGCTTCCTGGGCCTGGGAGCATCTGAGAAGTAAGAGAGAGAGGGGTTTAGCACAGGAACCACAGCGAGAGCCCCTCAGGACAGAGTCAAGGCTGGGCAGTTTCAGGGGTATGCAAGTGTCCATTTGCAGTCTGTCATGCCAAAGGGAGTCCAGCGCCTTCGAGATGACAAACTGCAAGTCCAAGTGACCAAGAGTGCTCCTGAGGCTTGAGGCCAGTGGGACCCACAAATCAAAACCTGCAATTTTGCTGTCTTGTTGGTGCTTGGAGGCAGCAGCCTGTGGAGAAGAGCAAGTCTCTGGACACCCCTGAACTTGGTGCTTTCCTTTTTAGCTCTGCAGGAAGCTTTTAAATCAACAGCCTTGGGATCTCTCCTGCAAGGTTCTCCCAGTTCTCCTGAACTTGCGCACTCAGACAATGGTCCCAAGCAGCAAACTGTTTGCATAAACAGAGAAACAGGCTGTTCCATGTCCCTGTGGCCTCCTAGCACTCTGAGGATGAACCACAGTGTGGTTACCCAGCTTTCACTCACCACACTTTGAGCACAGGGCAAGAGTTCCTTTAATGCACATTCTGAGCATCTCCCGACCACTCCTGGACACTGATCTGTGAAGGGGAGTCCCTGCCCAGAGGAACGTGGCCCGTTTTGGGGCACAGAACATTCTCCTCACCTTTAACAGCATTTTCAAGGCCTGTGAAGTCATCAGGGTTCAGGACAGGTCTGGTACCAGGCAGGTTTATCATCTCCCGCAGCTCCTGGGAATTGAAGGCAGGAAGGCATTATCTCCAGTGCAGAAAAGGTATCCAACAGCCCTTCCCTAGCAGTCCAGACTAGGAGCCATCAGATGAGTACAGGAAGGATGCCTGGGTTATCCAGCTTCAAATCATCTGTATCCAGCAGAGCAGCCTGGGGCGCAGCACTGGGTAACACTGTTGCCCCCCTGCACCCCCAGCCTTACCTTAATGGTGAAAGCCACTTGGAGAGGTCCCCTCCTCCCAACCAGCCAGACACGCTTCACCTTGCTGCAGGCAAGAGCTGCCAGGGAGCAGTCGGTGATGTCTGTCTTCTGCAAGAGAGAGACAGGAGAGTAGGATGAGGGCAGACCCTGAGGGACTGTGAGGAAGGCAGAACCTCTGAAGGTGAATAAGCAGCAGAATCGGTCTCTGCATGCAGAGAGCCTGGAAAAGATGGCGAATGAGTTGCTTGCTTTTGCACAGTGTTATCTGCACAGCTGGTCCCTCCTCACTCAATGTGTTTCCAGGCCATAATGCACCAGACATACCGAGCCAGCACCCGTGAGACTGCCTCTGGGGACCTACCCAGACACGTTAACCTTGGGGATAATGGATCAAAGCCTTCCAGTGAGTTCAGTGAGTGGGATGTCTGCAGATGCTGTTGGGTGACTTCCCAGCTCAGCAGATAGAGACATTTGGGTGAAACCCA
The DNA here is from genome assembly GCA_013397515.1 of Upupa epops. Classification (NCBI taxonomy): domain Eukaryota; kingdom Metazoa; phylum Chordata; class Aves; order Bucerotiformes; family Upupidae; genus Upupa; species Upupa epops. The sequence continues at coordinate 1,435,713 of VZRI01003324.1, forward strand.
GTGCAATCCACAGCTGAAATCACTGTCTGCCCGCTCCAGGCAGCTCTGAGCACAGACACAAGCCAGGGCTTGACTGACGGTTGGCACCTTGCAGCAACCCCACACTCTGTGTCAAACATGAGCATTTATCTAGACAGCAAGATCTTTCCCAGAGAATTCCTGATATGAGGGATACCAGTTAACCAGGAGAAACCACTCCAGGCCAATATTCTTAACAGGAAATTGCCTGCACACTCTGGCACTCATTGTCAGTGCCATGTCCTTCACAGTGCTGCTTCCCAGCTGGCTTTAGCCACTGGCTGGCAGCACCTCCAAGGTGTTCTTTTAAAGTTTAATTTAGATATTAATAGAGGAAGTTGTTGCACAGCTGTGACAAACCTTGTGGCGTTTCTCCAGAAGGAAAGGCCTTTGCTGCCAACATCTGGGGCAGCAGCTGCACGGAGCAGCTGGTGCACACCAGCTCCCAGCTGCGCATAGGGGAGCTGAGTAGTGGAAGTAGATGTCCATCAGCTTGGACCAGCCACCAGTTGCCCAGTGCTACCAGCAGAAATCAGGCTGCTGCCTTTAGCTACAGCAGGGAAAAAATGTCCCAACAGGAGAAGCTTCTAGTTTGGTGGTGGGAAAAGGGAAGAAGTGACCCCTTTGCTTCTTAGAGGAAAAGAAGGGATGAAGGTCAGTTGCCAAACTTGTCAGATGCCAACAGTGAGCCAGACACCAGCCTTGAATCACTCCCCATGGAGTGGGAGTCCATACAGTACACACAAGCAGCAAGAGCCTGCCTTGGGGGAAGGTCCCACAGGCAGGATAGCCTGAGGCTTTGCTAAGATGGAACCAGCACCCACCCAGCAGGGAGTGAATTTGAGCCCCAGGCTGCCACTGGGACATGGTACCCTGTGACTCACCCTGAGGAGCTGCAGTGGGGTTAGGAGTATCCGGGCAACATCCAGTGCCACGTTGCCATGACCCAGAATCAGCGCTGTCTCACAGCTTAGGTTGGGCTTCAGCTGCAGGGAAATGTGTCTGCATGTGAGTGAATCTACCATCCTTCATGATGTTCACCCACCTTGGGCCTGCTCCCACCACCCAAATTCCCTCCCACCCCTCTCTTCTCCAAAAAGAGATGGTGGAGACATGGAAACATCACTCCAGCCCCCTCCCCAAACAGACACCACAATACAGCAGCTCTAGGCACCCTAGCTGATGCCTCTATTCGCTTCCTGCAGTGACACCTCTAGAGCAGGAAAGTTTTGGTCATAAAAACCCTCCTCAGGCCAAAGCAGAGTATCTCCCCACTGGTTCCCATCTGGCCTGGCCAAAATGTGGTGCCAACTAATCCACTCTCCCTGACGTGCAAATTGTCACATTTCTACCATCTAAGAAGGATTTAACATGGTGCCTGCTAATCTTTTCCAATTGCAGGCCTTTCAGGACTTAATCTGGTGCTGAATGACTATGTTGGGAAATGGGATGGGAGGAAGGACAGAGAAACACACACTGTACTCACATCGCGGTTCTCCGGTAGCCCATTGTACCACCCCACAAAGGCTCGGGCTGAATAAACGCCAGACAGGTTCTCCCCTGGGATTCCCAGTACCCGGTTATCTTCAGCACCGTAACTCTGAGGAGGGAGCAGACATGATCAGAGATGTCACTGTGTGTGGGGTTTGACAACAAAACACCGATGTCCCCTTCCAGCAGCTGCCAGAGACCCTGCAGGACTGCCAATCCTTCCCAAGGACCAGGGTACACAACAGAGGGACAAAAGAGCCTAAACACAGGGACTTCACCCAACCCATGGCCCTGGGTGCAAGGGCTAAACATGACCTTGGGCCAAGGCAGAGCACAACAATCTGAAGACTAAGCACAAGGGAGATGTCAGCTTATGTTCCAGATAGTACTGGCCACCTCAGGGAAGAGGTTCCTCAACTGCTGCCCCTTACAGTGGGGTTTTGGAGACTCTAGTGCTAATGCAGCCTGTAAGGCTTAGAACAAAGCCTAGAGCATTTGAGCTACTCCAAGGCTGGGCAGAGATTACCATGGTAATAAGGCACACAGAAACACCTCACCCAAATCCTATTCCTGTGACCTCCAGTGGGAAATAACCCTCCAGACCCTCCCTGTGACTGCTGGGGAGCCAGGGCAGTCCTGGTTCAGAGGTACCCACCAGCACCACAGCGTGGTAAGCCTGCTGTAGCTCCGCTACCGTGACGTCCCTCCCCACGGTGACATTGCCATGGTAGGCGCAGCGCTCCGAGCGTGCCGTCTGCGTGAAGCTGTTGATCACATTCTGCCAAGATCAAAAAGCACCAGCCAGGGAGTTATGTTCAAACCCCAGTGGGGCCAAGGGCTGCTGCTGACAAGAGCTCTGTGTTCTCATCCCCTCCAGCCTTGAAATGCTTCTTCCCCTCCCAGAGTCAGTTATTCTGAAACTCTTATCTAACAACAGCCACAGATAATTCACAGGGAGATAAGCTGCACATCCCTGACCTGGCACTGCCACCACCCGCTGTGGAAAGAAAAACTGGTTTGTAGCCACCTGGGGAGAACAGGACCCTTCTGAGTGAACCCCACAGTAGGTGAAAACTTCCCAAAGGTGAAGCTTGCAAGGGAGTCCCACCAAACTACCCCTTCCTTAGAGGGTGCTGCCTGCCAGCCCTCCTCTGCCAGCCTCTTGTCTCTACTCTTCCTGTACCCCATGTGAACAAGGGAGGTCACAGGGCAGCATCACACCCAAAGCTTTTTCTCCTGAATGACCAGGGCTACACAGCAAACAACCACTTGTTCCACTGCAGCTGCAGCCAGACTCAGCCTGGTCACAGGTCAGATAGCACTGTGCTGCAGAGGCTGCCCCAAACCACACCTGTAGTGTTCCCTCCCCACCCTTTAGCTCAAAGGGACCCAAGCATTTTGGTCTGGTGATCAATAGGGATTAGAGGAAACCATTGCAAGACTTTGCTGTGTGGGAATCTCCTGTGACCCATCATCTCAACCACCTGAACCCCAGCTCAGACACTGCAGATACCCCTGGGTACAAGTCACTCCTGCTGTAAGGCAAGGTTTAACTTCTTGCTCAGGTGTGAACCCACAGCCCACTTCCATCACCCCTAACAGCAGTGTTCCCAGGGGCTCAGAATAGGGACAGGCTGAGCAGAGGCAAACAGCAACTGCAGCGACTGGGCAAGACTCTGCTGGTATAAAGAAACACATCCATGCTCCTTGGTCTTGCTGCTGACCTGCACCAGCAGCAGCACATCCCATCATAAGCTCCTGTTTCTGACCCTCTGTCCAGAGCCCTAATGCCAGGCATCTAGTATCTCCTGCCCATTGCCTTGTTGGGTCTCAGCACAGACATGGGGAATGCCTAGGCCTCTCCAGCGTGACAGCTTCACATCACGTCAAGTGTTGAGACACCCTGAAGGACGGTGGTTGCTGCCCCTGCACCCACCACCACATCATCTTCAACTGCAAGGCAAGGACGCCAGTACTAACCTTCACTTCAGGGTGGTCTGGGGCCACCCCAAACCGGACAAGCCCAAAGGGAACAGGCAGTTTCTCATAGATGTCCACTTGGGCCTCACTGTGGTGCTGCAGGAGAAGAACAGTTAAGGGATGAGGACAGAGGCCACACGAGTCCAGCAGCTCAGGAGAGACACAAGAGACACAAAGAGGAGAGAGAGATGCACCTAGACCCCCTGAAACAGTTTCTTCTATGCACAGGATGATGCTCTACCTGTTACTGCCAGCAAAGAGCACAAGATGTAGCAGACAGTGTGACCCAAATCACCATCAAGTTCATTTCATGAATCCTCCAATCCACCCCACAGCTCCTGTTCTACACACCTAGAGGCAATTCAATACCAGAGGGACTGACAGAGGCCCCCCCTGCTGCTCGCTAGGAAGCACCATGGGTGCTGATGGAGCTGCCAGGCTGTCTGGTAGCCCCCAGCAGAGGTGTCCATGCCCTGAGATCTCCCTGAGCTGGGTCACCTCAGGGTCAGAGCTTTAGACAGACATTTTACTGCAAGGCTTTTGTTATCTTGTATTTTGAGTCAGCCTCTTCCCAGAGATTAAACAGCCCTGAAATTTGTCCCTGAGGCTTAGTAACAGCTATTTTCAACACCTACCAGAGACAACACAGCAGTCTAATGACAGGGGTTAAGCTGCTGCTTCTCTGGTCGATGCCAACAGCCTCATTTCCTGACAGACCTGACTGCCTAGAGCACCAGTGTTTACAGACACCAGGTACGGGATCAATCACAAGGTGAGATGAGGGAGGACGAAGCAGGAGAGCAGAGCCTGCACATTCCCTTTAACACACAGTTAACATCATCCCTGTTGGGGATCACAGTTAACATCATCCCTCTCAGAGATGCAGATAAAGTCACTGACTGGCTGGCTTAGAAGGGACCTTTAGAGATCGAATCATCAAATCATCAATATTCAAAAAGACCTTCAGGATCATCAAGTCCAACCATCCACCCTACAAACTGCCAACCGCCAACCCATCTCCTGAAACACCATGTCTGCCCGTTCATTGAAACCCTCCAAGGATGGTGCCTCCATCCCCCTCCCTGGGCAGCCTCTTACAAGGCCTCCCCACTCCTTCTGGGAAGAAGTTTTTCCTAAGATCCAATCTGAACCTTCCCTGGCACAAGGTGACTCCATTCCCACTGATCACTAGGGAGAAGAGGCCGATACCCTCCACACTGCAACCTCCCTTCAGCGAGCTGGAGAGAGCAGTGAGGTCTTCCTTCAGCTTCTTCTCCAGGCTGAACAGCCTCAGCTCTCTCAGCCTCTCCTCATCAGACCTGTTCTCCAGGCCCCTAACCAGCCCAGCTGTCCTTCTCTGGCCCCTCTCCTCAGTGTCCTCAAGATCATGCAGTTCCAGCCTGTCCGAGCAGGAGCTGCTCTCTGCTGAGAGAATGACCCAGAAAGGCTCTGTGAGGTCTGCCCGCTCCCAACAGCCCCCAGCACCACAGACCTGGCTGGATCGAGACCGAGAAAACAGAACCCCTCCGCAGTCCCCTTCTATCCCAGCAGCTTGGTGCTGCCTCTCCCCGGTACCTTGAGGAGGTGCTGAGCCGTGTAGAAGCCTGCGGGGCCGCTGCCCACCACGCAGACACGGGGAGCCGGGGCAGCGGAGCAGAGCCAGCGCCTTAAGCCTGCAGCTGCGAACGACAGAGGATGAGGGGACATGAGGGAATATGGGGGTTCACGGGGGGATACGAGGCGCAGCCCCCCGAACCCCTCCCCGCCAGCCCGGCACCCACCCCGCGCGGCTC
>VZRI01003324.1:1441939-1529972 GCA_013397515.1 Upupa epops
GCAGCAGCAGCAGCGTCCGACGGCTGCTCACTGCTGAACGGCTCTGGCTGCCCGGCGGAGGCCGCAGGGGGAAACCGGAGCTCAGACTGATTGTAGTCGTCCGTTGGGAGAACCCACAGCGTCCCCTCGGTGAAGGATAAACCATCAGAGGCAGTGGGGAAATGCAGCTGCCGGAGCTGCTCCCTTCTTTCTCCGTCCCCATCACGCAGCTCATTCCAGATGCCTCTTTAGACCTCCTGTGCAGGAGCTCCCGGTCTCGCAGCAGCTCCGGAGCGATGCACCAGGCAGGAATATCTCAGCAGGCCCAGGGGGTGTTTCAGGGTTGTGCAGATGCCGAAGCACATGGGCGAGCACTAATGGGGCTTTCAAAAAGCAATTAAGAATGAGAGGAGTTTGCAGCTAGAAGCTGATTTTAATAGGGGTCATAAAACCCGCATGGCCTTGAAAATGAGCTCCTGGCTTCCCACGCTGGCATGATGCGAACAGCCGCTGCCATGTGCATCCGTCTGCACCTGCTCTTTCAGGGGGATTTGCAACAGGGACAAGAATTTCAGATGGCTTTAAAGCCTGGGACAGTGCTCTGAGCCCCTAGCATTAGCTCAACCCCATTTCTCAGCAAGGGGAGGCTGGAGGCTCAGTTCCACACAGCAGCATTGATACCAGGCACAAAAAGAGCTGAGTTTAGTGAATCATTCGAGGCAGAAGTTTGGGGAGTTTGAGCACAAGTCAGAAATTTCCTCATTAACCTCTGCTGTATCTGCAGGGAATAATCCACCTGTTTCCCCAGTCACAGTCCTCTCCTGCTGGCCAAAGGACCTGTGAACACTTGCCTTTAGATGGTACTGGGTTAAACACTGTAACATGCAGTTGTGGAAGGGACTGTTGCTCCCACCAATACTTAGAACCATTCTGGGATGGATCTCTACAGCAGGTAAGGAGAGAGAGTATCTTGTGCTCACAAGTGGAGCCAAGTGAGGCTGAGACCAGGCTGAACTGAAAGCCCTCTGAATGCACACCCATCCCCTCCCCAGAGCCAGGGACACCATTAATTTCACACATTTTGATTCATTTGGTTCTGATGCTCTATTAAGAAATTAGTTGTTGGTGATGGGTGGGCAGATCTGGGTGGTCTCTGTCACCCTTGAACACCAGGTGACCTCCAGGAGCGACTGAGCTATTTAGCCCAGCCATCCCATTCCCCATCCCCTTCAGTTTCATCTCTGCCTACCGACCTGGTGTAATCCATGGTCAAAGGGCAAAAACCTGCCCTTTGGATGTTTCACAATGTCCTGGAAGGGGACCAGTCAGAAGTGACACAGAAATGCTGCCAGCCCAAGGCTTTAGCATCCCCTGGGCCCCAGCCCAGGATAAGGCTGTAATTCCCAGTTTCTAATGCCTAAGGGTTGACACTGGATGGATCCAGGGCCAGCATTCCTCACCAGGTCTGGATCTGCCACTCAGGGACACATTGTGGCCACCGCGGCTCCAGCCTCATGTCACAGTAGCCACACTGGAACCATCTCTGATGGGTCTGAGCATGTTCCCATGCTCACGGAAGGAGAAGGGGCTACATTTGCTGCCCACTGTAACCCTCACCCTGCCATGAGACAGGATGAGGGCAGAGCATCCCCCTGCCTCAGGGCATACTCATTATATGAAGCCTTGTAAGTCCCAGCTGCGGGATTGGAGGAGGCAGAATTAGAGAGCAAAACCCCAGGCTCACAGCAGTCTTGGAAATCCCAGAGCCAGCACTAACACTGTGCCAGCTCCCTTTTCTGCTTCCAGCTCCCACCATGATGTTTGGCTGGACTTTTGTCATCCGCTTTGTAGGTCTGAGACAGCAGAGCACCCAAGAAAGCCAGGCACGGTGTCTCAGAAGGGGTTGGAACTAACTCCAATGAGCATCCTGCCTGCTGGCAATGTGTCAGTGAGTCAAGTTCACTGTGTTGGGAGATCTGCCCTGGAGATCTGCCTCTCCCTAGCAGGTAGATTCTCCTGCTAAACTATTGCAATGGCAACAGTCGGGTCTGGATCCACCTCCAGCAATCCCAATACTAACAGCCTTCATAGGGTGAAGGCCTTTCCCTCAGGCCTGCCTTGGGCACTGTGGGATCCCAGTATGACTTGCTCCAGCAACAAACCCCAGTAATAAACAAGATGCACTTTAACATGTTAAGGCTGAGTTTGCCAAATCATTGTTCCATGAGGGACAGATTCATCCCAAAGTCAGGCAAAGCACAGGCAGCAGTGACATAACCCCTTCTCCACCATCCACCCCTTCCTGGAGCCCCCAGTCACAGATTTGCACCCCCACCCTATAGATCCTGGCAGCTCTCAGCCAGCACCCAGCTCTGGATACTCTGGACATGGTGCCACATCCCCTGGTCCTGCTGTGGAAGGCCCCAGACAGCAGATGGAGGATTCCTCTCCCCAAGCGTGAAAGCAGAGTAGATAAAACTAAGCCCTGACTGGGAATAACTGGAGTGGAGGATGCTCCCTTTTCTGTCCCATGTTACACCACCGGGCTTCCTCCCACAGTGGCTCTGTGCTTCATTATCTAGCCAAAAGCAAGACATTGGGGAGGGATCTTTCCTACATGATGGCTTTATGGATTCTATGTGCCTGCGTAGCCCAAATCCTGTAAAACCATCCCTGCTGCACATCCCCACAGAAAACAGCCCTCTGAGTCCTGGTTCCTGTCCTCACTGGATGCCCACCAGCTCTGTAATGGGGGGAGCATGGACCATCAGCTCCTCATATCGCTGCAGGAAGAGCCAGAGCCTGGATGTGTAAGTGTCCTCGTTGTAGGGCAGCTTCTTCTGCTTCAGGTACTGGGAGACGATGGGTTTGATCTGCAGAGGCAAAGGCAGCATCACCTCCGTTTGCATGTCCCAATGTCTGTACCAGGTTCCCAGTCAGGCATCACCAAGCTCCCAGTAAAGTGCCCACAAACCCCATCCTACATCCCCGAAAGTGGGCTGGACACAGCAGCCCCGGCTGTAACATATTTTCCAAGAAATATAAGAGAAACCTGGTTTCTAGTTGCAGAACACAGGGAGTTCACCCAACAAAATGCCGTCACAGTGCTCCAGCTCAGAAGAGATCCCCTCATGAGGCTTTAACGAGGGACTGCCAGGCATGCTCATCGCTCACACCCATAGTTACCCCCCACGTACCTATACTGCTGGCTCAGTGGCCAGACTGGGAGGTTGCCACCAACTTAATTGCCCCTTCCCTGCAATAGGCCTTTACAAGAAGCAGGTCGTACCAGCCCTGTGAGCTTGAGCAAGGGGCATGACCCAACCCCCACTGGTGTTTTTTCTCCCTATTACCTGGTTCACTATTACCTGATGGGGGCCCACTGGAAATAGATGCACACCATCAAATGAGATGAGACCCCATGCTGAAGGACAGCATGGACCTGCCCTTGGATCCTCTCGAGCTGGGGCAGTGCCCAGAGCCCATGTTTTGAACGCACCCCTCACCTCAGAGCAACAGACAAGGGCATGACCCAAAATTACAGGAGGTGTGCATGGACACTGGCTGAGCCAAAAGCCATGGGAACAGTGGGAAGGATCCCCAGCTGCTGGGAGGCTGCTGCAGGCTGGAGGTGGGACCAGGGAAAGGAGCAGAGAGGAAAGCCAGGAGGCACAGTAATGGGGATGGGTGGGAGAGGGGTTAAGGGCTCTGGTAAAGCCTCAGGAAGGCTCTAGCATGGGGGGAGCAGCACAAAGAGGTCTGGTGGCAGTGAGGAAGGTGGTGGTGAGATGGATGGTCTCACGCTCATGTTACCTCCCCACACACCTCCCCACCCCACAGGGTTGTCTCACCTTCAGGCACATGTTGTCAGAGAGGCTGGGGAAGAGGTGATGCTCCACGTGGCAGCTGATGAGCGAGTGGCCAAAGGACCAGTCAAGCAGGGCATTGCGGGGCAGGTTGAGGACACCCAGGCTCATGAGGTGAATCCGCTTGGGTTTCCGATCCGCAGCAAACATGGGGAGGCCTATGTGCTGTGGGAGAGGAGGTGGGAACTCTGCAGCACCCACCACCCCCAAGCAAAGCCAACCATGGCTCCAGCCACGTGAGGCACAAAGGTGGCAACCAGGCTGATCCACATTTTGGGGTTTGGCTGCCAACCCCAGAGCTGGGTTCATCCCTAAATTGCTCCATTCTGTGTTTATCTGTCCACAGAGCCAACAAAGAGCACTCAGACTCTGGCTTGGAGCCACAAGCCTCTTGCCATACCATGACCTGTAATACCAGCTGCACTAGCACCCGCAAACAACAACCCCCACTCCTGGAGAGGTCATCAGCCCCCATCTCTTCACATCCACCTGCTTTGACCTTCTCCCAGGGCCACCCTTTCCAACCCAGCACCACCAGCCTGACCCTCCCCATGCTAACAGTGGCATGAGGGATGTGACAGCCAAGGCCACTTGCTGTAAGCTGGCACAAGCCACAGGCAGCAGCATCAGGGCTGTCACTAGCTCTGGGTGGTGGCTGGCCTGTCTCCAGAAACATTGGGACATCTTGCAACTCCTGCTCTCTACCTGGAATATGTTGACGTGGATGTAGGGATGGGCCAGGAGGGAGCGGGTGAGCAGCATGCACAGCAGGGCAGACCACGGAGACTGGAAGCCTGAGACATGGAGCAGCAGCCAGTAATGGCAGTAAAGACCCAGGAATATGCAGCAGAGAGTCCGAAGGGCTACTTTCCACTCCACGTTCCTCAATAAATCTGTGTGAGGAAGAAGAGGCAGCACACGGGTGAGGTGCTGATGCTTCCCTTCCACTGCTGCTCCAGCAGTGGGGCTGCCCAGCACACTGATGAACCCACTGCCCAACCCATTCTCCATCTCCTTTTTCCTTTCCTCCATGTTAGCACAAGATTCCCAGCCCCACTGAGCAGCTGGGTTTTGGGGCTGAGGCTCAGAACCACCCCAGGTGCAGAGGCTCCAGCTCTGCATCATCACAGGTGGGGAATTTGGCTGTGTCTGGTTTTGGCCCGACCCAGAGCAGTGTGTCCAGCATGACAGGCCAGACTTCCTCACCATCTTACTACTTACTGGGCTTTCCTCCTCCCATAGCTTTCTGGCACCATTATTTCTCCCAAGCCACTGCCTTGTCTGCCCAAGTGTGTTCCATCCTGGTCCCTATAGAACCCCTCATTTCCACCTCACAGTCAGCAAAATCACTGATGGCCAGAGACTGCCATGAGACCCTGAACCCCGCTAACACCAAAGGCCTGAACGAATCTGGAGGGGGGCTTCAGGCTTCTGCCAGAGCTTCCAACACTTGACCCAAAAAGGAAAATGTGAAGTGTTTCTGAGCACCAGCAGGAGATGCAGGAGATGCCTTCTCTGGAGTGGAGGCAGCAACACATCCCTTTGCTACAACCCCGTACTCTGCCATGGGCTGACATAGGTAAAGTGTTGTCTCCAGCCAATGCAGGACCCTTTGATGAAGTGAGCCCTGGACAGTAACGAGCTCACCATGCCCGACATCCTGTCCCAAGGTGGTTGGGACACGTACCAAGAGCAACCAGAGGAGTTATGATGGGCACTGCCAGAGGTGCGATGAACATGTAGACATAGCGATTCAGGAAAGGGACCTTCCAGGTGCTGGAGTCCCCCAGGCCAATGATATTGGTGTAGCCATGGTGGATCTTCACGTGGTTGTAGGTGCCCTGCTCAGCCGTGAAAGCTGAGCAGAGCTGTGATGTGAGAGAAGAGAAAGGAGAGGTGATGCCAGTGGCTGTAGTGCCTAAGGTGGGCACTGCCTGGCTTGGGCTTATGGGAGAGGCACCAAAGAGAGATGTTCTGTACCCAGAAAGAAGCACCTAGAAGGGGCACCATGCACCAAACCAGTCTGGAAATGGACTTTGTGCGAGTTAAGCACTAGAAACCATTCTCTGCACCTTTATTATGCTGCCCTGCAGTACTGTGGCCAAGGGGACAGAGAAAAACCCTCCACAGTCCAGCATGACGCAGAGGCCATCCCCAGATTGGGGGGGGTGGGGGGGTTCATCCCCCAGGAAGCATTTGTATCTATCCTCTCATAGCTGTTCCTGAAGGGCTTGGGGTGCTGCTAAGGTGCTGATGGGCTTTGTGTGGGGGATGGCTACCACCCAAATGCCCCAGCCTCACTCACCTCGATGAAGAAGATGGCCCACACTTTGCCCCAGGATTTGGACTCAGTCAAGGCATTGTGGCTGGCGAGGTGGCTGCCCTTCACTGTCAGGGTGTGATGTGCCACACCGAGGGTAAGGATACCCACCAGGAAAGAGATGGCCTGGGCTGACCGCAAGCACAGGAACCCTAAGGAGAAGCCAACCAGGCAAGAGCTCAGCCACTCACCCAAACTGCAGCCCTCCTTGCCTCCGAGCTGGGCTGGAGGTGTTGCTACACCTGGATGTGTCAGCCAATGCCCTAAACCTGTTCCTCAGGTGTCGTTACAGGTATTTAAACTGCCCCAGCTGGATCGCTTCCCTCTAGACTGGCCACGCTCACCATCATGCTGAAGGTTTGGCCGCTTCCAGCCTCGATGGCACCAAGCACTGCTGGCGCCAGGTCTCATCCCACAGCTCTGGCTGGGATCCCATTGGTGACAAGTATGATCCTGCTAGGGTTTCAGCAACCCCAGGAACTCAAAAGCAGAAGGGACCAGCTGCTGCTTTCCAGCTATGCTGCTTGAATGTGTCCCCCTGCACCTGACATGACAACTGAGTTTCCCTGGCTCATGCTTGGGCACAGATGGGGGAATGTCACCCTCTGTCCTGCTCTGTGCCCACCTACTCAGGGAATGTCACAGAATCACAGACTGGTGGGGGCTGGAAGGGACCCTTCTAGTCCTCGCACACCAGGCTGCACCCTGGGTGCCACCATCACCCTCCATGGGTTTGCAGCGGGGTCAGGCTGTCCTGTGCCATGGGGTGAAGGGATTATGGTAGCTTTGTCACCGGCTTAATAGGCTGCTCATAGGCTTCCAGCACAAAGTTGTACCGGCAGTACAGATGCGGTGAGGAAGCGGCAGGACCCCCCCGGGCCCGTCCCCCGGCCGTGGTTTGGGGGTACTGAGCCAAGTTACCTGCGGGGAGCAGGAGAAAGCTGCAGGCGAGGATGGTGATGTCCACGCCGTGCCGATCCCACCAGCTGCTGCTCTTCACCACCTTCTGCACCAGCCCGGAGAGCTCCGTCATTAGGGCTTCCTCCCGCTGCCCTGCCTGGTGTGGGGCTCCTCGGGGGGTCACATCCCGGTCCCCCAGCGCTCGTCCCTGCTTCTGGACCTCAGCCACCTCCTCCGTCCTGCTGCCGGCTGCTGCCATCTCCCTGAACGCGGGGGTACCGCTCACCTCGTTGTCACCCCTGCCTCGTCGGGTCCTTCAGCAACATCTCCTCTCCGAACAGAGCCCCCCCAGCTAGCGTGCCCCCCAACCTCCCCACCCCAGCCGGGCTACCCCGCTCCCGCCGCCGCCGAAGGACACGGGAAGGACAGGGATGGAAAAAATAAACAACCCGAGAAGGACGCGGCCAGCGACGGCGGCAGCTCAGCCTCCCACCCCTGGGGACCCCTCGGCCACCTCCCAGTCCCCCCAGTCCCCCACTTACGGCAGCCCCGACGCGGTGGCCATTGCGGGGCAGCCGGTGCGGTACCGCACCCGCGTCTGTCCAGCTGCGATTTGGAGAAGGGAGGAGCAGGGGAGGAGGATGGGGAGGAGGGGGAATGCAGATTAGCCATGGCAATAATCCGCCGCGGTGGCCCATTTCGGGGAGCAGCCATCGCGGCGAGGCCAGGGGGCGAACACTGGAGCCTCCGGGAGGAAGGAAAGAAAGGAGAGGAGAAAAGATGGAGAGAGGCCGTGGAAACGCTGGAGAGAAGGAACTGAGTGCCAAAAATAGCCCCGAGAAACCCAAGCGGAGCATCGGGGATGGAGATTGGGTTTCGCTGCTGTCGGAAGCAGGAGGAAACCTTGGCCGTCCCACCAGGGAGCTGTTTTGGGGAGAAAAATGTCCTTTTCTTCCCAGCAAGGAGCCGGCTGTGGGAAGGAGGGGCAGTGTCAGCTCCAGCTGCTGCTGTGAAGCTGCTCAGCACCACCCTCTGTGCTGAGTGGGGTGACACTGAGGTCAGGGGCATCCATCAAGGGCCACGTCACCCCAGATTTGTGCCTTGCAGCCATAGCACGCACTTATGACTCCCCCATGGACCCTTTTCTCTTCTGAGCTGTTTTCATGAATTTTGTAAGAATTTCATCCTGTTTCCATTGCTGCTTCCTGATTAATCATCCAGACACAGCCCAGGCACCCTAAAACATTTGGGGATGTCTGTACACAGAACAGGACCTCCTGAGTCCCATTTCGTTATGGAGAAAGGCTAAAAACTCATTATTGTTTCTCCCTGGGACTGGATTTTTTTTCTGGACTTCATTTCTCCTAAACAAAACCAGAATCAGTTCCAACAGAAAATCAGTGAACACTGACATCTAGCAAATTCCTAGACAAGGCTGGTTTGCTGTACCCACTGCTAGGATGTCCCAGCCCCAAACTGGGTCTGGCTCAGCACCTCCACTGGCAGCACATCACTTGCAGGGAAGCAAAGTTCAGCACCCAACTTGTGCCAAGACCCTGGGGACTGTCATCATACCCCGGGGAAAGAAATATTAATAACTATTAAAAAAATCATACATACTGCCAAGGAGTCAGAGCTGAGGAGGTCTTACAGATCTGCTGAGGTGTCTTTTCTACAGTAAGTGCTTGTGTTATGCAACCTCACTCGCAGAGCCAGGGGCATGAACACATTACAGCAGCATCCAAAGCCCAGCAACTGCAGGCTTGGCTGCAGTGATTCAGGCTGACACAACATGGATTTCATCACCCGCTCACTAGCAAGGGCAGCCCATGGCTGGGAGGGTATCCATGGGAGCTGCCAGGCCAGGGGGAGATGGGTGTCAGACCCACAGTTGCATCAGGCAGGGCTGCTCCTGACCAATGCCTTCAATAGGGGATGGTGGCAGCTTGGTGACAAAACTCTGCCCCATGGTTGCAGAGATGCTGTTCAGTGGGACCAAAAGCAAGTGGTGGTGGAGCACCGCATTCAGCATGTCCACAGGAGGCAGTGCTCACTCTCACCTGGGCTCAAAGCAGAAATTGCAAATGTCCAGCCTCTGCTCCTGCAGGGAAGGTGCAAGCCCTGAACACTGCTGCTGGCCTTCATCACCCCCAGGTAGCCTTTCAACAACCCCATGAAACCCAGGGCTTGGAGCTTTGCTGCAGCCACTAACCTTCACCATATTCACCATGTTGCACAAGTGCAGAACAGGGCAGAAGTGGTTATGTGGCAGCGGCTGAGGAGGTAGGAATCAGTTCCACATCCAAGACCAACATGCTGGTGATGTGTATGTCTGCGTGCAGAGACAAGCATGTGGCATCACTTGTCCTGTGCAACCACTGGGACCAGAGAAGAAATAATGGGTTGAAAACCATAATGGAAAGGCTGAGTTTTGGCTTTAAACCCATAGGAACCAGTGTCAAACACATAGGAGCCTCTTCCTTTGAGCTGCAGCAACAGTGGGAGTCCCAATGCTGATGGGAGAGAAGCAGCCCTAAGGAAGATCAGCAGATGTGGGGCTGTAGCCCCAAGTCTGATTCCCTGCTGCAATGCAGAGTTCTATTTTCAAAAGAAACTTTAAAATCCTAATTCAAGTCTGATTTTCCACCACACAGAGCCCAGCCACACAACCCCACTGATGTGGAAGAGATTTTAGGGATGAAAGCAAACACTGACCTGCGTTTGGACACAAACACCTGCAACTTAGCAGGAAAAACACATTAAAGACTCAGAAATCCTTTGGCACAGCAGGGAGACTAGAGGGGATCAACGTAATCCCTGGAGCAGTGAGCTCTTACTGGTGGCTGCTGACCCTGCAGCTGCCCCTTGTCCTGGGCAGCTCAGGAGCACCTGAGCAGAGGCACAGAATAAGAACCCCCAAGTAAGAACCCTATCTGCCTCCACGGGCAGCATATGATCCAGTAGCCTCAAGCACTTCCTGCTAATCCCCCTAGCATTCCCACCTCATGGAGCAAAGTCCACTGCAGCCCCCAAAGGCTGTTTCCAACCCCTAACCCAGGAGCTGTTTCTAAAAGTTTCACTGTTTGTTCCCCAGGGCTGTGGCAGAAGGAAAAGCTCCCTTTGCAGCACCCCCCATCCCTATGGCCAGCTGCTCTGCCCATCCTCTTCTTCCTCTGGGAGAGGAAGGAGCAGGTTGCAGGGGCTGGTGATGTGTACATCAGCTCCCCTGACTGCTGCAGCCAAGACCCCCCAAACCACTATCCCCACATTCCCCTACTATCACTGGGGCTGCAGAAGTTCATTTCTTTGATACCTGAGGCTGAGCAAGGTTCACCCCCTCCTCTGTCAGGATAAGCACATCTGGGTAATTAACTTAATGAGGGGTTAATTACCACCATACCCTCCAGAGCAAGAAGAGTTAAAGCTCTGTCCTCTTTTCCTTTTGGGGTCTGGTAGAGCTGCAGTGTTCTCAAGAAGGAGAAATTTGTGGGGTTTAAGAGCTCACCCCATGATCTCCCTTAGCCTGATGGTTGGGTGAGGAGCTCCATCTGCAGGCAAAGCCCTGGCTCCATCACCCCCAAAAGGAGTTCTGTTCCCCCAAATTCAGGCCCTGGGGTTGCTGGCACATCCTGGACTCCATGGCCCAGCAGTCTCTACAGCAGCTGCCAAGCTGGGAACTCTGCTCCAGTCACCACTCATTCACGCACCCACCTACACTGGGGCTGCCCCATGGCCAGCCGAGACACCCTGAACCTCCATCCCTGAGGCTGTGGATGAGGAAAGAGTGAAGAGCAGGCGCCTGAGCCTTGGGGCAGGCACCAGAGGGAGTCACAACTCCGTGCAACCACTGTGCTCGCTATCATTTTGCCCCAAGAGAGGAATGCTCAGCCCTAGAAGATGGACTGGTGGGCTCCCAAAATACCAGATCCAGCCTGATCTGTGTGCTGGCCTGAGCAGCTTTCAGTAGGCATCAAGACTGGCAGAGCCACCAAGCCCGAGCCCAAGGGGAGCAAAGTCACATCACAGGAACCTTGGGTCTACCTACTGCCAACCTTCCAGCCCTGGTGGTGCCAGGCTGGGATGGGGCTGGCAGGCTGGCAGGGGTGATGAGATAATGGATCCTTCTGGGGGGTGTTCTGTAGCCCACGCACTGCCAGTCCTGCCAGGATGTGTTGAGGTCATGATTCTAACATTAAATAAACACCCCCCAGGATGTCTTGCTGTTTGCCAGGCACAAACATCCACTTGGGGTGGTGGAAAACTTCCCGCTCATGCCTGGCAGCTCCGGGAAGCAGCTGGATCCCAGCACTGGCTAATCTGGCTGATGTGTTTGCACCTGCTGGCGTGGCACAGACCGGATGGTGGTGAGACAGGGCAGGCAAAGCCATGCTTCCTGTGCTGGGTTGTGCACAGGCAGTCCAGGATGCACGGCGGATGGAGGTCAGTGGTCTTACCCAGGTTCTTTGTTGGTCCAGGGCACCTCGCACTGCCCCAGCAACTTGTGAGGGAAGTGGCAGAGCCCCAACAAAAACATTGCCCAGCCAGAGAGAAGCTGCAAGCCCAAATTCCCCAGTGTCATTCACACCCTCCTTCGCATCACTGCCACATTCTTCTCATCCCTGTCTGACCCCCCAGATGGGGCTGGGGTAACGCATAGGGAATGACACTGTTAAACATCAACAGTGTTCACCACAGGCTGAGAAGAGCTGGGATTTACCAGGGATGGAGACCTTGGTGCTGCATCTTCAGGGGCCACACAGCATGGCAGGACCTGAGAACTCTGGGGTTGGGAAGATGATCCTCCAGGTCCTGGCTAGGCCAAGGTGCTGATGGTCCCCTACTGAGTTGGACCACAGGCATCTTCCACTTGACCATGTAGATGGACCCATCAAACTCTCTTTGCAGAGTGGGAGGCTCCTCCTTTTGTGGGGCTGGACCTAAGCCTGGTATCAGCTACATTATGATAGGAAGAGCAACCACCTTCCTGCTTCTCAGCAAGCATCTCCAAACACAAGAACTCAAATTCTCAGGGTGTAAGTTCCTGCCTCCCCAAACTGTAGGACTGGTGAGACCTGGGTGCAAGAGGTTTATCTGAAGCCAACTGCATGTGAAAACCCAACCCAGCACAAAACCTGTCCCATATCCCTGCCCAGGCTCAAAATCACAGCACCAAGCCCCATCCTGGCCCATGAGCACCCCAAATGCCTCCATGGACTCACTGCATATCCATCACCAGAACATCCCGATACCATTCCCAGATCATGCTTTCAGTTTTCTCTATCAGCAGTGAATAAAGCAGTTGTCATCCACCCCCTGCTCCAGTGCGGCTTCATTTCCAAAGCCTGGCTGGAGGTGTCAACTAATCACAGACTTCCTCCACTTAGCAGCTCAGGGTGAAGGTAATCACTGGTTTGGGTGCCGCTGCTCTTGCCCTGACCGAAACTACTTGCTCCCACCCCTAGGTCCCTGGCGTCACCACCTGGCTCTGTGTTACCCAATGCGGGTGCTGGAGATGTCATGGGCTCCATCCCTCTCTGCTTCCAAAACATGGAGACTGATGCTGGCAGAGTCACCAAGGGATGGCTGAGCCGATCACCCACTGGTCCCACAGCTCTTTTGCCACCTTGGATGGCTGGTGGGATCCTACCCTGGCAATGGTCGGTCCTGACGAGGGAACCAGCCATTGCTCCAACAAGTGAAAAGATGCTCCTGGACACAATGGCACATCCTCAAAAATTAGACATGTTTTGCCTTGTAACCATGGCACTGCCCACCCCCTGTCCCACTGAGCCCGAGCCAGCGAGGCTGGCCATGCACGTTCCCCACAAGCAGCTGCCCACATGAAACATAGACCTCTTGGGGTAGGGCCAGAGCCCTGGCCCTCTTGAGAAAAGAGGGACAATTCCCATCTCCTCAGCATGCAGACAGAGGATGGGGACCCCAGTGAGATTCTGCTGGGGATGACACTGCCTGGCATTTACCACCTCAGGCTGCTCATCAGCTGCATAGGGACCATTGGCCAGGTGGCTCAGAGCTGCTGTCCAGAGCTGCTCTCTGGGGCCAGGGCTCCCTGCCAACAGTCACCACCAGCTTCACTGGCAAAGGGGCTCTGAGGAAAGGGAGAGCTTGGGGTCAAAACCCTCTTCTCTTTTCCACCAGGAGTATTTGGACAACTTCTGTCAGGCCTGTGCATTTGCCCAGTTTAAGAAACCAGAGCTAAGGAGGGGCAGACCAGTACCTGCATCTTGACCCCATCACTGCATTTTGAGGGACCAGGAGATGCTGAATTCACAGAATCCAGGAATTCCTGCAAGACAGAGAGCTCCCTGCTCATCTATCAGCCCATGAGAGGTTTAACTGGCATGAGGAGGGGTTGCACGATGCTGCCTCTGCACCCAACATGGCACTGCCCTCCACTGAGCACAGGATCATGCCCTGCCCCGGCACTGTCTCTGTCTCTGTCCTGCTCCAGCAGGTCAATGCCACCTTGGGTTGGGTGCTGGGGTCCCCAGACAGGTGCCTGATCCTACACCATCTGGCAGGAGGACAGACAAGGGCAGCTGGGGTTGTGACATAACTGCAGTGTCGAGAGCAGTGCCTGGAAGGGAGAGAGATGCCTGGCCAGTATGGGAAGCCAAAGCGCTGTGTCACTGCTTTGGGATGGAAGTTTGGTTGGAAGCCAAAGGGCTGCCTGGATCCAGCTGGACTCCAAGAACTTGTCCCCATCTCCTCAGGTCTTGCCCAGTCGTAACCTACTTCCCTGCTTTCGGCCACTGTGGGGAGGCGATGGTTCAAATAAGGAGCTGAGACTAGGGTCTGCTGGCCCTGCTCCATCAGACACGGGCCAGCTCCATCTGCCTGCTAGACCTAGGAGCGCATCCAGCCAGTGCCCCCCATCACACCTAGGGCAGCCCCTGGCACTGGGCAAAGAGGACTGCCTTTCTGAGGCTGAACACCCTTCTTGCCTGGGGCAGAGCCCATCCTTGCCAGTGGGCACAGGCAGACCTTCCACTGGTGTCCTGTGGAACCTGCCTGCCACTGGTGCCACCACAGCAAGGGCAGTTCTTGTTCCTTCTCCCAGCTGAGCGCCCAGCTGTGTGCTGCCAGCCAGAGGCATCACTCACATGCTGCCCGGCAGCGATTTCATCAGCACAGCCAGACCCATAAAACCAGTTAGCTTGGAAAAACAGGGACTCTTCTAATGATACCTTTGGAGCAGTGGTGCTCTGGATCCCAGTTCACCAAGGGAATATCTGGAGGAGCCTGGAGGAGGTGGTGGGTCAGCTGCAGCTTGCATGTGGCGGCATATCCAGAGCTGCTGGCAGCACGAGGAGAAGACATCCCCCTCCCTGGTGCCCTGAAAACTGTCACTTTGCAGGGTCCCAGGTGAACACCAGTGCCAGGACAGCCAGGAAAGCTGCTAATCCCGCAACAAGTTTGGCCAAAAAAGCAGTCTCTCCAGCCCCTTTCCTGCAGCTTTTTCCCTCCACCCAGAGCCGTTGCAGGCAAATCCAAGGCACTACTGCTCCTTAATCCCAGCCCAAGGCAGCAGGAGCCACCCTGACCCAAGCAACCTCCCGGTGCCTTTTATTACTGACTTCGGTGAGGCCCGGCCAGGATCAGGGTCAGCGGCAGCCAGACCTGGCCAGCAGGAGGTCAAACTGGGGCAAAGCGAAAGAGGGAGGAGACCCATGAAAAAAAAATAGGGCTTAGAATAGAAACCAGGTTAGGGCTAAACTGTGGGTGGTAGGACCTGTTGCAGTGGGTACATCTAGCTGCCACAGCCAACCCAGGGGACCTAGAGACCTCTGCTCCATCCTCAGAATCCTCAGCACGCCTGTAGAGTTGCCAGGCCTCCAGTTTTGGGAACTGCCAGGTACAAGGGAAACAAGAGCTCAGCCCTAAAACCATCCCTTCATCCCACAAAGGCTCTTTGATCTATTGGATCATCAGGGCTTGGTGCTGCCCTTCTGGAAGGTCCTTGTTGCCCCAGGAGAGCCAGTCCCAGGGCAGTGAGATGGAAATTCCACGGAAATAGAGACTCTGGTAGAAGTTCTGCAGAAGCAGATTTTTTTCACTTTCTTCCTGAATGGGAAAAGAACAATCAACAATGAGCCAAGCTCAGCGCAAGGTGAGATAAGACCAACCTCCTGTGGAGCTTGTGGTGACAGGACGAGCGTCACTGGGCACTTCACACAGCCTAAACAGTTCCTCTGAAATGTGCAGAGGGCTCACGAGGTGCTCCTGGCATACCCTGGCACCTGCCAGCCCAGGGAGCCCATGGGCGGCCGGATCTGCCAGCAAACACAGGACTCGTCCCACGGCCAGGACTCAGGCTGGGCCGGAGCCAGCTGGAGCCAAGCAGGGTCATGGCAGAACCTGATAGTGGGATTTACAGAGCGAGGCTGGAGGAGGTTCTGGGAATATCCCCGCTGCCTGGCACGGGCAGGATATCGCCCTCTCAAGCAGGATGTTGCCTTATGGCACGTGGGCACAGGTGATGCCCCTGGAAAAAACAGGTTATTTGCTGCGAAAGGGGTGACTAAGAGCTGTGTTTTGTTGGACAAAGGGGTGAAACCAGCCTCGTTGGACCTGGTGGAAATTCCCCTTGGAGCACCCGGGATTCAGCCTGCACATGGATCAATGACCTTCCCCAGCCCATGGACCATGGGTCACTTGAAAACCCACTCTTAGCCACCTCTGGAAACATCCCGTGGCCTCTGCTGTCCACACACAGCAGGGCTCCCCTTCCAATGGTGAAAAGTGCTGAGGTCATCAAAACTACTCTAGAAGACCAGTCCACAGTGATATCATGAGCAGGTTCCCATGCCCACCCCCTGCCCCACTGAAGCACCTTGGGAAGGATCTGCTGGCAGAGCTGGTGGAGAGGACATTTGAAGAGAGATGACAACCACTCCAGCTGCCCCTCCTCCTTCTCTTGTCAGATAATCTGGGGGAAGAGACAGCATAAAAAGGTGCCTTTGTTTAGCCTTCAGCCCCAACACAGCCTTATCCTCTCCTGTCTGGCTGGAACAGCTCTTGGATAGTGAGAAAGGCAGCTTAGACCCCTTCAGAGGGGAACAAACCTGTTCCATGTCACCCCTTCCCACTAGTCCCTGGTGCCCAAGGCAGGGCCAGGGACCTGCTCACCCCCACCAACATGGAAAGGCACCTAGAGGCACCCGCACAGCACCCAGCCCCTCCACCTCCTCAGCTTTGGGACACTGTCTCCACCATGGGGCTGATGCTCCTCAGGGAAAGGCAGTTCAAGCACGTGGCTTCTGCCTGTGGAGCTGAGCGTGGCCTCGGGATGGGTGAGTAACACCTTGGGTTGGGTGTCTCGAATACCGGGGGCTGATCTATCATTTCAAGCCAGCGAGTGAACAGTTGTCCTGCTCCACTGGCACCCAGGGGCTCCTCTCAACTCCTCCAAAATGCCTCTGCTAGCCCCTGCAGATGGGACTGACCCAGCTCAGCACTGTGTCCCAGCACCAAGCGGGCTCCACTCACTCTTCTGTGTGCTCTCTCACTGCCATAGCCTCTGAGCCACCAGTCAGGGAACCTGCTGCCCTCCACCCCAGCCACAACCAGCCATGGCTCTTTGGCAGGTGGACACCTCCAGACCACCTTCACCCTTCCCCAGTTGTCTTTTGCCCCTCTGCAACTGCTGTTGAGCCCTGCTGTGGGCATCCAGGAAGCCTTCATGGCATCTTTCACAGGACCGCTGCCACACAGGGATGCCCAGCATGGGGTGGGGGGCTGGGCTGTCCCCATTCCTGCAGGCATTATCCCAGAGCAGGAGCAGGGCTCCGGTCACAGACATGCCCGAGCGGGCTTGTATAACCTCTGACGTCAGGGAGCACTGGGCCACAGCTGATCCAGCTCCTGCTGCTTCCTTCCCACCATGGCTGGTCCTGGAGCCCAAACTCCAGGGTCCCATTCCCTGAGGATGCCAGCACCCACTGGGTGTCCCACGGGCTGGTGCCTCCACCCAACAGCCTTCCCACAGGGTTGCTCATGGGTGCTGTTGCCTGGTCCCCACGGGGACCCAAGGTGCTCATTCTCCACTTCAGGACCCTTTTCGGGGCACAGTCCTGCTTCACACGGAGCAGCCTTTGTCATCATCTTTGAAAGCAACCCCAAAAACACAGGTGTTTTGATGCTTCTGTCAGGGGAAGGGGGCTGTCAGTGGAGACAAACCCAGCATAGCCCAGTACAGCCCAGTACAGACCAACAGGCACACAGAAAGCCTCCACCTTCACCAGACATCCCTGGCCTGCTTTCCAAACTCAACCAGGTGGGTTTCAGGGTGCTGCAGGAGTGCCAAGGCACCAGGGCAGCAGGGCAAAAGCATTCCCTGACACTAAAGCAGAGAGGACACGGTGCCCAGAAGAACACACACTGCTCACTACCCCTTCCCAGCTCCTCCTGAGACACCAGCAAAACCTCGGGACAGATATTGCCTGTGGCTGCAACCACTGGCTGACTTGTGGCTGCCCGACAGTGCCCTGGAGGGCTGTGCAGCACCCACAGAACCCACAGCAGGAGCCCCCATGCCCCCGGGCCATGAGTAGCTGACCCCTTCCGCTGCCTCTGAGCACCCGCTGTTGCCCGTCGGGCATCGCCCGTGGGTTGCAGACAGCTGCAGAGTTTGCTTTAGTGCCCAGAGCTCTTATGTAAGAGAGCGGGACAGTGGAGGGGATGAGCCCTGGCTTTATAGGTCAAAAAATGGAGGTGCGGGCCAGTCAGGGGATTGGGCTGGGTCAGCCCGTGAGTCAGTGGCAAAGGAGGGACCAGCGCGGCAGAGGCTTTATTAGCCGGTGAGGGGTGGAGCAAGGCTCCGTGAGCAGCCGAGGAGCCACACCGAGACAGAGCATCGACCGACTCCGGGGTTGCTCTCCCACCCAGTACGTGCCCCAGCAGCCCGACCCGTCGGTGATGAGGTCCTGCTCCTCTCCCTCCTCCTTGATGTGCTCCTGATGGGCACCCAGGCCCCTGCAGTAGCCCCAAACTCACCTGCGACGCAGCCGGGAAGGCAGTGATGGAGCAAGGTCAGTGAAACAGGTTTCTCCTCCTGGTCCTCGGAGCCGTCGTCCTTCCCTCGCGGGCTGGGGAGCTGCAGACTTGTTGACAGCAGCTCTCGTTAGCTGGGTTATTGAGTCAGGTTCAGGGCTGCGCTCCCAGCTTCAGAGGTAGCGGCTCGCATGGGGTCATGGCCATCCCAGGCATCGCTCTGTCTTCCCCTGGGCAGATCATTGCACCTCTCAGCCTTCCCTGCCCTTGCAGGGTCCCATGGAAGTGCCTGTCCCAGGAGCTCGGAGACACCAGTGGGGCTGGGTGGCTGAAAGAACAGGTGTTTTTGTGGGACTTCACTGGGCTGCGTCCTCAGTGGGGTTTGGAGGTGGCAGCTCCAGTTGACCCTGGGGCCGTGGCTTGCAGCCGCCCCCAGGCGCTGGCACAGAAACCAAGCAACCAGTGCCAACTCAAGGGTTGTCTGTGGCTGTGGAAAAGGGCCAAGCTGGGGGTTCATCAGCACGAGGTAAAAGGATCCAGGATCCTTCTTCTGCTCCATTCAGGCCTTTCCCTGTCCTGTTGGAGAGCCTGGGAGCAGCATCCTGGCATGTCGAGCATGGGCACGGGTCCCCACGGCCAGCAACAGGTTTTGCTGTGACATGGTCACGCCAGCCAAGCTCCGCCACTTCTCAATGGTTAGACAATGGGTGGGGAACAAAGGGATGTTGTGGCAGCCGGATCTATCCCTGGCACCACCTGTGAGGGCAGAGCCCATCCTTGGTGAGAGCAGAGTTGCTCCGAGCAAGCCTGATGCCAGGAGTGCCCTGCTGCTAACTCCACTGGGTATTGGCAGCTGCAGCCTTGCCGCTGCTGGGGATGGGACCCCATGGAAATCCATCCCAACCAGGGCTGATTGTCTGTGTTAGACTCACTGGGCTGGATCATGCCTCGAAGCCCTGTGTCTCTTGCTCCTGATGCAGTCCTGTGGGGAGCTGGGTGGTCCAGCCTTCGCCAGTGTGTCTCCTCTAGTGAGGCTGCCCCTGGTCCCACCAGGACCATTGGGGCACAATGGGTCTGTCAGCTCTGTACAGAGCAGTTGGTCTGGAGCTGGGGGTCCTGTAGTAGGAAATGTAGCTGGTGTCAAAGCACATCCTAAAAGCTCAAAGCAGTGGTAAGGTTGTTCCTGCTCCTCTCAGAAAGGAGACAGTGAAGGAAACCAGGACCACTGCCAGCTCTCAGAGCAGTCCTGTGACTCACGCTAGTTTGCAGGGCTCTGCCAGGAGTGGGAAGTGTAGTGTTCCTGAGCAGATGCTGCCATGGTGGGGTCACACATTCCCTCCAGTCCCTTCACCCCACTGAAGCATCTTGGGCAGGGCACCAGTCCTGCAGCACCGTTGTCTGCCCCAGCTGACTTCAGGGTCTCCACTGGCAGTGCTACTGCTGGTGTTGATACTGTCCCAGGTACCCACCTGCTGTCACCTCTGGAACTGTGTGCTCCCTGAGCAGGAGGGGCTGTACTGTGGGGGCTGTGCAGGGTCCTCCTGCTGGCACATGGAGTGGCACAGAGACTGCTCTATCACTGCAATTGGCATGAAGTCCCCCTAAACATTGTTCTCTGCAGCTTCGTCAGCATCCCCAGCAGTGCTGGGCATGGTCCCGTCCTCACCGCTGCTTTCAGGGTTATGCCAGAGCAAACCAGGAACCTGGGTGTCATAGGGGATCAGGACTGTTCAGCAGCTGGAGAGAAGGATCAGGCAGTGTCTGTGCTCAGAGAACCCTGCTCCCCAGAATCGCCAGCAGGGACCAACTCCACATACCTGACCACAGCCACATCTCCACCCTAACTCACAGTGCCCAGCTACAAGCTCTCAGATCTTCCCTGTCTCTGTGCTGGTGGGAAAAAGTCAGGGAGAAGACGTTTGGCTGTTTCCATGTAACCCTGAAGCTGCTCCATCAGCAGCCAGCTCACCCAGCCTGAGCACCGAGGGGCCCTGGGGTGTCTCGCAGCTGGGACAACTCCGTACATGCTTCTGCAGAAACAGCTCTATGCTTCTGCTGAGCCTGGAAGAGGTTAATGCAGCCACAACCCCACAATTACAGAGCAAACCTGCTCTTGGCCGTGGGAGGTGCTGCCCTGCTCCTGACCTTCATTCAGCGGCAGTCGGCAGTCGGCAGTCAGTCAGGGATTTTATCTGAATGCCCAGATGGAAGCATCTCCCTAATCTGCCTCTTGAGGGACCAGCCTCCTCCGAGCACAGGGACCTAGGGCACTGCTGATACCCCACACCTCGCTCTGGGCTCCTGTGGGGATGCTCAGTGCTGCCTGTGTCACTCTGGGCACTCTGCTGACAGCAAGCTGGGACAATGGGTACCCAGGCGATGGGTGTGGAGGAGCTCGCTCTGTGCAGAGACACAGGGTGACAGAAGCCACGGCATCGCCTGGTGTTTTGTTAATATTTGTGAATTGCATAAAGCAGACACAGAAAATACTTCCCCCTGTCAATACCTAAGCCCAGTGCTTTCCACTTCTTCCTCCATAGCCTGCTCAGCAGTTATCTCTTGAGGAGAACACGCTCATCCAGGTCCACATTACTGTCTTTTGGGGCACTTTGATTTTGGGAACAACCACAGAAGCTCTCAAAAGCCTTTGCCAAGCCCCTGAGGTGCTGCAGCCAACCCAAGCCAGATCAGTGCCACATCCAGCCCTGCTGGGAGCACCAGGAGAAGCTTGTAAAAAGGCAGGGTGTGCCATGGGTGCTCTGCGTGCAGCCCCTTCCCGCTCACTCCGGTCCTGCCACCGCTCGTTACTCAGCCGCTCTGCCAGGAAGTGAATCCCCGGCGGGATGGGCAGGAAACAATTAAGCAAGTAGCGTGCAATGGTCCTCGCTGGCCTGACCAGACCCCACCAGCACCAGTTTTGTATGAGGATGAAGGAGAGAAGCATCAGGTAGGGTTAAGAACCGGGAGCTCCAGCCCAAGCAATATGCCCCTGCATGGTGCTCTCTGCCTGTAGGACCCACCTGGGGTCCCATGGTTGATGTCCTTTCCCAGTTCCCATGCCAGCCCTGTGTGCCATGGCTGAGCACTTGTGCCAGCCAAGGGAGCAGCCAACAGCTTCAGTGTTGCTGGCAGCCTGAGGGATGCAGCCACATCCCCCTTGGGCCAAGAGCCGGGCAGGGATGCTGCAGCACACTCAGTGCCCACAAACCTGCATCTCCAACACCGCTGCTGCACAGCCTGGGTCACCCCTGAAGGCCTCCTCTGCCTTCTTCTTCCTCCAACCCAAGGTCTGAGGGGACAGCCAGCTCATAAGGATAGGGAGACAAAAGCAGTGAGTGACAGCGAGTGCCAACACATTCCCCTTACAGCAGCTACATGGGGACAAGAGCCTGAGAAGCAGCAACACTTCTACGAGTGATGCTCCTCCATACAAGAAGCTGGGGCCATCTGGCTCAAAGCTTGCATGACCCCTTGGCCTCACTCCACTCCCTACACACCTCCTGCACCATCAAGAACACATTCAAGCTAAATGCAGAGGACTGGGTTCTTTTTGGGAAGCCCATGGAACTTGGCTTTCATGGCTTTGGCTGTTACGGAATGACGGTCCCCAGCATCGTGGGTTTCCTGCCAGGCAGATGGCTGCTGCCATTGCAACCGTGGTGCCCGCAGGACTCACACCGGCTGCCACAGGCAGACCCAGCCATGGTGTTTTTTGCTGGTAGCACCCGGTTGGGGAAACCTGTCGCCTGGCTCGGTTTCTGTTTGGGAGGGTATTTAAGGGTGTTCTCCAGGGTGTGCCAGCCCTGGCCTCCACCCTGCTTTCACAAGTGCCCTCTCCAAAGGAGCTTGTTGTTCTCGGCCGAGGAGCAGATGCAATTAGCACCAGCGAGGTTTCCCCACATAGGCCAGGAATGGGCAGAGCAGTTATTGGGCCTGTCTGTGCTGAGGACCTGGGGACAGCCCAGGGCAAGTGGAGCCCAACTCCATCACAAGCCCTGTGTGATGTGGCAACCTATCCAGTGGGATGCAGTAACCCGTCTGTCCAGAGGGAGCTGGAAACCAGGAGACATCTCCTGGACCAGGGACTCTGAACAGTGCCCTGCAAGGGCTGTTCCCTCACACTTCACAGGAGACAACCTGGTTGGAAATGAAGGACCAAACCCAAAGCCAACTGACATGCCCAAGCTCAAAGAGTGGGCACTTGCTCTGTGCCTCTGACAGTCAACCCTGTCCCCAGTGATTATCCTCCTCACTCTACCTGAACCTGTTGAGGGTCTGAGCCCATCTCTTGGGCTGTGAAACACTGTGTGCTGTCACAGCTCAGTTTTGGTTTCTCCCTGTGGTTGTGGAGGTGACCACATTGGTCTCAGTGCTCAGCAATCCCTAAATGGCATTTCTGGGCTTGGTCTTAGCTGAGTGGGGATGCCTCACAGTGCTTGGGTGTCGTCGCATCACCAAACTTCTCATGGGCTCGTTAGAGGAAAGATATGTTGGGAGAGGGGATCTCTGTCAGCACCAGCTCAGCGCCACAACTGCTTGGGTGCTCCTAAACAAAAAGGCAAAGTTAGGGACTGTGCAAACAACAACTGCTCCCAGATACCCACCACAGCCGCCTGCCACTTCTCCCTGCCATCTGGTGGGATAAACTGGTCCACATTGCTCTGGAGTGATAGCAAGGAGAGCTAGGGCGAACCATTCCCCTCTGTGTCCAGCACAAACCCAGAGACATGATCCACCTCCAGGGGAATTTGAAGCAGGAGCTGGTTCATGGTGGGCAGCCAGTGCTCTGCCAGTTATCCAGAGCAGGGGCAGAGGGCCTGGAGAGGGTCACGCTTGGGCATGAGGAAGGGCTGGATTTAGCCACCGTAACCCCCCACTGGCCTCAGGTTTACAGGTCCTGCTCTCAGCAGGACTGGGTGCCCATCCTGCTGTACCACATCCTCGGGATGCAGTGGGCAGCGGGTCCCATCCAGCGCCCCAGAGCGGGTCCCGGCAGAGGGAGCTGTGACATCAGCCAGTCCAGCCATCGCCCTCCCTCTGGGACAGTGACCCCGGCCAGTGCCGGGCCCGGCTGCACAGCCTTCAAAGAGAACTCGCTGACTCAGCACATCTGGCCACTCGCCCTTTTGCCTGGAAATCAAGCCAAGAGTTACGAAGAGCTGGAAATTTCTAATGTAAACCTATTTCTGGCTCTAGAAATCACTTAAAACCCTCCTTCTATCTTGGATCTTTGGTGCAGCCATGGTGTTTAGCTGATACTGGAGCATCTCTGTGTGCACAGGGCTGGGACCCCACAGGTCTCCTGGTGGGAGGCATCAGGACACAGACACACCTTGCAAAGAGCATTTCTTGCTAGCAGAGAGTGTTTCTGCACCCTGCACCCCCCAGGTCTCCACCTAAGGGCTTTTACAGGCAGAGAGCAGCAGGGTTGTACACCAAACAAACCCCTGTCCCTCCAAAGAGCCAAACCACAGCTCCAAAGGGACTGCTGGTCCAGACCCCAGCCAGCCCCAGGCTGAGTGCGAACAGATTGCCAGGAGTCACAGTGCTCAGGTCATTCCTTATTCATTTGCATTCTTGAGATATGGCTGGATAACAGTAACACCACAGGGCATTTTTCTGATCTGTGGTTTGCATCACAGCCCAAGCAGGCCCTTAGTAGGGTCTCTCCTACTAAGATACATCACTGCTCAGGTCCCCATCCTGCTGCTGCACCCCACAACCACTCCTGCCATCTACAGACATAAGACACTGCAGTGGAGTGGGAGCTGAGTGCTTGGGAAAAAAGGTCATGGAACCCTATGCAATGGGGTCAGAGCTGTGTTTTGAGCATCAGGGATGTTTGGAAGAGGTGGTGGGCTGTAGCACAATGCTGTGCTCTGTCCTGGGAGTCTCCCGGAGGTGAAAGTCAAGGTTCTTCACACACAAACAGCTGAGGTAGCTCAGTACCCTGGAGGAATGAGACAGAAATATCACCTCCATGGAACAGCTGTTTGGCCACAGGAAGGCAACTACCACCATGTTCAAACCATCATCTTGGGTTTGGACTGTCACCCTCAGGACAGTACAGACTGAACTCGTGGATGTGCTGAGCACCTGACGGCTAAAGGGCAGGCACATCCCAAGCTAAACAGTCCCAAACCACGGTAATCAAAACTGCTCTCCACAAACACAATGCAACTGAGAACCAGGAGAGAGACCAGGGCATCCCACCCCTCTAATCCTCCAACTCAAATCAACCACTTGCTCAAGAAAGAATGGACTGTCGTTATTTATTTTGTGTCCCCTTGAAAGTACCATCACGTATCTCCTTCCACTCATGGCTTTGTGTGGTCTCTCAGTGTCCCAGCCAGCTGTGCAGTGCGCTTCCTCCTCCAGTAAGCAGACGACCATCCTTCCCTCCAGACTGACAGGTTGGAGCTACCTGGTTCCATCTCGGCAGTTGTCCCTCCATAGCGGGTACTGCCTGGGAGTATCGTGCACACAGGGAGCAGAGCAAGGGAGCAGAAGGGCAGTCCAGCAGGACTGGTGGCTGTAGCTTTCAGCTGCCCCAGGAAGGGAGTATCTGGCTTGTGTTTTCTGGCAACTTAGAACTGGGTTTGTTTCTCGATCATTAAAAAAAATAAGAAGAAAATGATGCTGCTGCTATCTGCAAAGAGAAAGAGAAAAATCTCTTCAGCACCTTGAGGATCAAAGACTGAGCTGTACTGGAAAAGCCACAAGAATCCCACAGATAGTTGAAGGCTGAGGAAGCCCGAGCAATGCAGCAGACTGGGGTGTCCACAGACTACCGCCTCCCCTCCCTCTATGGTCAGCACATGGTTCTTCACACCAAACCAGCCAAACCCTGGAAACGCTGTAAAACTGCCACATTCCAACCCAGATGTGCAGTCTCCAAAGGTCTGAGTAAGAGCTAAAGAGCTCGGGGAAGGATTCCCAACGCACTGCCGTCAGCCTGCTCCCACCGAGAGCTGCGGTTGATTTCCTAACACCTTCAAAACGTGAAGAATCAAGACTAGCCTGAGCGTGGTTGAAAATCTCATACAGGGACTCAGAAGAACCAGACCACAGAGCAGTCTGCATTCATACAGGTTATGAAACTAAACAAGGGCTTCACGTCCTGCCCAGCCACATTAGGGCTGTTGAGTAATGAACTAACTCTATTGCCACCTCTCTGAACTCTCATCGTTTCCACACGAGCAGGAATTTGCCCACACACAGAAGTGCTGAGGTTACCTGGACTCCTACTCTTCCAAGTGAGTTGAAAACAAGATCTTACTTTATCCACATCTCCACCTGCTGAAGGTTTTAATCTCCTACTTACAGTTCAGTGTCTACAATGACATCTGGCTTTTCCAGAGTTTGCCGTCTCCTCTGGATGGCATCCACCATCTTTTTCCTGGGGCCCAATGGGATATTGATGCTCTTCAGGTCATTGTCTGAACACAGCATGAGGGCCTCCAAGTCAATCTTTTCCTTCTTCAAGATAGAGATGAACTCAGACATGTTGAGGGAAGCCAGAAAAGTCTCCAAGGGGCTGGTGTCTGGTTCATCGTCATCATCTAAGCCCAGCTCCACCTCATCCCAGGGTAGCTCTTCCGCGTTCCTCTCCTGCAGGCTGTTGGCACTGCCAATGCTATCGTTGAGACTTGGCGAGCGCTGCAGGCGGCTCCGCAGTTTGACACCTAACCCGTCTGTGTTATCTTCACCCAGCGTGCCAGCGTCCTCCCGACCAATCCCAAAAAGCCCACTGCTGACATAGTTGCGCCGGAACACCATGGTGCCCAGCCCAGGACGGTTGAACAAGGAGTCATGGCCAGAGTCAGTGCTGACTTCTGAGTGAGCTGAGTCCACGTGCAAACCTGGGTCACTTATGGCACGGGAGACAGTATCTTCCTCCGTGAGGAACATGTCTCTGATATTACGTCGAGTCCACTCCTTCGGGCTGGCATATGTGCCCTGCTTCACAAACATGACATCGTTCCCCAGCTGCAGACCAGACAGAGACCGCACGCTTTTCCTCCCATCCTCATAGATCTTGAATGTCCCATCCACCTGCTTCTTCTTCTCTAGCTTCTTCTGTATTTTCGTCTTTCCCTTGGCTGTGCCATGGAGGGTGGCTTGTGAGTATGGCAGGGAGGTCACCATAGACATGTGCTGGAATTTCTTGCTTAAGGTGCTACTCGAATAGCTGGAGAAACTCATTGTGTCCGAATTATCAGACATCTCCTTTCTGTAACGTTTCTCCATCCTTTCATGGTGTTTCTTCTGCAGCTTGACACAGTCCTTAATCCTCCGCTCTGCATCCCGAAAGGCCTTGTCCTTCAGTTTGCTCACCAGCTTGGGGTTAAGGCTGCTCTGCTTGGCAGCAATAGAGTCCAGGTATCGCACACACTCCATGTGCCCCTTCATGGCTGCCATGTCCAGCGGGGTGTGGTAGTCATTGTCCAGGCACCAGATGTTGGCCCCAAAAGAGATGAGGAAGGAAAGGCAGTTCAAGTGACCATTGGCTGCTGCCAGGTGGAGAGGGGTGTTCCCCCAGATATCACATTTGTCTGGATCACCCCTACAACAAGGAAAACAAGCAGTTAGCATGCAGGCATGACCGAGAGACTCTGCCCAGGTATTGCCACTAGTGCTGCAGCAAAATAGTACCATGAACTGTTGCCTCCTTGAAATATGAAGCTGCAGGCTTCTGCACCCCCCCAGGTTAATTTTAAGGGGGTCTTCTGGAAAAATTAGACCACTGACATGGACTCACGTGTCTGACACACAAGTCTGTGCTAATTTCCATGACTGGAATTGAGCTCTCAGGAGAAACATATGTTCCTGCACCAAACCAGCTTTTGAAGGGAGGCAAGCCAGATCCTCAATAGCCTAGAACAGAGATTCAGGGCTGACTCCAACCCAGCCTTTATGCTTGTTAGAAAATTTCAAATCCCAAACATCCCATTAAATACTGGCCTGATTCTATCTTTCGGTTTATTTGGATTACATGGAAAGAGACACCAAAATACTTCTCCATACACCACATCCTGTGTAGGACATCATGGGGTCTCACCATGATGGCAGCACCACCATGAAACGGTCATTCCCAGAGGTGGTTGTGAAACACAACAGCTGCACCTTCCTACCCTCCTGTTCACTGGAGCCTGGGGAAATTTGGGGCACAAGAGGGCATGCTGCCAGTAGAGCTGCTGGTGCTAGCCTTGGGGTTTGGTGGGGGGGTTTGCTGTACCACGCTGGGTCTTGATTGCAGGGCTTGAAGCACACTGGTATTAGCACATCCTGAGAATCCAGTTTCAGAGAAAGTGGAGATTAGGTTTCTGTAGTCCTCAAGAGCTGGACACTCGACTAATGCCATTAACATCTCTTCTCACACCATGCTGGCCCCTGCCCCAGCAAGCTGCCAACAGGGCACAACAGCTGGCCCGCATCTCCTGCCTCCTGTGACAGGATGGACACAAACATAGGATTGAAGGGAAGGCTGTCCCCCTGACATTCCTCTATATTTGTGATCTGCTGAAATAAGAGATAGTTCACACCCCTGCTGGCAGCAGCCTTCACCCGAGCGCGTGTGCTAATGATATGCAGCCAGCAGCAGTATCTGTCAACAAGGCGCTCTCCCTTCGTACACATGGATAAGGCAAAGCCTTTTATTAAGGCTCTGCAGCTCTACCAACCTCAAGAGCAACTCCCCGTGGGCAACTGGGCTCTAGCAGAGCTTTGGCTCTGCACAGCTCCTGCCCGTTTCTGCACCACCCTGCCAATGAGCTCTAGAGGAACCGAGCACTGCCCCTCCACCCCAGACACTTCAGCTTCAAGCTCTGGTGACAGCAGGAGTTTGGAAGTCCAATGTGCACTTGAGACCTTCAGCCGTTACTCCTTGCTGCTTTAGGACCTGTGCTGACAAGAACTGGAAGCAGCAGAGCCCCAAACCTACATGACCTGTGCTACAGCTCATCTCGCTTCAAAGAGTCTGACAGCTCTTCAGAGAAGGAGCAGAGAGATCACAGGAGCAGAGGGACTCCTCTCCCTTGCTGCTTCGCATCTTCACCACCAGGGCCCATGCACCAGGCCCAGTAACAGAATCGTCTATCCCAGTCACTCTCCCAGGCTGCAGACAGACCCCACTACTCTCAGATTTTCCACAGATTTTGTAGAAACTCAGCAAGACACTAAGTTTGAGCCTGCTGGCAAACACAGCAAGTTAGCCAAAAGGTTCCAAGCTGTGTAAGGGCCAAAAAAAAGCCACAAACACTGCAGGACTTCTGTACCCAGAGCCATAACATCACACAGAAAGGCTTCAAAGGTGGGTGCTGGGGAGGAGGAGGGCAGGAGATCAGGGAGTTGTGGAGCGTGAAGCCAGCAGAAGGAAAGGAAGGAGCTGCCAGTCCTGTGGCAATGCTGAGTTTCCAGGAGTGGTAACTCCCCAGACCTCACATCTACCCTCGTAGTGACATGTCCAGGCTGGGAAATTCATGGGCAGGATAAATATTTGATGAATTGCAAGAGAGGAATAAATAATTGATGGAGCTGGATTAAAGAGCCAGTGAAACTGGAACTGCCGGCGCTGGCGGTGGGACTCCAGCGCATGAAGGGTTGTTGGTTTGTTTACATGTGCTCTGTGTGGGCCCAACACTTGTGGGCAGGTGAGCCAGGGCACCATGAGGGTCCCAACATGGATGTAGACTCATGATGTGGGCAGTGACTCAGCAGCAGACTCTATAGGAATAATCTTGCTCCCCAAATCAAGCTGTGTGGCTGCTCGATTCACAAAGCCCGTCTCAGAGCTCCTTCTCGTGTCTGTCTGGTTCAGGTGTCAAAGAGCAAAGCCAGGGACATCTTGGGCTATTCATATTTGAGACTTCACCTTCCTCATGTTTTTTACTATCTCAGAGAGGGGAAAGAGCACCAAATCCAGCTCTCCCTGGACACTTCCACTATCTAGAAACAAGAGCATTAGAACAAAATTCGATCTCTAGGTCCCTTTGCCCTATAAACGTCTGCCACAGGCACTAAAAATGCATCAGAAGGAAAGAACAGCGACTTGCAAAGTAGAGGTGATTGATCCAGCACAGATAATAAACATGAGGCCCTGCCTCTGGCAGGTGTCTGTCCCAGCAAAACTTCTCCTCCAGGGCGCTGCACACGAGGAGATGCTGACTGCAGGGTCCACTAAGTGGGAACATATTTTAATGACAGGTGCAAAGGGCAGCACTTCTCGACTTCAAAGCGTTTTCGAGTGCTGAGTCAACTCCTGTAATAATTATTATTAAAAACACTGTTAATTGAGCCCCTTAGGTGGACGAGTGTATCTCCTGAGTCACTGCGTTCACACCATGACACGCACGCTCACTCCCTTCCTGCCAGATTTCCCATCCACTTCTCCCATGGGATCCCAATTAGCCAGGGAATTCAGCGGCACTGACATACATCCTTCCCTGGCTGCACGTGTGAAGTTCCTCCAATAGCAATGGGCTGGCTCACCCCTGGCTCATTGGCGTGCATGAAGGATGGGGCCAGCTGGGTGCAGTGTCGCTGGCTCCCGTAACACATTTTTGGATATAAGAAGAGGGAAAAATAATTTATAGCTTGAAGCAACCTTCCAGCTTCAGTCAGTTCAGGAAGTGACCCAAGAAAAGACTCGAGTAGCAATAAGGTTTTGGACCCAGAGTAGAGCCTTGGCCCCTGCTGTATCCCAAGCCTTCTTCAGGTGGTGGTAGGTGAAGGATTCAGCTTTTCTCCAAGTTCAGATCCCCAGAAATCCAGTGTGGATGCCGTAGGTGAGCTTCATCTCAGGGCTGACTCTCAGACCAGCAAAAAGCAAGCCCAGCAGTTATTGCTACTGGTGATTATTAGCATTGGCTGCACTGTGGTAGTGCCTGGGGGCATGTCTACTGGCTCAGCACTTCACCTTGCCCAGGTCTCACGCTGACTCTGAGAAGCCAGCTCAGGTGCTGGAAGCGACGGAAGCTGGGACAGCGCTCCACCCTGCTCCTTCACCTTCCCAGCAGGTCATCACCAGGGGAAGATTCCCACCAACACAGCCACGCTGCTCCCGGCACCCACGTGGCCATCAGCTGTGTGATGTGCAGAGGATGCACATCACCTTCACGTGCCTTGCTGCAACCTCCTCTGCAACACTGCCCCAGCCCTTGGGCATCCTGGCTGATGTCAGGAGCTTCATCGTCCTCTCTGTCCCACTGCTGAGCCAGTCGCTCCCCTCTGCCATTAACATCCAGAGCATCCATAACCCATGCTTTTTGGGAAACTGAGGCAGGTTTCTGTCAAGAAACACTGCATGACAAAGCTGACTGTGGACCTGTCTAACAGAAAGAGACAAGCTCATCAATCCCATGGCCCACTCTGAGGCAAGAAGGCCCTGGCCATTCCCAGCTGAGGCCCCCAAGCCCGTGGTTAAGTGGAGCTGGACTGGTGCCTGATGCTATAGCGGTTCACAGTGAAGAATTCTTGCCTCTGAGAAGCTGCGCTGCTAAATGCCAGTTAGCCTGCCCTGGCCCAGCCATCATCGTTAATTGGGTTTGCTTCTCTCTCTGGAGCCCAGCCAGGAGGAAGAATAAGGCTTTTTGTGTTGCAGTCAAGAAGGATGAGCCACTGCTGATCCCTCTGTCCCAAACCCACTCTCCACCCCCCCGCAAAGGTGACATGGAGAGCAGACATGTCCCCGGCTCTTATGGACAGAGCAAAGGCTGCTTTGTTAGCCCTTCTCTGTGGGCTGGGACAATGAACTTTCCTTAAGGATCCACTAACGGACTCATTGTACTTTCTCTCCCCCTCACAATTTCAGCCTGCACCACAATGTGCTGAACATGCAGGCGTCTGAATGAGGCTCCTTCAGTGATGGCAGAGCCCAGATCATTCAAACCATCCATCAGCCCAGCTTGCAGTAGGGCACCACAAGCAGAGCCCTCCTCCCTCCAGCCCTGCTTTCTCAGGGTGCTTTCAGCCAGCCTTACTAAGATGTTTCATAACAGCCCTGTCCCAGCACTCAATCTCCCGGCTTGTCTGGGCACCAGTAGCACTGACTGGCACTGGCGGAGAGGATTCAACATTTCTTATTGTCCCAAGACTCCTCCATTACCCTGTGTGCCTCAGCACCCACCTGCAACCCAGCCAGAGACTAACCATCCCACTCAGACCCCTCAGCTTCCTCACACCCATGGCATGGGGCCAGCCCAGCCCCAAAGCCCCTGCTCGCCAGGACCTGCTCCATGCCACAGTCCCACACTCACAGTACAGAGCTCTCTGAGCTGAGGGATGAATACTTTGACAGCAGAACAGAGAAAGAAGTGTCCTGACAGGAGTCCTCCCTCTTCTTGCCTTGCAGTGGTTCTAGGGCAGGTGTAAGAATCACGTATCAAACACAGACTTCAGTTTAATCTCCAAAGAATTAAATGTCTCTGCATGTTGTCCTAAGCCCTAGCATAAAGCTACAGGGTCTCCCCACAGACTCTCCCTGGGTCCTGCATGATTTCTCCTCTCTAGCACCCCTGTCCCCAGGCTTTTCCTCACTCACAGACCCTAAGGAGACTCCAGGGAGCTGAGCAGCAGGGTGAGGAGGCTTTGCTGATCCCTGTATGGTTCTAGGCGAGGATCTGACACCCAGAGATGAATGTGAAGATGTAAACACATTCCACAGCCCCACACTTTGCTCCACCATCCATCACATAAAGGGCACTGGGCTTCTGCCAGGCTATTTCCCCCGTCAGGAACAAATGTATATTAGGCTGTTAATTAAACAGCAGCCAAGCTGCACTCAGACATGACTGAGCCCACGAGGACCTTTTAATCCAATGGGAATTTATAAAAGGGGCCCCTCCGTGCAAAGACAGAAACTGCTGACTTGAACGTGTAGGCGGGTGGGGTGGCAGTAGGGCTGTTCCTGTGATGGCAGGAGGCAATGTGAGGAGATATAAAGAAGTATAAACCTGTTTGAAAGACCCATGCTGTGCATCAACACCAAAGACTTTGCTTGCTGGAGGGGCATTCTGGAGGGGCTGCAGCATGAGCCTTTCAGAGTTGTTTTTGGGCTGTCAAAGAGTCTTTGGAACCATTTCTAACTTTCAGGTCTCATCCCCAGAGCTCCTGCCCTTGTCTCTGTGGCCCCAGATGGTAACTACTGTCCTGGCGGGAGCTCAGAGCAGGTTTCTGCTGGGCATAGACTCTCCTGGAAGGCACCCAGTACGCCACATGCTGCCCCCCCACCTTCCCCCCCAGTCAAGGGAGTCTCAGCCTGGGAGCATCTTGGGGGACACCATTCAGAGCAACTCCTGACCTCTCCCTTCTGGACTCTGGAATCCTCTTTTCCTGAGCACACTCCTACTCATCAAGTGCTCAAGAACTTCTCACAGTGACCGTACACAGCCTTTCTGACCCTAGAACCTGAAAGGAAACTGCTTTAACAACAAAAGGACAGCACTGTGCTGGGGAGCAGGACCTGAAAGTGCAGCTGGCCAGGGCCAGAGGAGCAGCTGAAGGTTTTGCACAAGTACACCAGAGCATCAGGAGATGCTGAGAGCCCAGGAACAGTCACAGTGGAGATGTGGCTGACAGGGTATAAGAGCTGCAAACACGGCCCAGGGTGACACAGAAAATCCCTGATCAGGAAGCATGGAGAAGCACAGAGCTCAGCCAGCTGCAACCTTGGCACCATTGGTCAGCATTAGAAAGAAATTAATCCAAATCAGCACCAGTCTCTCAACAGAAGGCAAGAGGCCACCCCACCTTGGTGCCCTTAGATGAGACGCCCAGAAAAGCTATCAGAGCAGAGGGAAGCGACGGCACATGCTCCCCTGGAAGTCTATTAAGAACAGGAGAGCCACAGACTGCTGAAGAAGGAGCAGGCTTCACTGAGTATAGAGCTTCTTGTGCAGTTCCCCCCCACACCAAGACATAAGGCTGTCCAGTATGACCAGTCTCCTCTGTCCCCCTCCCTTCTTCCCATCACATTCACAGAGACAACACGCTCAGAGCTGGAGCTCAAGGTGAGGCACCAAGACACATCAGCATCAAGAAACTGGTCTTAAAGCCATCTGCTCTTGTGGAATGTGCTCTATGTTCATGACAGGCTGCCTGGGGTCACATATTACAGCACAGGCCAATGGGTAAAATAGACCAGTGTCACCTACTGCCAGCTGGCTCTGCAACAGCTCTCTGTCCCAGCAATTCATGTGACAGACAGAGCAGTTTTTCTCTCTGCTCCCTCGTTTAAATCGGCCTTTTTTTTTTTTACAGCACAGGCAGCTCTGCCCACCCTTACAGGGCTGACTGTACAGGACAACGAAACACTTGGAGGGGGGACCCAGGCCTACCTGGGGAACTGTCAGTGGGGTTGGGGCAGGAGCAGCGGTAGAGTCAGAGGAGCTGGGAAACAGGTCACTTGGAGAGTTGGATTAGACTCCAGACACCACAGGGAAAGAAAAACAGGGAAGGACAGGAGTGGGGGTGTTGTGGACAGATGCCATTGTTTTGCTGGGCACCTGCCCCCACGATGATCTGCAAACAGGGAAGGAGAAAAGGAGGAGTCCCAGCTAGTTTGTCCCCAGAAGCAGCCCCAGGCGTTCACCAACACTCACCCTCTGCTGACAATGAGGCGCAGGGCATCCAGGTTGCCGTGGTAGGCAGCCCATAGGGTCGGGGTCATGCCATCCTCATCCGGAGAGTTCAAGTCTTTCTTGGTGGCTTCTTTCAGGAGGTCCAGGTAGCCGTCCCGGGCTGCTCGATGGTACTGGTCATTCATGGTGCGGAGTGGAGCCTGGGCGCACGCATGGGTGCCCAGGGGGCTCAGAGGATGGGCATGGACGTGGGGAACAGAGAGCTGCCAGGAGGGCCCAGCTCACTTCACACAGTGCAGCAGTAGCAGGACACCTGAGAAGTCCTGGCTGGGGAGGCAGGAGCTCCTCCAAGCCCAGCCAGCCAGGCGCTCCAGCACTTCCCCTGGGTCCTAAGCATCCTCCAGCCCTGACAGCTCCTCAAAGCAATCCTTTCACGCATCAGCTCCGCAGCATATTAAAAGCTCCAATTAAGCAGCATCGCTGTGTCGGGCTCATCTGAGGGCTTGCAGGCACAGGGTCGTTAAGCGGTACCACACCAGGGCTACGTGACCCCAAAGAGAACCTGACTGCCTGACAGGCTCACGGGCTGTGCCTTGCCTCAAACACCTGCATGCCTCTCACTTCAAAGCCACACCTGGGGTGTTCCCAGCTCACTTTTTACTGGTAGAAAAGAATCTTGTTAAAAAATCTGTCTATATCTCTTATATCACTAGAAAGACAACAGCAGAGCCAGACACCATTTCTGCCCCCCCCCAACTACCCTGCCGGTGCCCACAGGGCTCTGCTTTCTAGGGAATTGCACAACAGGAATGTACAATAACCCAAAGTAACTCATACAGGTCACAAAGATTCCCTTCTTCTCCTCTTCTCCCTTTTTGGATGCCAAAGAAAACCCCCCAGATCAAACCCTCTCCCGTGTCTATCACAATCCCTCTGCTATGATGTGCTCAAGAGGCAGTGTCTGGCCTCCTGTCTCTTTTATGCTGACACAGAATTTCTTGTTGTTGAGCCCTGGGGGGAGCTGGACAGCCCCAAGCGATGCCTCCAGCACAGGATTCTCAAGCGCTGGGCACCCTCTGCTGTCAGTAGTGAAGGAGCCAAGCCTGGATGTTGACCAAAGCATGAAACTGTTGTAGCACACTGAGCCTCAGGGTGAATGGTGGCCCCTGGGTCTTGCTATCATGGAGGAGGGATTTGCTGCTCCTCTCTTACACACTTTACCTACCACATCCTGGCTCTGGGGATGGAGATCTCAGGGGCTGGACTCTGGACCTGCCACCATGGCCTTGGGACAGCACATGGGGCTGAGAGATGGTGAAGCCAGACCCAGAAGGTGGGGAAAGTGAAAAAATGGGGAAAGGCTGAAAGACAGCCCCAGAGAGGGTTGGAAGGTAACAAGAAGAGAGAAGGAAAACCAGAGAAACTGTCTATTTTGATAAGCAAAAAGAATGCCACAGGATAGCAGAGTGGCCCTAAAGCAGCGCTGAGTGCACTCACAAAAGCTGTAGGAATTAACCCTCTGGTGACTGACACAGAGTCACCATCCTGCCTACCAGGGGACACATGGAAGTGCACCAGAGTGAGGGCTCTCTTCCCATGGGGTTTGCTCCCACAGGCAAGTTTGTACTCACTCCCTGGGCCAGGCCTGGTGGGATGCAATAGACATCAAGGTATTTGCAGCTGGGAGCCTTCCAGGTGAAAAGCAGCGCAGTAACGTCTGCAATTCATCACCAAGGTCATTTAAGGATTCTTGTATTATTACTAATTAAGGCTGTTACACTGTACAGTGGCTTGCAGGGCAGAGGGTGGGTCTGGAAGCATTGCCCAAAGCATTAAACACTCCTTCCTCTGCTCCAGGCTGTTGAGGACAAGAAAAGGAGGATAAATCAGAGCAGTTAGCCTAAGGGGACTCTGAACCTATGGCCCCTGCAGAACATCTCCATTACCAGCCAGGGAAAAGCCACAAACTGAGAAAAGATCAACCACTCACCCCAAATAGGAACCCCCAAGCTGGGCAGACCCAGAACTGCTGGTGGCAGCCCAGGAAAGACACAGGTGGGTCTCCCCGGGCTGTGCTGCAGGTCCTGAGCTCTCTTCTTCACAGTTGAGTTTGACGTCGTCCGTGTAAGCTGCAAGAAAGAGCACGATGGGTGGGAATGGAATTGAGAAAATGCAGAGCAAACAGCCCCAGAGGAGGCAAGAGGCAGGGACATCTCCAAAACAGGCGTCGTCTTGAAGGAATAAAATTTGTCTCCATCCACTCAGAACTGCCCTGGGTCTTCCTGTTTCCCCCTGCAAAATATAGCGGTTGCAGTAAAAGAGATCTCAAGCCAAAGCCCTCCCTCTCCTGGCAAACATTTGAACCCCATCTGTGCTGTTGTTTGCAACGTGGCTGCTTTCTCCTTGAGAGAAATTGCTCTCCTGAGGACCAGAGAAAGGTGAACCCACCCAGCAAAGTCAAAGGCAGTGCGTCAGCAAAGGGGAATGTGGGCTCCAGTCCCCAAACCCTGACCTGCTCTAGCGCTGAACCTTCCTCATTGTTGCCACCACGGCTGGGGAAAGATTGAGTTCCCCTCGACAGCCAAGAGGTGTAAATGCAAATTTTTGATTTTTCCTCAGAAAATTCCCAGGCATAGAACGTGCTGTGGTGATGGGAACAGGGCAGGGTGAGGCGCGATGTTTGTCGTGCTCAGTTAAGCAGAAAGCCAAGCCTCAAATCAGCAAAGATAAACCATCACCTAAATTATCTTCTCTCAAGGAAAGAGATCTCATGCATGCAGGGAGATGAGGTCAGTGAGGGGCAGGGGGCTTTGCTCTGTGGTGGCCATGACCCTGCAACCAAACGGTCTATGCCATGGTTAGCACCGTTGTCACTCCATGCCCTCAGCAGGTAAATAACCTTTATCTCCTCATCTCTCTCCTGCTTTCCCGAAATCAGCTATTGCACAAAATGGATCACATGAGTTCCTCTGAGAGGCCCATGAAGAACTGCTGTCTGCTCCAGCTATGGTATAAACCACAGAGACATCCCAACAGATATAAACTCTTCGGCTGACCGAGCTGCTACTTCAGGGAAACTTCCCAGCCTGGCAAGAGCAGAGGTTTGGACACCAGGCAGTGAAGCAGGTTGGTGGCTCTGATTGAGTGCTTCATTTGCTTTGTTTCAGGCTTTCCATTGAGAATCATGAAGTCCCAAGCTTGGCACAGGCAAGGGGCTTTAGAGAGAGTGACAGCAGAGGTAGCTCACATCGTCATTGCAGGAAGTGATACAAACCACAATGTGACATCTGAAAGGCTCCCAGGGCTTTCTTACCTTTCGGCAGCCTGTTCCTCAGCCAGGAAGTATGACATTTTGGTCAGTGCTTAGTGGCTGACATTTAGACATCAAACCACATTGGCCCTTTGCCCCAGGATATTCGATCCTGTGAGCGCTCTTCTAGTGCTTTTCCAGTGTCTTGCATCAACAAACAGCTAAACACTGGGTGACGAATTGGGCATGCTTTGTTTAAACTGGCCTGGGATCTTCCCAAGCAAAAGCATCTTAAGCAAGAGCAGAGTCTTCAGGGAAGCAGGAAGAGAAAGGTTGAAAATGAGCTCATCCCTCTTTTTGCACTCCCTGTCTCAGCCTTCCCCGTTCCTCTGATACGTCCTCTCCTCCTCATCACATGTCCTGCTTTGAAGTGACGCCTCTCATTCATGGGGCTCTCCTCCCAACAGTGCTAACCCTCAGCTAGAGCATTAGCTGAATCATGACCGAAGAGCCTGTGCTGAAGAACAGTGAAATCAGACATCCCAACTCCAGCATGGGCTGCGGACACAAGGATGACAAAGCCAGCCGAGCTTCGGGCCAGATAGTGTCTTTTAGCCACCATCCTCATCAGCTCCCCTCCACTCCTGCCTCCAAGGAGGTGTGGAAAAAGGGTGGCCGCATGTTCTCCATCCTGCTGGCTGTGCACTTGGCCCTGCTGGCCTGCACG
The DNA here is from genome assembly GCA_013397515.1 of Upupa epops. Lineage (NCBI taxonomy): Eukaryota > Metazoa > Chordata > Aves > Bucerotiformes > Upupidae > Upupa > Upupa epops. The sequence continues at coordinate 1,479,573 of VZRI01003324.1, forward strand.
TTGGTGAGCAGCGGGGCTTTTGAGAAGATTGCCGTGCACGATTATGATGTCTTCTTCCTGCTGACTGTCATGATGTTGATAGTCATCATATGGATCATCTTCTACCTCGTCAGCACCTCCCGATGCCCTGACGCCATCCCCTGCAGAGACTCCCATGCTGGGCCCATCTGGCTGAGAGGTAGGAGCTCTTGGGGGATTAGGGCTGGAGCTGAGATGCAGGGTGGGCAGTTCTTGGGGACACCAGTTATTACAAGGGAAACGGCAACTGTGTGAGGCACAGATGCCTCTTCCTACACTGGGTCTGCCAGGCCTCCCTTTATCTGCAAGGCTCTTGGTTCCTTATGCCAGGTTCCATCCCAGCCTGGCCATTGCTCTTGCAAGGGCTGTTAGAGGGTTGATAGACAACCCAGACAAAATTATTGTATGATTCTCTTGGTGTCAAGATAATGTGGGTGCTGGGGGTACAAAAGAAGAGGTAGAAGCAAGGCTTTTCCATGGCAATAGTTCTTCTTCTTCTCATCTATCTGCTTTAGCCCACACGTGCATACAGCTGTCCAACCAAGACATTTTGGTTCCTCAACAGGAGGCCTGATCCTATTTGCCATTTTCAGCCTTGTCATGGACGTGTTCAAAATAGGATATTACTCGAGTTTCTACAGCTGCCTGTCTGCAATCAAAATAATCTACCCCATTGTTCAAGCAATATTCGTGGTAGTCCAGGTGAGATGGTTGTGCTCTGCCTTGGGGAAGGGTAGAGACAAAGAGCCACCAGTGGAAGGAGCTCTGATCTCAGGAACATAGTTCAGTTCCTTCTATAGCAAATGCAAGTGGCTTAGCTCAGCTTCTACTCAGCCCACATCTTTTCACTCCAACTACCACAACTTCCAGCTGGAGTAACTCACTTAAAGGTGCTGATTTAAATTCGTTCCCACCGTGTGATGTTTTGGCACGTGCCCAGGCGGCTTGTCACAAACCCTCCTCTGAGCAGGGAGACCCCTATTCCAGCACAATGTGATTTGCTTTCTTGCATTGTTGGAGGACTTGCTCTCTGATTTGGTTGGAAATAACCACTTCTTTTCTTGCCCCTGCCAGACCTACTTCCTGTGGATCTCTGCCAAGGACTGCGTCCATGTACACCTGAATGTCACCAGGTGAGCACTGTGGCTCTTTGAATCCCTCCAGCCCAGAAGACCTGGGGCACCACAAGCCCATTGCACTCTCTCACAGAACTAAGATGCAACGAGGGGACAATCCAATCTCACTTAATTCTGGAAAATCTAAACCTGCTCAGTTTCCAGCTAGCCTTAGATCCTGGCTCAAGCAGTTGAGGTTCATGACCTGTGGACCCAGTTCAAGAATACCAGCATTACTCAAAGAGGATTAGTATTCAATAAATAATTGGCATTGCATTAAATTATTCATAGCTCAAATTTGCTTCCCTGGGGGAAACGATGCATAAGGCAAGTTCAGGCTAAACCAAGATCTTGTCCTCTTCTGCAAGCCCAGATCTACTAGAGACCAATCCAGTCCTATTAGTCTATTCTCTATGAGAAGCTCTTCCCAAACAAACAAGCAGAATTAGACTTTGCTAATTCTCATGACCAAGGAAGACAGGGAGAGTAGCACAGCAAGGGTGTGAATTTCTAGCCTTGACCATTAGAGGCCTTGCACAGTCCCTCTGAGCACATCTGTAACATGAACAGGAGCAACAGAGCCTAGAGCCCCTGCTTTAATACCATGAACCTTCTTCTCCTTCTCCTGCAGATGTGGCTTGATGCTAACACTGACTACCAACTTAGCGGTGTGGATGTCGGCAGTGACAGACGAGTCTGTTCACAAAGCACATTCAAAGCTGAAGAAGAATGTGACAGAGGAAATCTTCAGGTGGCTCCTGAGAGGTAATCTGCCCTTCTTTGCCCAGGAGATAGAAATTGTTCTGCAAGACAAGTTTTATATGTTTCCAGGAGGCCTGCCTAGAGCTGAAGGCTCTCTTATCAGAGGTGGCAGGTTAAAAGCCAGGTCTGAACGTTCATTTCTGAGCTGTACCAGAGATGAGGCCCTTTGGGGTGGGAATGGGAATGACAGAATGGGATGGGAACAAAGGGAAAAGAGAGATGTAAGCTGCCACCTAACTTCTTCATAAAGATCACGAGTACCACATGGCTGAAGTGTCCTTGTTTTCAAAGTGGGCACACATTCTCCGTCCTTTCTCTTGTTTTCCACTGATCCTAAGTATCCAGTTCCTCAGGGCTGCTAACAAGTCCTGGATCCTTGTTTTAATCCCACTGCAGCAATGTGGTTTTATGTTGTTTCAGCGGGAATGAGAAGTAGCTCAGCTGAAGAATGCAACTGCAACAGCCAGATCTGCCAGATCTTCAAGAATGGCTACTTCTGGCTGTACCCCTTTAACATCGAGTACAGTCTCTTTGCCTCTGCCATGGTCTATGTCATGTGGAAGAATGTTGGACGATTCATAGACCACCACTCCCACCACATTCATGGCCTGAAGTTCAGGCTCTTCCGAAGGACTTTCTTTGTGGGCATCGTCTTGGGCCTCATCCTCCTGGTGAGTGGATTGGGAGTCCTTGTTCTTTATGAGGTGCAGGTCAATTCCAGTACTGAATCCAGCAAGAAAAACCAAGCACTTACCATGTACTACATCTTCAACATTGTTTGTCTGGGCCTGATGTCTCTCGTTTGCATTGGTGGCTCTGTCATCTACCGGTTCGACAAGAGAGATATGGATCGGCACAAGAACCCAACCAGGACCCTGGACGTGGCCCTGCTGATGGGTGCAGCCTTGGGCCAGTATGCTATTTCTTACTACTCCATTGTGGCCATTGTAGCCAGCACACCGAGGGACGCTGTTAGCGCACTCAACCTCACCTATGCCCTCCTCATGATAGCGCAGCACACGTTCCAGAACGTCTTCATTATAGAAGGCCTTCATCGGCAGCCCCCCAAGGAAGACCACAAGCACAATTCTCGTCAGAAGCATCTCTATGGACTCACCTTTGTCAACATCAACGCAGTGTCTCTCCGTGTGCCCGACAGCGGCAGCACCTTGGCCCCCAGCACTGCCTCTGCTACTGAAGTCATCCGTCCTTCTGACGTCGTGCGACCCCTCACCACTCGCAAGAAGATGAACTGGAGGAGGAAGTTCTTAAGGGAGATCTCCATGTTCCTCCTGCTGAGCAATATCATAGTGAGTACATGCAGAGAGAGGGGTTTTTCAGGGTGAAGGAGAGGGAAGCAAGAAGTGTCTGCCAAGGAAATGATGTGGCCCATGCTAAAACAGCCTCTTGTGTGTCTCCACCATGCAGAGCACACACTCGCTTGTATTTGTGTTTGCAGAGACCTGGGATCCCCTTGTCACTTAAAGCAAGAACAACTGCCATGGAATTAAGACATTTTAGGCCACCTCAATAGACCTGTTCACTTAACCAATCACTAGAGTATCAGACAATAAAATTGGAGGGAACAAGAGAAGAATCAATGTCGGTATTTTATTGGGTATTAGCAGGTATGTGGAGGAGTTGATGAAAAGCAATGAAATACGTGATATCCTTCATTTATGCTCCTAAAGGAAGGACAAAGTGACAAAAATCTGGGGTGAAGTTTGAATGTCCTTGAGAAACAGCATCTCAATACCCTTGGCCTAGGAGCCCAAATGCTGATCCCAGTTGCTGTGAGAGGAAACTGGTCTCTGACAACCTCATCTAGGGTTTTCACTTTCATGAGATGGCTGCAGGATAGAAGCCAGAGAGTAGTGGTCTAGGGCAGAGTCTAGTTGGAGGCCTGTATCTAGCAGAGTCCCCCAGAGATCAGTACTGGGACCAGTCCTCTTCAATCTATCCATTAATGACTTGGATGAGGGATTAGGGTGCACTGTCAGCAAGTTTGCTGATGACACAAAGCTGGGTGGTGTCACCGACACCCCAGCAGACTGTGCTGCCATCCAGCAAGACCTGGACAGGCTGGAGAGCTGGGCAGAGAGAAACTGAATGAGGTACAACAAGGGTCAGTGTACAGTCTGGCATCTGGGCAAGAACAACCCCAGNTGCTGAGACCACATCTGGAGTTTAGTGTCCAGTTCTGGGCCACTCAGTTCAAGAAAGATACAGAGCTGTTGGAGGGTGTCCAGTGTAGAGCAATTAAGATGATGAAGGAAGTAGAACAGCTCCCTTATGAGGAAAGGCTGAGGTAGCTGGGTCTTTTTAGCTTGAAGAAGAGGAGACTGAGGGGTGACCTCATTAATGTCTACAAATATGTGAGGGGTGGGTGTCAGGAGGATGGAGTCAGGCTCTTCTCAGGGTCATCTGGTGATAGGACAAGGGGCAATGGGTGCAAGCTGGAACAGAGGAGGTTCCATATCAATATCAGTGAGGGTAATGGAGCATTGGAACAGGCTGCCCAGGGGGGTTGTGGAGCCTCCTTCTCTGGAGACATTTAAGACCCACTTGGATCTGTTCCTGTGCAACTTGATCTAGGTGAACCTGCTGTGGCAGGGGGGTTGGACTAAATGATCTTCCGATCCCTAATGATTCTATGAGCAGCCAGGGGACCACAGGTCCCTACATAGAGAAATGTAGGATTCAAGCTGCCCCTCCAAAGAAGCCAAGCACATGTTATGTCTGTAGAGAACCTCCAAATCCCCAGCTAGTCAGTCACATCATGTCCTCAAACTGATGTTAAGCTCGCATACGTTCACACAGAATGAGCTGACAACCCCCATGCAACCAGACACGTGCTAGCTTGGCTCCAGAGCAAAACACACACAGCCAAGCCCGGGGAGCCCAAGCTGCTGCCAGCTCAGCCCTGCCCATGCTTGCTCTGTGTTTGAACAAGTCAGGCTCACGCTAAAACACAACGTGCTCAAGCTATTCTCTTGGTGAGCGCTCCAGCACTTGGTTCAGGCCTGTCTCTGAGCATGAATGGAAACTGGGCTAAGGGTACAGCACTAGATCATACTGGATTGCAGTGTAAATGCAAGTTCCTGGAACAGCTCTGGTGCTCAGAAGGTTGCTCTTTTCCATGTCTCAGTAGTGGTGATTACTGGTTCTTGCTGTGCCATACACCTTTCTCACTGCCACCTTGTTCTCCTGTTTCCTCACACAGCTCTGGATCATGCCTGCGTTCGGTGCCCGGCCCCAGTTTGACAATGCCACAGAACTGAACTTCTATGGTGATTCCATGTGGCCGGCCATCGTGGACATTTGCCTGCCCTTTGGGATCTTCTACCGCATGCATGCAGTGGCCAGTTTGCTGGAGGTCTACATCATGTCCTAAAGAGCTCTCTTGTAAAGATGATGACATCCTTCTCAACCAATCCACTGTCTTCCTACCCCGGGGCTGGGAGACGCCTAGATGTCACAAGGGGTCTCCAGCACTGCCTGAATGATGTCCCCGTACAGTGCTGGGGCATTTATGAACTGAACTGTCAGTGCAGATCATCCAAACATAGTCCAGATTCTATTTTTGCTACTTGTGTGTGGATGTGCGTGTGTGTGTCTGAGGTTCTTAAAAGGAAAAAGATAAAGTGAAGGAAGGTGTCCAGAACAGGATCATGGTAATTACCCTTGGTTCAAGCAGAGAATCCACCTTCCTTCTTAAACGCTGTTCACACCGTGCCACTGATGTTCTCTTCGGCGTGCGTTCAGCACACTTGGACAGTCAGTTCCCTCCTGCACGCAGAGATCCAGTGGGTACAAGGGGCTGACACAGGCATGGGAAGCCAAGAAAGGGAACCACTTCAACTTCTGCTACGGCCAGTTGGAAATCACTCCCCTGCAGAGATGTGAAAAACAAACCAGTGACCACCAAAGCCTTTGGAAACACTTTAATCTTTCCTCTCTGTATTGCCTTTTCACACTGGTTCTCTTCACCCTTCTCTGCATCAGTCCCTGCTGTTTTCCCTCCTCCCCAGGGAGGCATCACTGCTGCTCAGTGGGTTTGCTCACTGTGGGTCATCCCTACAGGAGGGTTGTGCATGTGGTCCGGGGCTGGCCCTGAGATGGGATTGCTGTAAGCACACTGCTTTCTTCCCAGCTTCCCTGAATCAGGACTCAAGAACCATAAAGGTTCATGTGGGCAATACATTCCCGGGAATGATAAAGAGATTTGCTTCTCTCTTCTTTTTTTTTAAATAGATAATGATTTTTTTAATATGTGAACATTTTTGTACGCCACGTTATTTATTGATTTTCACTGTAACACTGAACTGCTGAAGAGGCCTTCTGTGCCCTACGACACCAAAATCAATGCCATGTCATGGTCAATTTGATCTCCCAAGCTCTGAAGCAATGCTTGCGCTGCACCCTCTAGCCTACACACACACTTTGAGGCTTCCAGCACAGTCCCAGCAGCAGGTAGCCCCAGGGCATGTAGCAGTGGGACCCCAGCATAGGTTTCTCTGTGCCTGCAGCTCTCCATGAACCACTGTATGATTGAGGGGGCTTCCAGAGCTCTTGGGCTGCGGGAGGTAGAAATGGGCCCCTTGGCTGTACTCAGGCAGAGCCCATGCAGACAGGCTGGGAGGGGGGTGCATGCCACAGTGCCAGAGCTGAGCGATGTCTGCACCTTGAGCTTTCAGGGTTTACTGTTCCAATAAAGGGTTTATTGTTCCATCAGGGTTTATCATTCCAATGAAGAACACTGCAGAGGTGGCAGCAATCAACAAGTCTTTTCCTATGGAGGTGAGTGTCCTCCAAAGTAAAAAAAAAAGAAGGGAAAGCAGGATACTCAGAATGGAGCGATTACCCCCTCTGACAGCCCAGAGTGCCAGCTCAGGCTCATGCCTTTCAAACTACATTCCACCTCTAAACCTAGATTCCCACACCATAAGGGACCAGTGTACCTGGCTGGTCTGACACCAGCCTGCCTGCCTGCCTGCCTGCCGCCTTTCTCTGAGGTGGGTAGAAGTTAGGGAACACTTGTTTCCCCTGCCCCCAGAGGACTGCACTGTTGCAGCATCTCACAGGATCACAAGAATAATCCTGGTTGGAAAGGATCTTCTAGATCACTGAGTCCAACCCTACCCACACCAACAAAAAACCCAAATACCTGAGAGACTTAAAACCCCCTCCGTGCTGCCACAGACCACATGTCTACAAGCACTGGGTCTACAAGCTTCTTAAACACCTCCTGGGATGGGGACAAAACCACCTCCCTGGGAAGGCCGTTCCAGTGCCTCCCCACTCTTTCTTGAAAGAATTTCTTCCTAAGATCCAATCTAAACCTCCCTCACTTCAATAGCAGACCATTGCCCCTGGTTCTGTCATCAGTCACCAAGGAAAAGAGGCCAACACCCACCTCTCCACAACCTCCCTTCAAGTAGTTGTAGAGGGCAATGAGGTTCCCCCCTCAGCTTTCTCTTCTCTAAACTGCTCATGAGCTTGGTAGCTCTGGACCCATTCCAGCATGTCCATGTCTTTCCTATAATGAGGGGCCCAGAACTGAACAGTACTTGAAGTGAGGCCTTACAAGGGCTGAGTACAAGGGCATCATAAGTCCCCTTCTCCTGCTGATCACGGTCTTCCTGATCCAGGCTAGGATCCTTTTGGCCTTCTTGGCTACCTGGGCACACTGCTGGCTCAGATGAAGCCAGCTGTCTACTAGCATCCCCAGGTCCTGTTCTGCTGGCAGGTTTTGAACCCCTCATCCCCCAGCCTGTAGCAGTGCCTGGGATGGTTGTGACCCAATGCAGGACCTGGCACTTGGCCTTCTTGTCCCTCAGACAATTGGCCTTGGCCCATAGATCCAACCTGTCCAGGTGCCTCTGCAGAGCCTTCCTGTCCTCGAGCAGATCAACACTCCCAGAGTGTTCGGTGTCATCTGCAAACTGACTGAAGGCGCTCTCAATCCCCACGTCCAGGTCATCACTAAAGATGTTGAACAAGACCAGCCCCAACACTGAGCCCTGAGGGCCACTGCTTGTGACCAGCCACCAGCTGGATTTCACTCCATGAATCGCAGCTCTCTGGGAACAGCCAGCCAGCCAGTTTTAACCCAGTGCAGGGGACATTTATCGACACCATGATTCTCCAGTTTCTCCAGAAGAGTGTTGTGGGAGGCTGTGTCAAAGCCTGCCCAAAGTCCAAGTAGATAACATCCACAGCCTTCCCCCATCCAAAAGGCGACTCACACAGTCATAGAAAGAGTTCAGGTTGGTTAAGCAAGATTGCCCTTTCATAAACCCATGCTGGCTGGCCCTGATCCCTTGGCTGCCCTGCAATTGCCGTGAGAGCTCACTCAAGATGATCCTCTCTATGATCTTTCCTGGTACCAATGTCAGGCTGACCTGTTTGTAGTTTCCTGGATCCTCCTTCCCGTCCTTCCTGTAGAAAAGTGTCACATCAGCCACCTTCCAGTCATCTGGGACCTCCCCTATTGACGAGGATTGTTGAAAAATGATGGAGAGAGGCTTGGTGAGCTCTCCTGCCAGCTCCCTAAGTACTCTTGGGTGAATGCCATCCAGCCCCATAGCCTGATGAGTGTCTAGGTGCAGAAGCAGATTGTTAACTACTCCTTCCTGGATTATGAGGGATTTGCATTGTTCACCATCCTTATCTTCAAGCTCAGGAGGCTGACTTCCTGGGAGCAATTCCTCTGTCCATTAAAGATAGAGGCAAGAGACATCATTCATTATCTCACCCTTTTCCTCATCACTGGTTGCAATGTTCCCCCCCACATACAGTAAGGGATAGAGATTCTCCTTAGTTCTCTTTTTATTGTCAATGGACTTGTAGAAACGTTCTTGTTGTCCTTTATGTCAGTGGCCAAGTTGAGTTCCAGATGAGCTTTTGCCTTCCTATTTTTCCTCTCTGCATAACCTGACAAGATCACTGTACTCCTCCCCAGTTGCCTGACCCTTCTTTCAAAGGTGGCAAACCTTCCTTTTCTTCCTAAGTCACATCAAGAGCTCCTTGTTCAACCAGACTGGCCANAGTTCTCTTTTTATTGTCAATGGACTTGTAGAAACGTTCTTGTTGTCCTTTATGTCAGTGGCCAAGTTGAGTTCCAGATGAGCTTTTGCCTTCCTATTTTTCCTCTCTGCATAACCTGACAAGATCACTGTACTCCTCCCCAGTTGCCTGACCCTTCTTTCAAAGGTGGCAAACCTTCCTTTTCTTCCTAAGTCACATCAAGAGCTCCTTGTTCAACCAGACTGGCCATTTTCCCTGCCCTTCAATCTTAAAATACATGGGGACAGCCTTCTCCTGGGCCTTTAAGATCTCCTTCTTGAAGAGTGTCCAACCTTCCTGGACTCATTTCCCCTTCAGGACTCTCTCCCAAGGGACTTTCTCAACCAGTGTTCTGAGCAGACCAAAGTCTGCCCTCCAGAAATCCAAGGTGGAGGCTCTGCTAACCACCCTCTTCACATCACTAAGAATTGAGAACTCAACCAACTCATGGTCACTAAGCCCAAGACAGCCTCCTACCACCAGATCTCCCACTAGACCTTCTCTACATGTGAGTGGGAGGTTGAGCAAGGCACCTTCCCTGGTAGGCTCATCTACCAGTTGTGTCAGGAAGCTATCTTCCATACACTCAAGAAACCTTCTAGCCTGTCTGCTCTGTGCTGCGTTAGATTTCCAGCAGATGTTTGGCAGATTGAAGTCCCCAACCAGAACAAGGGCTGGTGATTGCGAGACTTCAGCCAGCTGTTTATAGAATAATTCATCTGCCTGCTCGCTTCCAGGGTGGGTCAATCCTTCCTTTGGTGAGCAGCAGGCAGCCTCTCCCAGCCCCACCAACCCTGCAAAAGCCTGGCTTTACTTTTCCCATGGTTCTGGTACAGATACAATCTCTCCCTAGAGACTCTACCTTTCCTAAAACAAAAGCCTTATTAGCTTCAACTGCAGATTAAGTCAGAATAGAGACGTAAACAGTGCACAGACGTCAAGGCTTACGTACAACCCTACACATTGTTCTAGCCCAGGCATCTGAGCTCTTGCTGGGGCAGAAAACACTTAATGATCTGCTCTATTCCTGGGGGACACAGTGGATTTTCCTCCTACGCACTGTTGCTGGTGTCTGGTCCCAGGGCTAGGTACGCCAAGCCAGCCAGGCTGCTCTTTTATTGTGGACAGTAACTCTAGCGGCACATCTGGGGCTAAACAAACTCCAGATGGGTGTAAGGAGGACCCCACAACAGCCCGAGCAACACTGCTACAGCCAACAATCCCAATCAACTGCTCCAGGGTGGTGGGTCAGCACACTTCCAATATCCAACTACAGAATGCTCTGGACACAGCACAGGCTCTGTGTTAGCAATGACCCCTTGCTAACCTGAGCCATCTCCAGGCTGCCAGTGCATGGAGTCCCAGTCGAGGGCTGTGTTGTTCTTCTTCTGCCCTCCAGCCACGTACCTGCATCTTGGGAGGGGCAGCAGATAGGGTCCACTGATGGCCATTCCTCTGTCTATACAGCTGAGAAAGAGGACAGAAGAGAAGTGAGCACCTACAAGTCCAAGACCCCTAAACTCTAAAACAGCTACTGAAAACACTGGCCCTGCTGTGTGCTCAAGGGTTGACTACTAGAAGACATCAGCTTGTGGTCAGTTAATGTGCAAAGGAGTGATGTCCAAGGCTGATGAAGAATTAGCTCAATGTTCCTGGACCACTCCTCATCACAGCCAGGGTCCCAGGTGTGTCACAAATTTGGGTGCTGCCTCATCCTAGTTGCACAGACCCTGGAGACTCCACAATGCCAGAAGACTGGAGTCTTCTCCACCACCACTCCCTTCACTATGGTCCCAGGACACATCTCCTCACAGCCCAGTGAAAGAGGGGTCATCCCTCCCTGATGGAGAGTTTAATGGGAAAGGAGAACATCCCAGTTGCAGAGTGCCTGAGAGATGCAGTCTTACTTGGTCCTTTGCCTACACACCCTCAGGAGAGATTGCTGCAGTGAAGCTGCTATTGGTTCCATCTTCCACACCAGGAAGGAAGGAACAGGAGCTGGATGAACAGAAAGCCTGCATCAAAGCAGAATGAGGCTGGGTCTGAGGCCACCAGCTGCATCCTGCTGACTGCTTCTGCCACTGCATCAACTATGTAGCTGACATCAGCATTAGGGGATAGGGAACTGGGTACAACCATGTGCATCAAGAGGACTGTTTAAATGGTAGCCAATGCAAATGGAAGAGCTACAGGAAAGCAAAGGGCTGTCCCATGGCTCTTATATCTTGCCAGGGGTTTTCAGTCTCACTGGCTTTGGTACAAAACCACCTTGTCCTCCCAGGGGCCTTAGAAACTGCTGTGTTGCAGGGGTTTGGTGGGAACAGAGAGCCCCACTAAGAAAAATCCCTCCTCAAGGGATACCAGTGTTAGGAGCCCAGCTCTGTCAAGCTCAGGGAGTACCAGCTCTGCAGACCTAGTCCCAGGATTTGAGCCACTGCATGAGTGCCAAAAAGGTCCTGATTCAGACCCTGTAGCCAGCAAAGGAGAGCAGCAAGTAGGGGGAAGAGATGAAGAGCAGATCATAAATCTCTGTTCAGACACAAAAAAGCAAGGAAAGCCACAGCCAAGGCCAGAACTGAGTCATCATCCCACCACCGCCAGGGTTTCACATCCCCTCCTCTGCTTCTTAATCATCTGTTTTTTGAGGGCGAGTTTTGTTTTATTAGAAAAAAAATAAATAATGAAAGCCTTTTATCTGGGTGGTTTGCTCTGAGGTGTGTCAGTGACAGGGAGGAATCCAAGTTAATTATTATCTGTCAATAGAGCAGCTAGAAAATGGATGCATTGAGAAGGTCACAAGGCTGGCACTGAGGGATGGGTTTGCAGCACAAGGTAAGGGGCACCCTGTGAGCAAGACCAGCTCTGGACTGTGCTGGGGGCCAGGACAGCAGGTGGTGTTGGTGGAAGAGGCACTTCCCAGTGATCAAGGCAGTGGTTCTTATCAGCAAGGAGCAACTCAATGCTGGTTGGAGGTCCAAGAGTCCTGCACTGAGGACCAGTAGGGAAAACACAGAGTGGGGCTTTGTGAGTGGAGCCCACTGGCTCCTGCAGTGAGGGGCAGTGCAGCATGGCTTAACCTCGCTTCACTTCAAAGGTTCTCACTCGCCAGCCCTGGGGGGAAATGTCACTGGTGCAGTTATTGGCAGCAGAGAAGGAAAGGTGTGGGCTAGCCAGGGAGTCGCGGGGCTCACAGCATTCCTCAAGCGGCCTTTGGGCAAACACAAACCTTCTAGGCACAAACCTCCTTCCTCCCTGGGTCCTGTTTACAGATCTGCTTGGCCCAGCCCAGGTGTTATCACTGCTAAGTGCACAGATAACGCCATTAATAAGCGCAGTGCTGATAGCAGAGGGACAAACATCACTCCGAATGCTTAGCTGCTTTCTCTCAGCTACTGAGTAAAGGCAGCTTCTGCTGGGCAGAGCGGGGCAGTGATTTATGGGATCAATCCGCTTAGTTCAACTCATCCTTTCCCAGGAAGCCCTCTCCTACCTGCTTGCTTACTTAATGACTTGGTTAAACTTAAGTCAATACATTGAGGTAAACAGCTGCTCTTCTTAAATATAAAGGCCAACTTAGGAGGATGAACAAATCTCCCAGGGCTTTATTCTCTGGCTTCAATCTCAGCTCCAACAGCAGGAGAGTTCAGGTCAGACTAGGAAGGACGTCTCATCTTTGCAGCTCAGATACACAGTGCCACTGGCAAAATCTCTGGGGCACAGCAGGTTTCATTTCAGGCCCTTCATTAAATGAAAAACCTCCAGTTTCACCCAAACTTCTTTTCCCCAGGATATATTCAGACTTCTGGCCTCCACTTCCCAGTTCTGCACAGTCACCCCAACTTAGCACCATGGCACTGAAAACCAGCCAGGTTTGTTAAGGTCCTGTATGTATATCATTGACTTAGTCCAATAAAGAGGCCACCAACGAGCTCTTGAGAGCTCCCAGCTCCCTGCTAAGCTTTAGAACAGGGTCTGGAGAAGAGCCAGGCACCCAAAGAGAGCCTGATTGCACTCAGGGATTCCTAGAACATCAGAGCAGTCCCTATTTGTCCAAGAAGTATAGAACTGCTGGTGTTTTGGGGAAAGGCAGAACAAGTCTAGCCATGGGAATGTATGAAACTGCCCAGATCAAGAGGGACCGTGTTCCACCACATGGGTGCGAGGGTTTGGTCAGACAGTAAACATGACTGGTTTGTTGTCAGACATTAAACACAAAGGCTGCACCAGTGCACACTGGGTGTTCTCGCCCACAGCAATGGGCCCCTTTCAGCCTTGTTTTCCATCCCGTTCGTCACATCCTCACATACGATAACCTGTGCTCCCCAACCCACTCCTACCCCTAATCAGCTTATTGGGAAGTGGTTCGTGGCTCTGAACAACCAACTCACATGTTTGGGCCAGCTGCAAGAACTCTAAAGCTTAGGGTTCATCCTGGGACACACAAATAAGTTCTCTTATTCCATGGGGCGGTTCATTCTCTCCTGATGGATCCCCTAAGCTCGATAACCCATCTGGTAATGCCAAATGCCCTCTGCCAACCGCAAAACCAGCAGCATCAGCTATCACAGAGTCCCAAGGCAGGAATCAATTAGGCTTGCAAGAGAAGAGAAGCAGGGACACACAGCTTGGACCTAAAGCATACCTGAGCCCACATGGCTGAGCCTTCGGAGTTTGGACCTGAGGATCCAGCTCTGAAGACACATTAACAAGTTGCAGTTCTCAATCCCCAACAACACAACCTTTCTGCCAGACATGAATCAAATTGGCATCATCCCCACTCCTACACTGAACTGGGAGCTTTGCCTTTTTGGGTCTGTTTGGGTATCTGTGCCCTGGTTCATGTGAGAAAAACCCAAACACCTTAGAATCTGCCTGAAAACAAAGGGGTGGGCACCTGGAGTGGATGTTAGCCAGCGTGGCTAAGCACTCCCAGCACAAGCCTGTACCAGGAGATTAGCTCTATACTCACCTGAGCCATGGCACAAATTAGTCACCAGAGCTTGTGGTTTTACCAGTTGGCATGTACTGTGCCAAGGCCGTTGACATGGGGCAACCCAGCAGGTGTATAAAGGAGCCGATCCCCATTGGCTGCCCTTGGCAAAGCTGAGAGCTCCTCACTGAGTAATTAATGTAATGACAATAATAGACCCAAAGTAAACAAGGCAAGGAAAAAAAAATCGATGGGCTGGGAGCAGAGGCTGCATTCAGTGAAGAGCAGTCCTGGCTGCTCCTACCTGCACTTCAGTCTGTCAGAAAGACTTGAATGCGTCCCAGCAGCATCCCAGCAAGTGGTTCTACCATCAGCTGTAAATGAGGCAGTGCTGGCAGCTGCTCCCCCTTGGCAGACTGCAGGGAGGTAAGGACTGGGGTTTGGCTTCTCACAGCAGCGCATGGCTACGGGGTCAAGGGCTTGGGACCATGGCAGCAACTGCTGTGGGCAGCATTCTCTGGGCACAGTACCTCCTGATACTGCCTGGAAGGGTTTCCGCCTGATTTTTTTCTGATTTTATGGTCTCTCCCCTCCCTGCCCTCACCCTAAACCAGAGAAGTTATGGCCCTAGGAGAGAGGAGGGTGTTTGCTCCTGCGCTATGAAGTTAAAAGAGTTTTGGAGCCAAAGAGGGAAGAGTTTAAGATCAATCTCCACTAACAGAAGAGCACTGAATCCCCAGAGATCAGAGAAAAAGCACCTCTGTGCACATGCAAAGGCAGAGGGAAGAACTGAAATTTCAACCCCTCCTGAGACAATTTTTCCCCCCAAAGCCCCAGGACAACTACAGACAATTTCTCCCAGCTTCAAACCTATCTCAGGGGTCTGCTTTCTCTCCAGCCACCTCCACCACAGCTAGAGTCACACCCAGGAGTGAAAGCACATTTTCATGTACTTAATCAAGAGAGACTGATCTTGCTTGGCTGCTGTATGTGAGCTAGGAGATTTCCCTCTCATTATCAATATGGCCCTACTGAGATTTTCCCACATGCTGCATAGAAAAGCTCCCAGGGTCAGGATGTTTCTCTGGACCAGTCCCTCAAACTCCTGTGTGAGTGCACTCACAGCTCTGCACTTTTTTCCTCTGTGCTGCAAGTAGAAAGAAAACCAGGTAGTAAATTTGTTCCAGCCTCATCTCACCTGGCTTAGAGGTCAGATCTTTACCCAGAAGCTTAGATCGAAACTTAACAGATCCTCTTCTTACTCTCTCCAGCTCTGCCACACTTTGTGTGACCACAGGAGAGTTGGGTAACTCCCACAGCCCAAAGACACAAGGAAGAGGCTGGACCCGTCAACCTAAATCAAACTGCTCTGATCTTTAGAGCAGGTCTGAGCTTGCCCTGTATTTTCACCTAATCCTTTCGGCAACAAAGGAAAAGGTGGAAACCTGAATCCAGGGCTTTACAGGTGCAAAAGGTAAGGATGGGAACTGTTTGGGCACCTACAGCTCCAAGTACTGGTGGGACAGGGCTGAGACATCAAATACCTGTTTTAATGCAGGTGGTCTGCAGAGCTTAGGCCAAAAGGTCTTTTCCCAGCACCCTGCAACAACTCTGTTCATCAGGAAATTTTTCATGCCAAAACTGAACTAAACACCAAGCCCTCATCCTGCTTCTGGAGAGGGAAGCAGAAGCTGCAAAGCAAAGCAGGGTGGTCACCACCCAAGCAGTGCACTCAGCCTCTCACTTCAGCACGTGTCCCCCACCACCTTTCTTACCTTAAACCTCCCCTTTGTTTAATGCAGGTGGCCCTCTGGGCAGATGAACCATGTCGGGCAGCAAAGCCTCAAGGCAAAAGTCTTGCCATCACTGCAAGAGCAGGTCAGGAGCAGCCCCACCAGACACTGCCACCATCCACTATGAAAAGTTCTGGCTGTACCGTCACTGCTCCTCAGTACAGCAGAGGGACAGGCAAGCTCAGAAAGCTGGGCAGCTCTTCTCAGGGCTGCTGGCCATGAATGTGGTGTTTCTGGGCAGTGCCTTCATCAGCAGCATGATTTTCAACGATGTGGCCATCACACTGGCAGAGGTCTGGATCCTGCTCTCCATCCTCAAGGTTTTATGCCTGTGCTGGATTATCTACTACATGCTGGGCACCAGACGGCAGCCACACGCTGTGCTGCACCGGGATTCCCATGCGGGACCGATCTGGGTTAGGGGTAAGTTCTCCTTTTTTATCATCCCAAGCCTTTCCCATTCTTCCAAGTGCTTGGAAGCTGAATAAATTCTTCCCCTACTACTAAAAGGGCTAGAAGCCACAGGAAATGTAGTTAGGGCATTGGGAATCTCCCAGTGGCCTGTCAGCCTGTGGTGGAGGCTGGGGAAAGCCAGGGGCATAGTGGGTGCCCCAGAAAAGAACCAGAGTAGCCAGAAAAGTCTCAAACTTGGCTTCCTTCAGCCTCCTGTCCAGCTTTGCTCTGTGGTATCTTCCCAAAGCACAACCTAGGCATCTCCCACCTCAGCCCAGCAACTGAGCATGGTGGGAGAGATCTGGAAATGTTTTAGGCATAACCACTTTGCACAGTGAGAGAAGAACCACGTTTACCCACCAAGGGTGTCAGCCACTCTCTCCTTGTTTAACATCACAGCAGTGCTGTTTCCAGGGGAAGATTCTCCTTAGTGAGTCACATCCCAGTGGCACTCAGGCTCTCCTGGGAGATTTCTCACCAGTAGTTGCCCCACTTTGTGAAATGGCACTGCTCCAGGCAGCCCTGCCTCTAGTCTCTAAAGTTTCTAATGAGTGCATGGTCTTGCTAACTAAGGACAGGGAACTAAGGGGAAGAATGCTGCCAAGTACCTGGATACTTAAAGCTGCAGAGAGGTGTCCAAGGCAAAAGGGAGAATCAATTCAAGAGTCCAAACTTCTGCTGCCTAAAGAAACCATCACTCCATTAGCTCACCTGTTTCTCCAGACTGCACAGAAAAGGCCAAAACCCGTTCCCACTTTGTACAAGGTAATTTCTCAGCACCTTACACTAGTCAAAGCACAGAACCAGATTCGAGAATCAGGCTCCCCTTTGCCCCTTTCCTTCAAAATCATGACATTTCCAATGGGAAGGTCTCCAGCTTCATGCAAATCCATTAGGCACAAGGGCTTCAGTTCCCAGCCAGGCTCCTATGAGCCTCAGACACATCTCTGTTTACTTACTGGTGCTTTTGCCGTTTGTCCAGGGTCAGTGCTGCTCTTCGGCAGTTTCAGCGTCCTCCTGAACGTGTTTCAGATCGGCTACAGCACAATTCTCATCCAGTGCAAATCCAAGGTGGAAATTGTGTTTCCCAGCATTGGAATCCTTTTTATTTGCACCCAGGTATTACTCATAACCCTTCTGGAAGTTTGCTTATTCTCCTTGTCCCGTTCCTGGGCACCCACGGTGTAGGGGCAAGTGAGGAGACTTGGGGAAGTGGGTGCACACACAGCATTCTCCTGAGTATTAAAGGATCACATACCATTTCAAATACCACACACACTACTCATGTGCCAGATTGAAACACAAAGTCATCAGATTTAGAAAGAACTTACTCCAGCCAATAACTGTCACAGTGTAGGATCCAGAGGAGCTGGTTTTGAAGCATCCAAATAGGGAGAGGAGAGGAAACTTTGGATTTTGCCAGCAATGTCTTTGTAACAGCCTGAGACTCAGCATCTATTTGCTGATGCATTCCCTCAACAAAATCCTTTGCATGTAAAACCTCGCTGCTCTGATCCCAACAGAGGCAAAGCCAGATTTGAAAAGCAAACTGGTTGTTATTTCAGAAGCAAATGCCCACCTATATACAAGACAGAGGAAGGCAGCTCTCTAAGAAGCGCAGTAGGTGCTGGCATACACCTTGATGCCAAGATGCAGGTGCACACATGTCCCTGCACCACTTGCAGAGAGACAGGTTTGCTCCCACCAGGACACGTGTCTTCTTGCTTGTTGTTCTTCACTGTGGGTGCGGCAGGCTGTTGGCTTCACCTTGCTCATGTCGTTATTATCGATTTTCAGGCATTCTTCCTGTGGCATCACTGTAAGGACTGCATTCAAGTCCAGCACAACTTCACCAGGTACAAAGAAAGGGTGAAAAACTGTCCTATGCTCCGCTGAAGTGCTCCTTTCTGTCAGCTTATGGTCACCGTTATTCCTGCTGGAATTATCTTCATCTGCTCTTACACAGACTCACTACAGCCATTCTGTGTCACACATAGAACCAAGCCATGACTTAGCCAGGCCCTGCTCCCTCCACTGAGCTAGGCTCAGCAGCTCCCTTTGCTTTTCATGGGTACTTTGGGTTGCTGCAGAGCTTGCTGTTTCCTCCTAACACCAAACACCATCCTGCTGCATGGCTGCTTCACTCACAGGAAAATGATGTGAGGGTGGCCTTCCTATCACCAGGAGATATCCCAGCCTTCTGTCCCTCAACCGCACCCAGACCTAGCCCAGTTTCACCAGTGAGGCTGGCACTGCCAGCCCTGCTCCTTTGCAAACAGCCAAATGGGAACATCCCCAGCCATATTTATGTGTACAGTTATGCAGCAGTGCCCTGTGCTTGCACACATGGTAAGAAGCAAAGGACAGCACCACAGGGCACGCGGGCACACAGATCGTAAATTATCTCCACAGGCTACATACTACAGAAGGGCCTTTCTCTTCCCCCAGGTGTGGGCTCATGCTGACCATAGCCACCAACCTCCTCCTCTGGCTCCTGGCCGTGACCAACGACACCCTCCATATGGAGATCGAGTCTCAGCTGCGTGAGGTAGAGCAGCGATTTGCAGGCAAGGCTCCCTTTTCACATCTGTTTACATGAGGCTGACAGGTGTCTCTCTAGAAAAAGAGTTCCTGATCTCCAATTCAGATATCACAACCAGTGTTTCCAAATACTGCAACTTCCCCATTATTGGAGGTTGACTTGAGGAGATGGGCTGCAGGGGGAGAACATTTTGCCCTGGAGTGGGGGGAAATCTGCTGTGAAACCCTGAAACTGAGGACTTAGGAGAGGAAAAGACCATCACAAATTAGCACGTTTGCTCACAACTACAAGCCAAAGATTGTTAGACAAGAAGAGACTCTCAGAATTACCATGAGCAGTTTTCTGAGATAAAAAGAGGAAACTAATATTCCAAGGGAAGAGCTAGAGGAGGCTTCACTGTGAAGGAAGGGTTTTCTCTCTCACCCATCACATGTGGAATTGACCAAAAGGACCAGTATATATTTGGGGAAAGACATTTGCTAAACCCTGACACTCTGAACCTTCACAGCTGTTTCCAAATGCAGAGAGACAGATGTTGTGCCTGCTCATCAGAAACTCGCACAGATAGCCATGAAATCCAGGCCATCACCCTCCTAATTGTTGCCTTCTTCTTCTCATGCTCCAGGCAACGAGACTACCTCATGCACATGCCCAAACACAACCATCTGTAAAATCTTCCAGAAGGGCTACATCCTGCTCTACCCCTTCAACACTGAATACTGCCTCGTCTGCTGCTCTGTGCTCTATGTCATGTGGAAGAACGTGGGGAGACGCATCAGCCACCACAATGTCCCTCATGCCAAGCCCAAGTTCAAGTTCCAGGGTGTGGTCTTTGGGCCACTGCTGGGTGCCATTGCTGTAGTAATTGGGATCTGTGTCTTCATGATGTACCAGATCCAGGCTACTGGCTCAGTCCCCAACCGACAGGTCTTCATCATGTATTATTCCTACTACATTGTGCTCCTGCCCCTGATGAGTGTGAGTGCAGTCATTGGGACAATCATCCATGCCTTGGAAAAAAGGGAGCTGGACACACTGAAGAATCCAACTCGCAGCCTGGATGTGATCCTGTTGATGGGGGCAGCTCTAGGCCAAATTGGAATGTCCTACTTCTCCATTGTTGCCCTTGTGGCCACTGATCCCAGAGACCTGTTGAACAGTCTCATCCTGTCCTATTCTGTTCTCCTCATCTTTCAGAACATCACCCAAAATGTCTTCATCATTGATGGGCTTCACCGGCAGCACTTTGTGACAACAACTGAGTTCAGAAGATCAAAATACTCTGGGCAACACACAGTGGCTACAGAGCCACCTAATGAAGAGCAAACCATGAGAAGCAGCAAACAGGAGCACACACAGATGTCTCCTGGCAAAGAGGACGAAATGAAAGAAGAACAAAATCATGAAGCCTATGACCAGAGACGAGTGAGCGTGTTGGAGCTGGGGCAGGAGATCCGGAGAGTTTCCCTGTCCTATATCCATAGCTACTCTAACCTGAGCTGGAAGAGAAGAGCATTAAGGGAGATCTCATTCTTCTTGGTTTTGTGCAACATCATAGTAAGTATAGCTCCTCCCACATCACAGCTTGGCTATAAGCACCTGTGATACAGATGTGCTCCTCTTTGTCTTACTCTTGGGCCACTCTTCCATACAAAAAACTTCAGTGCATCAAGTTTCAACCTGTTGGTGGGGGAATTCAGGGATGATTTTGCTGTTAATACCCCACGGTCATTTTCCATAAGGTCTCTCTTTTAACCTAAAGAGCTTAAAAATATCCAAAATTTTAGCCTCTGGGTAAGTTATCCAACTCAGTAGGGGTGTTTCATGAGATAGGTGGAGAAACATGAGGCACTAGCTGTGACTCTTTGTAAACATCCATCTCCAGAATGGAAACTCACCCAACAGAGTACACTGTGCTCTGGGATCTTGAATCAGCATGGATTTGTTGGAGACTTAATCCTGTGAAAACAAACTCAGGAAACAGTGAAATTCTGTAGAAAGATGAAGCTGGCTGAGGCAGAATGAGGCTATTGTTAGGATTTCAGGAATTCAGTAGGGTTTGACTTACAGCAAGGAATCAGCAGAATAACTAGAGGATTTCTCTTTGCTGGCAGGGAGACTCCTCTAATACTCTTGAAATACTTTCAACCACTTGAGCCAGTGCTGAGTAAAGTGCAGGTAGGAAACTGTTTGTCATCATCTGACCTCTGCTCTTTTCTCCTCACACCTTCAGCTGTGGGTCATGCCCACATTTGGGGCTCACCCTGTCTTCGAGAATGGACTTGAAAAGTCATTTTATGGCTACTCCACCTGGTTTGTGATCGTGAACTTTGGCCTCCCGCTGGGTGTGTTCTACCGCATGCACTCTGTGGGGGGACTCCTGGAGGTCTACATCACAGCCTGAACCCAGCCAACACCTCATGCCAGAAGTCAGAGTAAAATAATGATGCTGAACAAAGATACAGGAAGCGGTGGATATGCCCACAGAAGCTTTCAAGCTTTTTCCTTCCAGCTTCTGCTTTGACTTCTGCTTGCACAACACCTCTGTGAGCTTCAGAAGAAAAGGATCGTGGTTTCTATTACCATTTTTCCTCCACAGACACAAAGCCCTTTCACAAACTGTCTTACTGCTCCATGGAAGTATGACTGCTGCTACTCTTCAGTAGTCTGCTAGTGGATGCTGTATGGTAGCAGGTAAGACTTTACCAGCTCCTATTGAATCTTCCAGACAAAACAACACAAGAGCAGCCTTCCACAAAAGCAACTATACACTACAGAACTTCAAAAATCCACAGTCAAAAACCACCACTGCTCATCAACCCACCTTCCTGCAGCACAGAAAAGACCCACTGATACTAGCTACACATTAGCCACACTAGAAGCACTCACAGCCACAGTCATTCAGAAACAAACCATACACTTTTTAACTGTTATTTTCAAAAAGATGCTGGTAACTGCTTTAATGCTCAGAACAGGGACTACTTCTGTTTACTCCTAGTGCTGTCATTTAGCACCTCAACTTGTACAACTCCTGTAAGGCCCAGCCCTACTGAGCACCAGCTCTTGGTACTAAAGAGCAGGAGGAGCTTTCAGACTTGCACTGGTTCAGTGAATCATTTCCCTTGATCAGCAGGAGCAGCTCTAACACTCCCTTGCCCTGCTGAGAACAAACTATTTGTCCTCACAGGCAGACACAGAGCCTCAAGTGAGAAGCAGGAGAGAATTGCTAAGGCTGACCTGTGCTTGTGCATGACGTTATCACTAGTGTACACTAGCAAAGGTCTCCTCTACACACAGAGACAGAGCTACTGCCAATCAACTGTGAATCCCTCCCTGCCCCACCACTGCTGCACCACACATCCACAAACGTTTTACAAGGTGCACTGTGTAAGGGACAGCTGCACAGCATGGTGCCTGA
The DNA here is from genome assembly GCA_013397515.1 of Upupa epops. Taxonomy (NCBI): domain Eukaryota; kingdom Metazoa; phylum Chordata; class Aves; order Bucerotiformes; family Upupidae; genus Upupa; species Upupa epops. The sequence goes on from VZRI01003324.1 coordinate 1,501,672, forward strand.
TCAAAGACCCCTCAGCACTTGTTCCACAGGAGATGCTTGTAAGAGCAGGGGGCTTGTGACTGTGGGTCCCAAACAGAGCCTGATGAATGGAAATAAAAGAGATTGAATTTTTATGTGTATCTGACATCTCTGGGTCTGCTCTGCACTCACTGAAGACAGATTCAAAGTCAGCTGACAATGACTTAGGGCACTCTTGCAGTCAGAGGTTACATGAGATTTAAGTAAGGCCAGGCAGTGTTGTACAATCAATCAAAACCTTCCATGAGCCTTAGCCAAGGCACAGAACAGGAGACGTCTACGTTATTGCTTCTGTTTCTCTATAATTCAATCCCAGAAGCTGTGAAGGTTTACGACTGGTACCTATTTATTGTCTGGGTTCAGTTTGTGATCCCACAGAAAAGCAAACTTTCCCAAGGCAGTAACAGTGATGAGAGCTAGAAACTTCTGAGCACACACATCCCACTCCCCTTCAGATTTGGCATTCAGGCAGTGAGAGCACCTTTCTGTGAAACTAAAAGTGAGAATAATTGCATGAGCATGAACTTTGCCCAATAGTTTTTTTGCTTAGGCCTGTGTCAACAAAAATATGTCATGAGGAATAACAGCTGGACAAATTAGGCTCCAATAAAGTTAATTATTATTCTCCTGTCACAGTTTTTACCAAGGGATCTACGGGAGATACGTGCCAAGGTCTGTCCCTTTCAAATGAGGAACATGATCTCAAGCCTTCATTGTTATTGAGAGCCTAGAGAGTAGCAATGACGTAGTCCATGGGAAACCCATGACCTAGATTTTACACACAGTATGAGATATAAAAAATGGCTGAAGTTACCTGGCCTTCCTTGAGCAGGTGACTTTGGAGGTCTCCCACTGAGCTATAGTATGTTCATAGGTACATGAGTTCCAACTCTTATCCACAGTCAGTAAGTCAAGGCCCTCTACATCCTTTCCTAATGACATCCAATTCTAACACTGCAGGTGAAAATAATAAATCCCACAACAGGCAACATTAGAACCATTCTCCAGGCCAAAGAGGAACACAGGGTCCAAGCTTTCAGCCATTTCACTAAGGAGGGTTCTGTCTCTGGAGATGGTAGAACCATGAACACACAGTTCCCACAAAATTAGAACTGCCTTCTGCTCCTTCAGAAGACTAACAGCAGAGCTGGTCACAGCAATCTGAAATCCTAGTGAGCAGTGAGCTAGCTGTGCCTCCTGAATCTGACAGCCACATGTCAGTGGGCCACCTGCTTCTTTGTTCTCTGCCATCTACTCCACCATCTTTTGTCAACTACCATCCATGAAGAACTTCCAGAGTTCTCCCAGGGCCAGGGTGCCTGTTTTATGGGTCTTGACAGTGCAAAGGTTATAGTGCACAGTTCACAAAATCAGGTGACTTCACCCTGTGTGACCTGTTTCCTTTTCTGTCCCTTTGAGGCAGCTACATTTGATGATGTTTTGGCTGTTTCTGTTTATGGTACAAAACCACACAGTTCAGGCTCATTTTTGAGCACCCAATCGTCATTTCTGATTTTAAAAACATAAACAAACCTCCACCTGCTGCAAAGGAAGCCAGTACACAGTTTCCCAGTAGCACAAGTCAAGCATAAGACAAACAAGATTAGAATCCACTCTCAAGGAAAAAAATAAGCAACCAACTGCATGTTTCAGATAATCTTTATCTTTCTCTCTGTAAGTAAGCAAAGAGTTTACAGTGCAAGTTGATTTTCACAGAACAAGGATCAGACTCCAAAACACCAAGAAACAAACAGGTTTCCAGAGAAACTCACAAAGAAACAAAGCAGAAAAGAGGACGGAAGAGATCATGAGAACCAGCAGATCCATGGGAGGGAAGAGGCAAGCATGTGGGACACAGGATGCCCCATTCCAGCTGTGAGGTGTAAGTGTCACATGATCAGAGGCTGGTCCCACCAAACCACATTCGGATACACAAGAGAGATTCCAAGTAAAACAGAGATCTCAACCCGCTCGTTTCAGAGCAGAAATGAGGTCAGGATAGAAGTAGTGCTAGATGGCAAAGTGGGTTAGAAATGGGAGGTGCATGGGGGAAATAACCTCTCAATTTCACATATTTCTTATCCTTCAGAAAAGCAGTTAAGTTTTATGTCAGCTTTCTACTGGCCTGGGACTCTCATACACTTTCAGTGCCCAAAGGAGGAAACCTCCTGACCACAAGCCAGCAGCAGCCAGCAGTACCCCAGAACAGCACTCTAGGAGACGGTCCTGTTGCCACCGCTCCAGCTACAAAACTTAGGCAAGGGTAACAAGACAGAAATGTGAGCCATATCTGTCCCCTCAGCATGTGAGAACAGTTTCCATTAAGTGACCTCACTGGTTCTAAGCTGTGGCAAACAGCTGATGGTCAGTGATCCTCCCAGAAGCCTGAATACCAAAGCACCAAGGACTAAGCTTTGTTAGAGAGGGAAAGGTGTCATGACAGGACCTCTCACATTCTATCATCTCAAGACCACACGGATCTGTAACAGCAGTCCCTTCCAGGAAAACATCAAATTGGACTCAAACCCCAGGGTGCCTCCACCTCATGCTGCTGAACCAAATCAACAACAGCAGGTCCCTCACCAATTCTAATTTGGGCTTCCCAGACTCATGTGCTTGGGACCCAGTACATTCAAGATCCGACAACTTGTCCACCAGCAAAATGCCCTGAAAAATTGAACTTTGCCTCAGCACTCTCCACTCCCTACAGATATGGAGATGCTTTTCCTCCTGCAACTTCCAAATTCCTCCTACAACTTCCCTGAGCGCCTCCCTCAATCCCTGCCTTAGACAGTAGTGTGCAAAAGACCCTTCCACTCCCTGCACTGCATCAGCTTGCCAGGCACAGATGGAAGGATATGGTCCCTTTCAAACCAAGTGACACTGTCCTTTCAGTCAGTGGGATAAGGCTTAGAATTTAAACAGTCACATCTCTCCTCGCTCTCACTAAGCCAGTCCCTCCCTCTGGGTGCTCACATGGATTAAGTGTCACTTTCCAAGGTGACACACACTCCATCACAACAGCCCACCAGGAAGGATGTGCTGCTGGGCCTGGAAGCTAAGGAAAAACTGGCCATGCCACACCAAAGCACCAACTACTAAAAAACTTCTTAAGAAGCCTTCCAGGAAAGGAGTACAGAGATTCAGAACTGAGAGATAAAGTCTTCTTTCATCAACTTCTCCTTTCATTTGGATGGAGAAGTCTTCCCTATCAATATACAACAGAGGCACTGGGGAGATAAACATCTTCAGCTAGAAGGGATGCCCCAGAAGCTTTATGGTGCCACATGAAAGGAACTGCAGTTTCCAAACCTCATCTCCTGCAGGAATAGCAGCTTCTCCCTCACACCCAATTTTCAGCTAGTCTTTCTCAATTAAATGCTTACTCTGACCAGGGCAAAGACTGAGTCAGTATGGTTTCCAAACCATATCCACGAGCAAGAGTAACAGAAGAGCTAAGAACAGTCTGATTTCTAGTGCAACCACAACAGTGGACCATCCCTTAGACATTTTTCATTCAAGGTTCATGGTGAAGGGTGAGGGAAGAGAAGTGAGCTGGGGGAGAGGGATGTCCAAGCAGGTCCCAATTAAAGCTTTAAATGACAGGGAGGTAAATGAAGTGATTGTCCTTTTGGTCTCTCAGCTGGATGTGAAATGCAGGAAGAGCTGTGATGAAGCAGCACACAGCAGTCCTTAGATCCAGTGTATTTCTCTTAGTAGAGGTAAATGCTCTCTTAGACCCGTTGAATTTCAAACAGCTTCACATCTGTGTCATACCAGATAGGGGGATCCACATTCCTGAGAGAGAAAGACAAGAGCCACTTTACTCTCTGTGGCAGAGCACATGGAATTCAAATCACAGCCAAGGTTACAGGTGCTGGCTATGCACAAAGCCTACAGCTTTGCAAAAGACGAAATCACTGGTTGAAAGACAATGCACCTTGAAGGGATGACAGAATCTGCAATACCCCACAAAGCCAGAACTATGCAAGAAAGCTCTGCAACATTCCCTCCTTGCTGTTCCCTGCTGCTGCCAGTTCCTAAACAAGTAGTCCCAGCTTTGGAGCAGCCAACTCACCCTAGTCTCTTCCAAGGGAACAACATCTTTGATCTTTCTAGCCTATAAACAATAGCAATGAAGAGCTGGCCAAGTGCATGCAATTCTCCCTACAGCCCCCCAAAAGTTTGGAAAAGACCCAAGACGGAGCATATCCAGCTAGTTTACCTCAAATAAATAACTCCCCACATGTAGGTCCGGAACCACATGGCAGTGCCCGAGTTAGCCTGGTACTTGCGAATGAGGATGGGGTGAGGTACAGGTAGCAGCCCCACTAGCGTGCCATGCTGCAAGAACTTTAGGATCTCAGATTCATCAGTGAGACCCCTGCAAAAACACAGACCAGGAACATCCTTAGCATGTCCCACAGACACTCCCAAAGCTGCTGCACACAAAGTACCAGTCTAAAGAAATATCAGTGGCATTAAGAAGGCAGGGACAACCTCTTTTCATTTGTGCCCTGTGATAAAATAGGGGAAATGGATCCAAGCTTGAACACAGATGTTCTACCCCAACATAAGTAAGAACTTCTTTACTGTAAGGGTTACAGAGCACTGGAACAGGCTCCCCAGAGAGGCTGTTGAATCTCCTTCTCTGCACACTTTCAAGACTGATCTGTAGATGTATTTCTATGTGACCTGCCCTAGTTTTGGTCCTGCTCTGGCAGGGGGGGTGGATTTGACCTTCAGTGGTCGCTCCTTACCCCTGACATTCTGTGATTCTGTGACTATGGCTACCAAGAAAACACTGTAAAAGAGTTGAGAAGGGATGATACAAGAATCCCAGCAAGTAAAAAACACCTCCTCTGCCAAGACTGAGATGCTTTTAGCTATACATGGTTTCGTCTGAGGCCCCCAAATGCAAAGACAGCCAACCTCACAGAACCCTAAAGGGGAACAGCATTTTCTCTCCAAAATCACACTTACTTGTCAATGCAGATCTTCTCCACCTGAGGGACCAGCACCTGTAAGAGCCGCATGATTGTCTGCAGTGGAAGCTTCGACTTCCAAGACATCACCTATAGGTAGGAAAGCCCACAGAAAAATCAGTGCACTGGAGTAGTTTTTTCTACAGTTATCTTCTCTATCTCTACAAAAATGAGATTTACAAAATCCACAGAAGGTGGTGGATGAACTGAGTGCACAACAATACAATAAATCCTGAAGCATGAGAATTATGAGCCCCTCAATGAAGCCAGCAGGACACTGGTTTAAAATAGGTAAAACAAAAGATTTCTTCAGAGATAGTAGTAAAATTCTGGAACTTTGTCCACAAGTCAAAGACATTCCTCATGAGGCAATACTCCTCTGGGGCAGTCTCTGCTGACAAAGGAAGGGGGTAGGCAAGCAGCATTCTGCCACAACTCTTTTCCTCATGTATTTCCTCTGTCCAGAAATATTTACCCAGTCAGGAGTTGGGGTCCACTGTCCACTGGAGGATGCACTAGAGAGACGCCTTCGATCTCGTCGGGGATGTGATGCCTCCTACCAATGCATATTATTTAAAAAAAATAAAATATCAAAACAAACTACAAGCAAAAATCAGTTTTAAGAGGAAGAAATACAACCCATTTTATGCTGACCTTCCTGCCAGCTTTTCTAGAGCGCTGCTGGGAAAGACAGCTCAGCCCATCCCTACGACAGATCAAACCCACCAAAACCAGTTAAGTTGTAGGACCCTGTGGCAAAGTCACAACTCCAGCCACTGTTGGAACAAGCCACAGTGGGAGAGTTAAAACTAGACTAACAAAAGACTCTTCATGCAACGTTCACTCCTTTAGCACAGAGATTAAACAGCTGAAGACCACAGATTTTCAGACCTCTATCTACTGAGTATCTCTGGTGTTTCAGGTGCCCATCTTGGAATGGCCTAAAGAGTATTCTTCCAGGAGTGGGATCTCAGCAACATCTACCTAACAACTCCTCCCACTGAGGAATGACATTTTTCATACCCCCAAACCTCAACACCATCACTGGTCACTTTTTTGAAAGCTCTGATGGAAAATCTAAGACCCAGTCTCTCTCATGATTCTCACCATCACAGTTTCCAGAAGATAATCACTAAACCTCTGGCTTTCCATACACGTAGTTGGAAGGAAATATCCGTTTAAAATCACTACCAGAAAGGCATTTTCCCTGATCCACACTCCCTGACCATTCATTACTACAGCCTAGAGCTGTCTCTTCTACAAAGCAAATGGGGAAAGCACTTCCTTCCAACAGCCACCCTGCATTTCCACACGCTTAGAACCATTCAGATGTCACCTCCACAGCCAGAACCAGCAGGTTCAGGGCAGAGCTGTGCTGCAACCCACTGGAAGCTGGCAGTGCTGAACCAGCTCTTTTCTCACTGCAGAACAGCTCAAGCCAGAGGCTGGACACAGACGTAATGACCCATGATCATGCTTCACGGGCTCCCAGAAGAAGAAAGCCTTTCTTGGCAATTCTTTTGGCCAAGACCTCACTTGATGACAACGTAATTAATTGTGGGCTTAAGACTTCCACCTGATCATGGGCTTTCATCTGGTACCAAGGAAAGGCGAGTAAAAATGGTCCTGGGATATTCAGAAATTCTCTTCATTCTAGATTATTCAAAGCCTAACCTGTGTGATTTATTTGCAATGTTTGCAGCTACAATTCTTATCGCTTAGCCTGTTCAAGCCTCAGTGCTGTGTGCTCATCAAGCTTCTAAAAATAAAAGTCATTAAAACATAAAACCCTTCTGATTTCCTTCAAATTACACCACCCTCTTCCTCTTTCCTCCTTGCTTTCACACAGCCATTGCCCCCTCACAGCTGCCACTAAAAACACTGGCAGCCAGCTGACACATTCAGGAGAGGAAAGATGAAATGACACTGAAATATGAGGGCTGTTCAATGTTTCAGGAAACACTTTTGAAATGGTTATGACTGATTAGGGGAGAAAATCACAACAGATAAAGGAAGGAAATTAAATCAGTATTCTAAAATTTAACCAGCATCTCATCTTAACTCAGTAGTTTGGAACCATGTTGGAGCACAGAAACAAGACAATGTTCAGAGAGTCTGAAACACTCCAGTACTCCCTCCTCTAGTGTCCCAGCTCTTGCGTCACTAGGACAAATGTAAGACACCCAAGATGAGGCAACAGTATTTCTGAACCACAGTGCCTTCCAGCACAGTGCCTCTAATATGATCCTTTCTTCAACAGACCAACTAGACCTCTCCTTCCAAGTCCCCCATTTTCATTCATTTCACACTCCAGCCCTTCCCTCCACACCAGAGTCTGGCCTTACCCCACTCCAGAGCTCCCCGTCACTCACAGCCGAGGGTGGGTGGTTACCCTCTGCAGGAGGCTGTGAAGACTCAGGCTCCAGTGAGCGCATGGTCCCATCCTCAGATACCTGTGACTTCTCTGTAAGCTTGTCAATTCCTATATTCAAAAGAGAAAAAGCTCAGTTACAAGAGAATTAACACTTAAAAGCAGAGGTTAGAGAATTAACTACACTTAAAACCAGGCAGTTCTCTTCTCTGCCACACTGTCATCCTATGCATCCGCCTGACTTCTGAAACACTCTCAATAGGAGAAGCAAGATCTGTCCTTGATTTCATCACCCTGAAGGACCTTTCTTGTCTCTAGAAATATGCTGCATGATGTAAGGGGAGCACAGGTTCACATGGATTTACTTAAACTGAGGCCAAAAGTCAAGATTACTGGCCACATGGACATCAGTCCTGAGAGGGGAGAAACTTAAGGCAGTTTACTTTACTCGTTTGTGATCAGCTTGGGCAAACTGATCTGAAACTCAGACTAAAAGGCAGTAAGTCACTTACAGATGTAAACTCTTAATCTCTCCCACACCCAGTGAAAGGGTGAGTCTGCACCATATCTCACTGAGAAAACAAACCTCTCTCCTCTTACAAAAGTAAACTAAAACTGACCTGGAGTAGCCACCAAACTTGTCTTCAGTGTCCCTGGTTCAGCGGGGGCAGCAGGACGTGACCCTTCCATAGATACCCCATCCTGGGAGTTGGTGCGAGAGATGGGCTCTGGAGTTTTCTTTTTGCGCTGCAGACCTTTCTGGATGGACTGGGAGTCCGTGGGTAAGTTGGCCAGCTGGTGAAATACATTCCGCTTGCGGATAACAGCATAGACCAAATTTGAGTTCCCTGGGAATCATAGCAACAAAAAGGGCAGAGAAACAAGACTCAGAGAGTTCCACCAATACAGCACACAGTACCCACAGGCTTGGAGAACCAGGCTTTCCCCTGCCCCTACAAAGGCAGTGGCACAAGGAAGAAAGAGTAGAACTCAATATCCTCTTATCCTTCACAAAGTAATACAGGAATTCAGTGAAATCCTTCCTACGCTGGACAAGAAGTGGCTTAGAAAGGGATGTTCAAACAACTGAGAAGAAAAAATACCATTTAAACCACCTTTTGGAAGAAAAGACTGTTAGCTGCGATTCACCATTTCTCCACCTTCAAAAGCTTTCACCAGCCAAATCAGGGGCATTCCTTTTGAGAGAAACAGGCTTGAAACAGCAGAGCCGAGAGGCCAGAATTTTTACAGTCTGCAAGATGGCAGTAAACAGAATTAAACCTAAAATAAAACACAAATCCAGCTGCAAAGGCTGTTTTAGGATCTGGCAACCACCATTTGGCCAGATCTCCATTAAAGAAGCAGAATGGCCATTCTTCTTTCACAGTCTTAAAGCAAAACATTAGATTTGAAGCAGGTTAAAGGACCTCGCTTTAGTATTTCCTTCAGGTAGAAGACTGTCATGCTATAATACTACTTATTATGTCAAGTATAAAGAATCTCCTGGAAAGGCAGCAAGTGACAGAATTCTGGATGGAACTTTTTGGTCTTCTCCTCTGACAGGTCACTGGAGTTGAAATGAGAGGCATTTTTGAGATGGAAGTTATTCTGTTCCCTCACCTACACTGCTAAGCAACAGAAGCAATTTCACAGCAGCATCCAGCCAGTGTCAGACACTTACTCTCCCTTCTTTCTCCCCACTAGTCCTGTCTTCTGGACCACAGAAGGCTGAAGTTATGCTGTAGTTAGCTTCCGTCTTATTTTGTTCTCATCAAATCTGTCTGGGTCAGGGACCTAACACTCATCACCTACCAACCAAACTTCTCAGTCCTAGGCAAGTCACCGTGTAGCTGGTTTCTACACTTCTCCCTTTCTCTCATCTGTTTGGACAAGAACTTCCATCTCATGTTGCACTAGTCAACCAAAACCAGCAGGCAGTCTCTTACCATCAAACTGGTACTGAATGATGTTGTTGAAAACTTCCAACAAGAAGAAAACAAGGTGGTGGTTCTGGACAGCAGAGAACAGGAACCAGGTAGTGGAAAAAGCCTCCAGGAGATGTAGTAACTTGTTAGCAGCCACCATGGAGAGAGACTTCAGGTATGGAGACACTGTTGAAGGCAAGAAAACAAAAGCTGGAGAAAGAACCAAGGAGTATTTATTCACAAAAACACACCACTCAAAACATTGCTCCTACCACCTTCCCACCCTGCATTTCTGGGAAAGTCTCATGGAATAGTCAAGCCCAACAGGGCTCTACAGAAACATTTCCAAATATAACAGAAGCAAAAGGGAGATATCACTCAGTAAGAGCAGGTGTTTCTGCTTCTAGAATCTTGTGTAGTTTTGCACTAGTCATGTCATCTCTGATGCGCCTCCCATAAAGCTCACACAACTGGAGCCCATGGTAAGCCACTTCCATTGTGGGGAGGTGGCACTCCCTACTGGAAAGGAACAGCACTGCCAACCACCTTCACAATCCTCCCAGCAAATGCTGGTCTGCCACCCCAGAAGGGATGGATCCAGGGACTCTGCTGTCGATCCCTCTGCCCCACCTCAGTAAGTCCAGGTAAAAACCCCACAGACAGATGTGATCTGCAGCCGAACTTCCAGCATGGACTAGAAAGGACCCATTTCCAGCAGCAACCACCAACTCTGAGTGTTTGCACAGGCAGAATTACAAGGAGAAGGGAGTGACAGCAACCAGCGCTATCCCCTCTGTGGGATCCGACAGAGCTTACCATTCACAACAATGGTGAGCAGGCAGTCAAAGAGGGGCTGCAGTCGCTGATGCCCACTGGTTATGATCTTGTGAAAGACCTACAATGAGGAAGGAATTCTTGAGCAAGTTCTTGAGCTTGAAAGCATCCTCTCAACCAAAACCAGTGCCACCCCCACACTAATCGCCTCCCAACACCATTCCTTCCTAGGCAGGGCCTTGTACACTCCACAATTAGGCAGGTGGGGAAGGCTGCTCTCACTGCAGTGTTGTGCTCCAGGAGTACAAAGAATTCTTTGGGAATGTGATTAGGACAAACAGAAACTAACTGTGAGCTTTTCTGAAACACATGGGCAGCCTGAGACAAATATAAACTACCATGAAGTAAGAAATGTCTTCACTTCCAATGGATTTTGACTCCAAACTCTGATGACAGCTGCTTGAGATGTGATGGAACTAACCACTTCACACTTGATTTTAGTGCCAACTTGTAACTCAAATGTTTATCCAACTTTTCTTAACTATAAAAGATTCAATTGCCTCACAATAAGTTCAGACATTCTTAACCTTGGCCTTCCCACCTCTAGCTGGCATGCCTGTAGATAACACCTGCAGCACAATGAAAACACAGATGATCTAAAAATGATGGAATGTAATAGCAAAACAGATAGTGCCAAAAGCGGTTTTGGTGGGTACCTTTCTTCCTACTCCTTCTAATGGGAATCTCCTTCTGGAGGTTTATCAGAGGCTGCCAAGAGATTCTTCTCTGACAAACAAGCACAAACATGACAAGAGAGTAACCTGAGGCTGGCACAGCAAAACTCACAGCTCTCTGCAGGCAGTACTGTACCCTCAGCAGTATAGACTGAAAGATGAATAAAACTTTGCAGTGATCGAAAGCTATAGGGCTGAACTCCATAGCACTGGTTTCCACTGTGACAGACATGCACCACACAATTCTGGCTACGTGCACAGAGACAGCAGTGCAGTCAGATCTCCTGCCTTCCCCACCTGCAATCATGTCTGGGAGAGATCCCACACCCAACCCACTTGTGCTAGTTTCAGAGCCCTGGTCACTCACCAGCACCATCTGGAATCCTGTTATTTGGGATCACCTCATGCACACGCACCCTGACAGAACCATCACCTCAGATTAACAGCATGCAAAGTTCCCACCAGTACCTAGATATACCCCACACATTTTCTAGCTACTCAGTGGGCTGGTGGTCTAAGAAGAATGAATACATTGAAGGAGGACAATTAAATGTGGAGATACAAAACAGGAGTTTGGAGGGAAAAAGAGAACTGCTGGAGTTATACTCACTATGATAAGCAGATCTGCATGTGTTCCTGTGAAGACAGGGATGTCCATAGGCACTCGTACAGAATACGGCTTGTTCAGTCGAACCCCGAAGTTACGCTCCCCACTGAGAAGCAGGAGGATAAAAACCCCAATGTGCATCAAGCCCACTCGTGCTACAGGGAAAAACACACACAAAGAAACCCACATATTGCAGTGAGGCCAGTGGTATCCTGAAGATAGAAGGGCAGTGAGAAGAGAAATACTATGGAAGCGAAAGGAAAACAGCACAGATCAGACCATCCTGATAAGGGACATACCACACAGAGCTCTCTCCATTGCCAATATCAGTGCCCTCCCCAAAGAACATCTGTGGGGCCAGTACAATGTTAAGTCTTGGACAGGTCACACTTTTTTTCATTATGTTCTTGGTGCAAACCCATCACTGTAGTAGGAAAGATCTTATTTCAACTACTTCTTTGTAGTTAGGCCCCATTTTCACTTCTCTCTCTTCATGGGATCAGGGACAGATTTTTTTACTTATTTTAAGTTCACACACGCTAAGAATCTCCCTTTTCTGAGCCAAGTTGTAGATCGTGTCCTTTCAGTTCATTAGAAACATTAATACCTAGCAAACTCAACTCTACTCCATGCCTGCAGAAGGCCAGGAACATGCACTTGAGATGCTGCTGCATCACAGGTGGCAGGGAGGAAGCATCTTTAAAATGTTCTAGTTTAACTGTCAAGCACAGACCACCCCAAGCACTGAAAATAACCAACTTACACTGGTCTGCTCTGGCATCATTAAGAAAATACAGGATGGGGACAAGGATGTCCAGAACATCACTGCTCTTCAGCACAAAGAAAAGAAATTTCTGGAAGAAAAAGGAGGATTTCAGGTAGTCACCAGCACATTGTTTTCTGCACCATCCACAGCCTCTAGCTAATTAGTTATGCAAGAATGTTACAAAGGTTGTAGCATGCATTAGCTATTCAGTGTTATTTGTAGAGTTATTACAATATCAGTTCCAGCATTTCCAGCCTCAAGCAATGATCCTTGGGAGCTACAGTCTCTCCTGAAACTTCCTTGGAGTCAGATCCTTCCAGCCCATCCAGCATGGAGTAGTTCTGCTGACTAGAATACCAGTCACTGCTAACCCTGACCTTAACCCTAACATGAACCTTAAGCCACCCATAATCCTTTAGCAGGGCTCAGTCCAGCCAGAGCTACAGCAGGCTCTGCGCAGAAGGCAAGGTGGGGCAAAGCAGATCCACACCTTGTTAAAGTCACAGAGTTTCCAGAAGAGGACAAGGAGTTCCTGATGGAATTGGATCTTCTTGGCAGAGTTTGGCAGGTAGGTCTGGACCAGCGGGTTTGATAACAAGCGGGCCACTCCTTTCAGGATGAACTGGAAATCCTGCCAACAGACCAGGAAAGAGACAGCAGTAGGCCCAAGGCTAATGCAATCAACAGGCTATCAGACAGGAAACGGTATGGGAGCATGTTACCTCCTCTCGGTGTATTCTTGAGAGGTAATTCACAAACAGATTGTCTGGTCCGGGAGGCTGTATTCAAAGAAAATGAGTAAAACAGTCACTGGAAACCAGGCTTACTCAGGAAGTCAAAGTGTAGTCACCAGCTCAGGGGACTAATGTCTCTCATTTCAGGTCTCCTCTCTGCATGATTCAGTTTTAAATTCCAGGAGACAGAGCATCACAGAGAACTGTAAAGTCAGAGATTTCATTTACATGCTCCTGATTCAAAAGAGTGACCCATACCCAACGGTCTGGCCATGTACAGATCTTGAGTGACCTACAGGGAAGAAGCAGGACTGAGCCAGACACAGCAGACTGCAAGGAGAAGAGTGGTGATGGGCCCTACAGATCAGCATTCAATATAATCTGTTTAATAGGACCATAGAGGGTTCAGGAGAGCATTAAATACAAATCCCAGTGTCACTCACATCCACATCATCCATGGCAGTGCCAGTGGTTGTGCCATCCACAGTGGGACTTGAACTAGTGGAGCTGTCATAGTCCAAAGTGACAATCAGCACCTGAGCTGCTTCCTCCACCAACGGCTCACGGTAGTCAGAGAAAAGCAGGTGATTGTAAGGAATCCCATAACCCACTGGGTCATAGGCACAGACAACGTTCAAGAGTGAGGTGAAGAGTGGGAGCGCGTGTCTGGGGAGGAGAAAACACCCTCAGAAGGCAGAAGTAGGGAACAAAAAGCAATCCCTTAGAAAGGGACAAGCATTTTTCTCCCCAAGAGTCTGAAGTCACAACAAAACACAATCTGAGCAGCGCAGAGACAAGAGTTGACACTCCGGCTCCCAGCTGGTCTCCTGGACCACAGCTGAGAGGGAAAGGGGAGGTGAAAAAGGCTGTGTGGCCTCACAGAGGAATCCTGTGCAGCCTCACAGGAGACAGGACCTCTAAGCTAGACTCTGGAATGACAAAACTGCCTTCAGCATGACCAACTGTCACCTTAGGAGCTGAAAGTCCTAGAGAAGCCAATGTCACTAGAGGGCAGCGTTCATTCACCACTAAACCCACAAACCACCCGCTGAAGTACCCTGCCACCAGGAACCAGGACCTGCAGCAAGGAACAAGAGCTGCCATTTCCCACAGAACAGAGACAAGCCCTACATCAAAATCCAGTGAAGATCATACTCAGTCTCTCCTTTAGCTGCTGAGGAACAATTATCACTAAGCAGAGATGCTATGAAAAAGCAATTCCAATGGTCCCCTATTACTGAGACACTCCATGACAGAGATTTGAAGGTATTTCTACCCCTGGCAGCCAGTTCCACCCCCACACCCCCCACCCNGAACTGCACCCAGGGATTGGTGTTGCTGCTGTCTGAGGAGGGAGGCAGATACATGGCCTCAGAGAAACAGGTCAGCAGCAGCTTAAGCAGCTCTGTCCTGAAAGAAGGGAAAAAGAAGCCAAGATGAAGTCAGGAGCAGAAACTGGACAGAGGAGGCAAAACCAACCACAACTCAGGAAGGCTCAGTCTCTTCTAGAAAGTCCTCCCCACAGAGAGTTAAGCCCATTTAATTTCATAAGCAGTAGGTCTGTCACTAGCACAAAGCTCAGCAGAAAGGCTGCCTTATGGAAAATAAATACAGTACAGAGCTCCCAGGCGTTTTCAAAGCAATGTTTTCCCAGTTCCTGTTACAGACTCCCATATCACACTAGAAAAGCTATTCAAAAGGCCAGCTGCCTTTTTCTTTCAGTGTTGCAAGTCCTGCTAGTTTGAAAAGGGAGTACAAAGAAAGCTCCTTGGGAATCAGATATCTAAAGAGATAAGAAAAGCCCATCTCTTCCACACCCCCCACTCCTGAGCCCAGTTTCATTCCATTCTGCCTTTGCAGATCTTCTTACCTATTCAAGTCATGGATGTAGTTAGGCTGTGGAGAGTGAGCAAAGCCCACTCCTGCCTCCCAGATGTACTCACAGCTGTCGATGGAGTGGATATCTTCTGCTGTGTCCTGGAGGGAGAGATCACAGGCTGGATCACAGAAGGCAAGAGCAAGAGCCAACAACAAAGGTGGTAGCCAAGGTAAATCAACAGCAATCTTTAGCAAGAGCAAAGAAACATCCAAACACTGGACTGCACATTCCAGCCCCATGAGGGAGCACTGCTGACAGGGAATCTCTCAGGTTCTGAGCACCATGCAGACTGAGGACCTTCCTCTGCAACACTAAACGGCAGAGTCAATCATCTCCAGTAGAACAGGTCACCCAATGCTAAGGGATCCAAATTACATTCTGTTCTCATTACTGGCTGCATCTATTCTCTTTTCCTTTGTATCTCACAGAACACAGCACGGGTCAGTGCTTTTGCTTTGCAGATCAAGAGCACTACACACAGGTTCTGAACTGCTCAACACCTTGACCCATCTCAGAGCAAATCATGGCGAGTTTATCCACAGAACAGTGGCTCACCATGGCTGCACCCGAAAGGCAGGGGAAGCAGCCAATTAACCCTCATTTATAATAAAAGCAGATATGTCTGTGATACAAAGAGGGAGAGGAGGTGGAAAAACACAGAGACCATCTACTTGCTGAGATCCAGCATCAGCCATAAAGCAAACAGCTGCTTCCTGCCCTGGACTGCACCAAACTGACAATGAAAAGAACCAAGTGCTAAAGGTCTCTGATTTGCTGGCAACAACAGAAAAGCAGTTGCTTGCCAGCACAACCGCCTTTTCCTGAGGGGACAGCTGTAAGGCAGGGTAAGTGCCAGTGCCTCCAGCTAAAACTTACCCGTCTGTCTCAGAACATCTGTTGAGAAGCCACAAACACCACACAGTGAACCCACAATGCTGATCACTATTAGTCAGTGGATTCAAGCTCAGCACCTCCATATTTTGCTGCCTGCCCATTTGCACGAAGCTGCTAGGGTTCTCCAGGGTTTTCCCCACCATGGAGCTAATCTGCCACTTTGCAGGTAACTTCATGATTCAACTTACCACCATGCTCCTGCGGTGGCTCTGCACAGTGAAGTCGGGACAGAATAGCAGATCTGCGATAGCAAGGAGCAAAGACTCAGCCAGTGGCCGGGCATTTTCATCATCTTCCATCCCCTAAAAGCAAGAAACATGGAAGAGCATTGTCAGCCCAGGACTGGCAAAGCACACACAGTAACACCAGCATAACTAGTATAATGTTGGGGACACAGAAGAGTGGCACTGGACCTTGCCACATGTTGATGCCTGACTTACTGAAGACAAAAGGGAACCACTTACAGACAACAGGGTTTTACAGTTGAGAAGAGGGTGATCTGGATAGTGCACAGACACAGCAATAAGAAAAGCCAGCCTGCAGCAACAAGGTATAAAACCTCCAAAGTCCTGCATAAGCTGCCCAGAACTGGTGATTACAGAACTGTAAAGGCTCTGGGCACCATGCAAGGAGCTGTCTCAGCCTGCCATGGCAGAGCAAGCATGACAGCAGAGGGGAGTTTGCCATCTCGAGCGTTCAAAGCAATCACTGAAATCATCCATGGCTTCTCTTCTGCAGCCGTTGCCATGGGAAACCTTGCCAGATCCTGCCTGTCAGAGAGGATCCTGGATGGGAGACCTTCCCCACAACACACTGAGCTGCAGGGAAAGGCAGGCAGCAGGAACGGCAGAAGCTTATCTGTCTCAGCCAGCCCTCTGTCAGCCTGCGCACAACACACAGCTCTTAAATCACAGCAGGCAGCTAAAAGAGATAATAGCCTGCGTGGCTGACGTCTGTCTTGGTGGCAGCAGGAAGGCTAGTGTCAAACAGATCCCGGATGGAAGGACAGGCCCAGAGAAGGCAGATGGATCAGCACAGCACAGATGCTTTTACCTGAGCTGACAGTTAGAGATGAAATGACAAGCACTAGGGTACAAGGAGATTTGTTTTTTTCCAAAAATTATCTTTGCTAACGTTGCCTCAGCTGCCAGAAGCACCTCTGGGTACCACCACAACCAAAATGGGGGGCACACAACAACCAATAGATATGTGCACAATAGACTCCCTTACAGGAGGGAGGCAGCCAGGAGCTCTGTCACCCATCACTGCATCACAAAGCAGACAAAGGATAATCACAGATATTTTCTAAAGGTTAACGAAAGCCATCAACTTTCCTTTCAGTTCCCAGGGAGAAATCAGCCTTCAGACAGCAAACCTGCTGCCCCTAGATTAGGCATGGTTCCAGCTTCCCTGAAGCCTCATCCCCTGTCAGGCAGCTCAGCCAGCCTTACAGCAGCTTCCTGCACATGGGTAAGTGGTGGAGCACACTGAACTCCATTGAAATTTAGACATCCAGGAGGAACAACACAGCAGGAGCCCTCCCAAACCCAGCACACATGCACTGGGCTGTATTGCCCCCAGATGACCCTACTGCTCTAAGGCTGAGAAACTCTCTCTTCTAAGTGCTAAACCAGGTGGAAAAACAGTTGTAACAGCAACCTGGCTGGATTAGAGCAGCAGGCATCCCACGTGCTCCTTCCCAAAACAAGCTCCTCCACTGCTAAACCTCTGCAGAACTCCCTGGAACCTGCAGGGATGAAAGGATGGACAATCACCACCCTACCAATCACACATCACACCACACAGCAGGGCTAGCAAAGACTTCCCTTTTCCAGCACTTCCCGTTGAAGTGCCTCAGGCAAAACAGATTACAGGTGACAGGCAGAGACAGTGCAAGGTGCAAGGTTTGCCAACCCTTTATAAATGTCCCCAAAACCACTGCAGCATGTTAATGTTAGCCATGCTGAATGGCTAACTCAGAAACTCGAAGGCAAATATTGTATGTGCACAGAACAGCAGCTGCTGAAGGAACAAACAGGCTAATACGTATTCCTGGCCTGACTCAGCTGTGTTCTCAACATGATTTTTATATGCAGATTATAAAGCACTTTCCCTGTTCCTCTGAGAGACAAAGAAGAGGACTATTGCTCTTGCTTCAGAAAGACAAATGTAGGGAGGGTCAGAGTCCCCCAAGGCTACAGACATCACTGAGAGCCAGAAACAACCCCTAATTCCTTAACCCAAATTCTTCAACCACCCTTGCTCAGCTGTAGGCTTCACCTGTCAGACCAGATACCTGGTTCAACCTACATCACTCAGCTCAGAAACAGAGTATGGAGTCACAATGTTAAGAGCTTTCTCTGACACCATTTGCTTTAAATGTGATTGTAGTAAAAATCACTGGAAACGACGCCTTGTTTCACTTTGACCTGAACCTTAAATCAGTGTTAAATAATGGAGTAAGGTCATTTCCATTTTAGAGAGTCACACAGCCTTCACATTCATTTGGATTCACATCTTCAGGTAGACTGAGAAGCCTTCCCTCACATACCAGTGCTTTCCCACACCCTAGCAAAATATGCAGATGACGCGGTGACCCATGTTAAACAATGTAGCTGAGAGTAAGAAGAGCAACAAGAACTGAAGAAAGTAAAATAACTGCGAAAATCCCACCTAATTTCTGACCAAATAGAAATAACTGGATTAAAGTTGCCCACAAAAACATGTAGAGCCTTCCTCCCTGCAGTCTCCCCTTCACTCATGAGAATAACTGCCATGTTACAGACCCCTCCTCGGCCAGCCCCAGGGACAGTTGACCAGAAGAAACCTCTCCAGTCTGGGTCCTCGAAGATGTAAGGCAGGATGCGGGTGAGAAGCCGGCAGCAGTTCAAGACGATCTGTCTCTCCTTTTCTGTGTGGCAACCACTCTCTGCTCCCTGCACCAGCTTTTCCACAGCCTGAAGGAACAAAACCAAGGCAGGTAGAGCATTAGCCTGGACACAAGTTAGCAGAGCTGGGCATATCTGTCCTGCTGGTGTCACTCTCAGAGAGCTATAAGCAATTCTTGGAGCTCATTTTATCCAAGTTCAATGGTAAACATGCTGTTGCCACTTGAAATGCTGCATAAATTAGGTTAATGATCTTAAAAAGACCTTCTTGAATTTCTGCTCTCCCACTGCAACAGACCTCACATACCAGGGCTAATCCACACAGCACACGTGTTGTGCCATGTGAGACAGACAGCCACAGCACCAGGAGGTTTCTTCCAGCACTGCTCCATGACACCACACACTGCACAGAGCAGACCAAATTAATCAGCCTCACCAAGCACACAAGACACAGGCAGAATCAAGGCAGCAGCAGCCCTGCACAGTGCCAGGGGCTGGCAGGGGAAGACAACTCAGACACACACAAAGCCTGACAGAGCTGCCTTTGCTGCCTTTGATTACAGCAGGGCCCTCTCCTGACTCTCGGGAGGTGGGAGCTAAGCAGCTGCCTGTGACTATGAAGTAACCCTGGGAAGAGGATGACCACTCTGTTAGCTGCTGGGCTGAGCCTCTGTAGTCCATCCAATCACTGCTGAAACTGCCCATGGAGACAGTCACTGGGATTTTCAGAACAGGGTGCAGGTCTGGCCAAGCAGTAACCATAGCCCCAAGTAGCAGCAGCAAGAAGTTTTATTCACAGATAGAAAAGGGCAGTTCCTTCCCCCAACAGCAGAACCCACTTACTCTTAATTCCCTAGTTCCAAGGGGAAACAGAGGGAGAATTGAAGTCAAAATGTTTTCTAAGGCATCACCTTGCTGCTTTTTAATTCATGAGGTCATGTGCCCCTGCTCAACTTCACAGCAGACTGTCCAGGGTCACTAACTCTGCCTGCCTGCATCACTGCCTTAATGGGTATTTAAATGCTGTTTGTGTAGTCTCAGTCAGTCCACACACTACTCTGATTGAGCTTAACTTTCAGACTCATTTATGACTTTGCACAGCCTGGGTTGCCAGCGCCATGACTGCAAATGACATTTCCACCTTGCTTCCATTAACATGGAGCTTAGCTAAATCATGGGGCTCACTGCACCTGGCACAGGTCTGGACCCTTAACCTGGCAGAAGCACCACCGCAGATCGCAGGCTCCTCAGACCCTTACACCCCAAGATCTAGGGCTCCCAGATAAACAGTCCTGTGGTCACCAACACACCTGTGTCCAGTAAGGAGAAAGGGGACACAGGATCAAAGGGATTATGTAGTCAGTACAGGCCTCTTCATCCTTTCTCGATTCCCAAGCTGTTGATTGCCCAGAAGAGCACACTGGGACAAAAACATTCCATTTTTCTGCATTTTTGGTTTTTTTCTCAAGTATCCACTACAGGCACCTGTCTGAGGCACGAATCCCTGCCACAGGTATCCTCAGTATGATCCAGCAGGCCTCATTCACGTTTTGTAGAACAGGAAAGAAACAGGATAGCAACAACCATTTAACACTAGGAAATCGCTACTGCAAATGTTTCCAGTACTAGCAACTCAAGGCTGCTCTCTACGTGGCTCAGACCAGGACCATTAACACCTGCACTTTTCCCAGACAGAACAAATCCTGGTTGACAATTTGCCAAACATGGCAAACACAAGTCAATGTCCCTTGTCACAAGGACATGACAACACCAGAAACAGCATCAGGAATGTTCTGATGAAAAAGCAGAACAAATGTCTTGAGCTCTCTCTTAACGTCATCCAAGCACTGTACAGTGAGAAATCTCCACATCCCTCCGGGATTTAACAGACTGAAGCCTCACTGGTGCATGGTGAGGAGCAATTAGATGCAAACAAGGAATTGGATATACCAGCTCTGGTACAAAGTCCCCTAAAGCAGGAAACAGTGTATACAGCAGGCAGGACCCAAGAGGGCAGAGTGAAGCACAGGAAGAGGACAAGAGGAAAAAGGCTCCAAAGTGAGAAAATGCAGCTGTGGTCTGTGCTAAAGCAAGAGAAAGAGCCAAGAATTACCATCAGGAAGAGACAGGGACAAGCAAATACATCCTGTGGTGCAAGAAAATAACATGAGCCAAAGGACTACTGACCCAGGGACAGGCCCCTGCTAGCACAGCACCAGCCTTACCTTGTAACACAGAGTCGCCAAGTTTGAAGGTGATTCTTCTCTCACAGCTCGGATCTCTGCAGCTGGTACAAGGGCAAAGACATCCTGCACTGAAGTGGCTGTGTCTGCCCAGAATTGGTCCCAAAAGGCATCATCTGTGGCCTCTACGGGCTGTGGGAACATAAACGTCATTACAGATGCAGAAGAACCATTTTGTGTGGTTCAAAGGTAAGTGATTATGCCTGGCTGGAGATGGGACCAGGCACAAAAGACATTAAATAAAACACTGGCACTGGTTTTGTACATCAGCCTGTTTGTTACCAGAAGTCTGTTCAATCTGATGTCCCATACAGAGCATTCTCCCAGTAAGGTGGGGAGGAGCAGGAAGATAATTATGTGACCAGCTGCATCAGAGTGGGACTTCCCAAGACTTTCATGGAATCACAAAACACGAGTCTCGCTTGTCAGCAGCCTAGAACATTTATTACAAGATCCTTACCAACACACACAGGCCAGGCTGCACTCGTGTGCTCAGTCATGTTAAAAAGAAGCCAACAATGTCCATAGCATGCACTAGAATTACTTTTGCTGTAACCAAAGTCTCAAGGAAGCAATCAGGAACATCGCAGATTAGGGCACGAACAGACTCACAGAACTGAGAGACCAACCTCAAAGCACTTAGGACTGCAATGGAATTGATCATTCTGAATTAAATATTAATAGGGAACTGGACTCAGTGCAGCTGGTCGCTGCCAAGACTTTGTTCTTAAAAAGCACTAAGTGTGCAGTTCAAAGAAGAGGATGGAAAGAGGCCCATAAACCAGAAAAATCAAATCCACTTCAGACTTGTGGGCTGAGAAGCCCACACTCCATCATGTTTCTTCCCCACTATTTCTGGCTCTGCAGGTGCACACAACCTCCTCCTTTACCAGTACTATTGACCTCTTTGCACAGAGACAGACTAAGTACTCTCCTCCAGCCCACCCTGAAACCCCACTGCAAGGGATGCTGGCCTGAAGGACAGTCTGCCAGGCCATAACTGGAAAGGCAGTTTCATGCAGCAGCTGCAGGGCCCCAGCCCTTTCTCCCTACACTTCTTCCTGCCAGTATGGCACCTGCTTAGAAATCAAAGTAACAGTGACAACAACTTGGGTGCCAGGTTATATGCGGCTGAACAAAGCAGACTGGACCTTGCTTTGCCTTTTATGGCTTTGTACAGCCATAGAGCAGCGCTGGTCATCTGGGGTCAAGCAGACATCCAGGTTCAGTGGTGCCTGCAGCCTTGCAGAAGCATGGGGATTACCTGACACTCCCCAAAAGGTGAAAATGCCAGCAATGTTAGCTAAACAAGACTTTATCTCCATTACACATCATCTCAGGAACCCAAGCTGGAGAGCTCTGAATAATCAGTTCAGTCTTACCCTTTCAGCCAGTCTAAAACAGAGCACAGCTCTTCCCATGTGAACACTAACACTTGCTAAAAGACAGCCATCGCTCAGACAAGGCTGGGAGTGCTCAAGCATCTCAAGGGTCCTGCTACAGGGGTGGGATAAATACACGTGTATTTATGCCCAACACTGAAAGAAATGAGTCCACAATTTCAGTCAGAAGAGGAAATCTGAAGCTTTTACAGAGGAGCCCCAGCCTTGCCAAGGTGTGATGGCATGCTCAGTGGGTCAGAAAAGCCAACCAAGTGATCAACCACAGCCCTCGGCTTGGGGGGAGCCTCTGGCCTGTGGCCTGCACCAGCTCTCACCAACTATCACTGGCACCAGCAGCAGGTTTATCACCTCGGATGGGAAAGGGACAAAAATACAAGTGTGTTTAACAATTCCTGTCCACTCCCAGCTCTGCTGTAGTAGGCATAAGACTTGCCCAGCTCTGTGTTGTTTGTAAATGCAGCTAACACACAACTCCAGGAGCAGAACAGCTCATTCACAGTTCTGACACAGAGTAGCGTTGCATTTCCCTCTCTGCTACCACCTTTGAATTAACAGCCCCACTCTGCAAGCAGGTAACGTGTCACTACACCTAAAGGCCAAACAGTGAGAGGGGCAGGCAAGCAGCCCCCAAACTGGTATTGCAGGTTACTGCCCTGCAGCTCTGCCTTAATGCTCCAGAGGCTTGCTTATTGCTCCACTCAGTCCTTCCTGCCATGCAGTGAATCAGGCCAAGCAACTCTCCAGCCTTTATAAACAAAACAAAAAACAAAACCTAGAACCACATTGTGTTTAGGCGCCTTCTTAACCTCTGCTCTAGTGCCAAATCCATGTTCATGTTATCCCCTGGACACCAAGCAAACCTCTTCCCAAGAGAAGAGCAACTTTTTTCAAATGGTTCAAGATCACAGCTCCTCTGAGGGGATCTGTGGGAGCACCGAAGTGTTCACAGACTGATTTTGGTCCTCCTGAGTGTGTGAGGGAGCTGTGCTCTTTGTAACCTGGGTGTGAAGTGCTAAAATGGAAGCAGAGCTATTTTTCAAATCTCATCTCTAATTATACACTCCTCAAAAACATGGAAAGCCCATGCAGGTAATGCACAAAACATCCTACACTTCCTACCCGCCCCTTTCAGACCACTTACCACAACCGCATGTATAATTGCCACATGGACCTACTGGCTGCCTGCCACTCCCACCAACAACAGTGAGCAGCAATTGCTGCTAATTGGAGATCATGCATAAATAATGGCTTCACCCTCATCCAGAGAGGAAGCAGAAAACTATTTCCCTCCAGCAGACACAGATCTCTTTACCTCCCACTAGCCTGAGGCCTCCTCAGAGGTTGAACACAGCCGCTATTTTACAGATGGTAACACAACAGCTAAAACAGATTGAAAAGTACTGTCTCAGACTAGAATTACACAGAGCTAGAGAAGCGTAGCAGCAATTACCCAAGCTGCAACGTCGGATGCTGCCACCACGGTAATGTCACGGCTGCCATCTTGGCAAGGAGATTACGCACAAACATTTCTTTCTTTTTTGATCAACTCCTCAGCCACAGATGGTGTCCCATGCAATCCTGGGACATGGATTCAGTACTGAGTCACATCCTCGTGGCCCCTCCGTTTTAATTAACAGTCTGGCACCATGAAGCTACTCCATTCACACAATATTCATCTCCTTGATAGAACATTATTGGATGTTTTATAAGCTGATTGTATTCTGTACATAGCGTCTCTGGGGATCTAACTATCCATTTCCTCATGCTGAGCTAACCCAACCGGCTGTATCAGGAGCTCAGAGAAGCAAAACCCAGTGAGCTAGAACACTTTTGTTCACCAGCCATGGATATCTTCATTTGGAAATGTCAAGACTGAGTTACAAGTGTTGGTGCCACACATGCTGCAGTACCAGATCACACAGCACTGCAGTGAGCCTGGACAGTGCTTTAGCCACCAGAGCTGAATCTTCACCAGCAACACTGAACTGGGGCCACTTTGGATCCCCCAGACCAGCACCGATTTGTCACCTCTCCTGGAGAGGGATCTGCAGCACATATAAGCACAAGCCTGATGATGCTCCAGCACACCACAGCTCTGCATCAGTGGTGCAATGAGAATAAGAACAATTTCATTTTGGAAGAACTGCAGAATGAGTAGCTCAGCTCTAGAAACATGACTGGCATAAGGTGATGTGACATCTCGGAGCAGGCAAGGAGGAAAACTTCTGCTTTCAGTTCACCAGGACAAGGTGTGAAGACCTCCCACCAGCACACTAGACACTGTTTGGTGGAACCAGTCCTGCGGGACACCTCCAGTATCTTTCTCAATAATTCTAAATGTTGGGTTTCAGGTGCTTTTAAAGTACAGCACACACACTGTAGGAGTTGGAAAAGTAAGAAGCTCAATTTGCAAACAACTTGGCAGTGACTGAACAGAGAATCACCGCCCTGATCAGGCAATTCCCAGGCAAAGATGATACGTCATGGGAAGCAGGAAAACTGAGTGGAGCTGACTGTGTCCCATAAACAGGAAAAGGCTCCAAGGCGCAACCTCCCCCATTCTACGCTGTCCTCAGCGTGACACTGGCACCACCTTTTCTTTCTTTCAGATACAACACCTCACAAAGTCAAGCAGGGTGCACATTTGCACCCTTCACCCAAACAAGAACTGTCTGCATTCAGTTTTACATCAAATCCCTGTTCTAAACAATTCCTCTAACAGGACCCTACCAGAGGACTATCCTTAAACCAATTCTGAGGTTATTGCAGACCTCAGAATCAAGCTCTCAAGCAGGTACTATTCTCACCCACTCTATTCTCTTTTTGCTTCTGGCCAACACATCAACTGAGCATCCTGCCAGCCAAGACAGTGAGATGTTTGTGGCATGGGTTCTTCTTTTTCTGGGACTCAACAGCAGAACAGAACTCTTGTCCCTGTCTGGGGTTTCTAGCCAGTATTACACAAGCTCAGACAATACTTAGCAGTGTGGCCCTTTCCACCCCAAAAGAGGCAGAACTGTGGAACGTCATAACCAAAGAGCCATTCGTGCAGCACCTGACTAAACTCCCGGAAATCAGCCAACCCTGTGGGGCCAGCAGATTAGTTTGAGACAATTAACATGCCTTCATGCCACCAGCTCTGAGCCACTGTGCCAAAGGAAAGGCTGAGGATCTATTTATTTAAAATATTAATAACTAACAAGATTTCAATCCTGCAGCTAAGGGCAGTGGCATCACATAGATCTCAGTGCAACTGTATTTTTTTCTGTAGGATCTTTCGAGTCAGCAGTGAAGAAACAAGGAGAGACTCCACAAGAGTCTGACACCAATTCTATAGTCCCCAGATAGTGTTGCAAAGGGAACTGGAAAACAGGATTTGTAGAAATCTGGCAGGGAAAGCCTGGGACAAAAGTCAGCTGTGAGATAAAGCTTTGCTTTTAAGGCAACAACTTTCCTTTTGATCCACTTGAGATGCTTGAACACTTGAGTCAAGCTTGAATGGTACAGGTTAGCAAAACCCAACATCTCTCCAAGCTCAAGGTGTGCTTTTATCAGATACACATTACAGCCTGTTGTACTGCTGCATTCCCACATTAGGGTAAGAGTCTGTCCCATGTGTTTGGTCCTTCCTGCCTCTTTAAAAGCAGAGGCATAGCTGGAATTAAAACCTAACAAACTGGTTCACAAGTCTAATATTCCTTATCTCCCAGCCAGTTGTTTGCAGGAACCATTAAATCCCAATTGGCTGAGAGAAGAATGAGTGTATCCCCAGCAGTCAGCCTCCAGCTTCAGTTTCCTGCTCTGCCACTCATTAATTGTCACGTTCTCAACATTTCCCATCAGCTGTGAAGCAGAGGGTACTTTTATGGGACATCTGGGAGGCCTCACACATCCTCTACAATAAGGCACTCCTGGTTTATTATTAAAAGGTGGGCTCTATGTGGAGGTCTATAGTGTTGTATTATATAGAGGTATCATATAAAAATCCTAAAATCCATTTCTCCATGTCTCATTATAAATACACACATGCAGTAGAAGATAAACCCTTCCTGCAGGTGCTATTGCCTGTTTTTAATGCACCTTTAGTTTCTTTTTGGCAATTAAAAATATCAACTACAGTGACTTCCATTTGTGTTCAGGCTTGGTTCAGCTTTCCAATTCCGAGCTCCACGTGTGCTACAACCACTCAAGCATGACGTCCTTTACAGATTAATTTATTACTATTTAATGTTCACTCAGGAATGCTCAGATTTTTTTACTTAACAGAAGCCTGGAGACGATAACAACAATTAATGTTAAAGAAAAATTTTACATCAGTGCCAACTCTGAACCTTCACCAGTGAGCAGTGCCTTCTGCTCAATTACTTCCTCCCATCAGACCTTTAGGAAACGCCGCAAGAGGACATTACTGACCTTCCGGTTTCATGTTTTGATGATTTGACAAAAACCTATTTGTCCACCTACCTTATGTCAAAGATCAAGGAGAGACGCTGCGAAGGTAGCAAGTGTAGACTGAGCTAACAGCTTTGAAGGATTTGATTCTGTCCATAACTGCAGCCTGGTTTTGAATCCAGGATCTCACACACTATGAGGTTATGTGAAGGTTGCTGCTGTTAGGAGCTCAGAAGGCCCCAGGAAAGTCCAGTCACACATCCTGCACAAGCAAACACGAGTGCCCTTCTACGGTTTGTAAATATGGGAGTGCCAACTCCCCACCCTTTTTCCACATGGCAGTTAGTCTCACCTAGACTGCAAAGACATGAAATTAATCCAGCCAAGAATTAAGCTTTTCCTCCTTCCTTTACTTGGGGCCCCAGTGAACCTTCTTTCATTACACAGATAAATAAAGCAAGAGAAGGGAGTGCTCTTTTCTTGGCTGACTATAAGAAGGATTGTCTCATACAGGATTTTCTTTGTGAGCAGCAGACGGATCCCTCCAGGCAGATCCCTCTAGGCTTGATTTCCCTCCACACATCCCCTCCTCTTCTCAATTTATAAGCATGTTTCCCAGTGAAGAAAATAACAGGCCAAAGCTGAAGGCACTCTGAACTATCTGGCATCCAGAAAGACTTTGGAATAATTCCTTAAAACAGTAGTTCATACACTTTTTGGCTAGGGATGTTGTTGAACATCCACATCTTGAGGTTTTTCAGAACATGCTCACATAAGCCATCCCTGAGTAATACAGATATAAGTCATACCACTTTAGAAAGTATAAATATGGTTTCTTAAAGGCTCTTCCATCCTTACTATCTATGATTCACTTACCAGTTCTCATCCTTGCCTGGAGTTTTCACAGATTTTCTCCTATTACCCTTTACTCCTCTGCATCCACCCCCTTCTGTATTCACTCACCATCATTAAATATCCTCCCGCCATCAGCCCCAAGTTAGCTTAGCACTGTTATTCCCTCTCCCCCAAGGCTGATCACAGCAGCAACTCTCTACTGTATCTCAGAAAAACCCAAGATTCGATTTCTCGACAGAACACAATCCCCCTGCTCCTTCAGTCAGAAAGACTGGATACTAATTTTCTGCTAGGGTGCTGCTGCTACAGGGCTCTCAACTTATGCCAAGCACTATGCTAGCCCAGCACAAGCAGGACATCTGTTACACCTCCAGGCTGCCGCCCTCCCTACGCCCAGCCCTGGCTTCCTTTCACTTAATTCTTTCTCCTCCACAGCTTGCAGAAATGAATCAGGATTTCACAGGTCGCAGATGGAAGTGGCTTCTGCTGAAAAAAATCTCTCCCAGCAGCATGGTGGGCCAGCAACCCTCACAATCGGCTGTTACCTCCACCAAGGCAACGTTCTCCGCCATTTATTCACGGGGAAAAAATAATTATACAGGAAAAGAGGCTGTGTCCAAGCTTGCGGTGATGTAAACCCGCAGCCGAATACATTAGGACCTGCGGACACCCCTCACGGCAGCAAAGCGCAAGATGTCAGTGGTGGCGAGAGCTGCCATACGAGCAGGGCCCTCCCAGGGCCGACCTGGACCGGCTGGTGCCCGCGGCAGAGCCCAGACACCCCCCACCCCACTGCCTCCCCAGACCTTCGGGCAAGGCTTCATCTCCTCTCA
>VZRI01003324.1:1530325-1556181 GCA_013397515.1 Upupa epops
CCGCCCCGCCCCGCCCCGCCCCGCCCCGCGGGCTCCTTCCTTCTCCTGCTCTGTGCACGATCTCTCCCTACCTCCGCCTGCCGTCTGCTTGTCACCCTTCGCCCCCATCTCCCTCCGAAGACCTCACTCTGCTCCCACACTTCACCCTCCCATTGCCCGGCGCCCCCCTGTGCTCTCCCTCCTCTCCACTCTCCGTGAGGGCAGGGCGAGGCTGGCTTCAGGCCATCCTTCTTCAGCCCTTTCTCGCTCTCCCCTCTGCACCAAGGCTCCTTCTCATCCTCCCCGACATTTGCCTTCTCGCCCATCAGTTCCCTGACCCCGTATCTTCCCCTTCCTTCCCTCTGTTTGCCGCCTTCATCCTCTGAAGCAACTTTTCCCAGCTACTTCCAGGCACCAGTGCCTCGACAGCTCCATGGGGCCACTACTGGTGAGCCTGGCATGGCGCAAGCCCGATGGTGCAGTGGGATGCTGTAGGGAATGGCCAGCTCTAGCCTCTCCCTCCCCTGGGAGAAAGCAGGCTCCTAAAAAATGATCAAGGACCTTGTAAACGGGCCCATTGTATGTGTTGACCCATTTACCCCAATGAACTAAAACCCACCTGCAAGGAGATGTTTCATAACCCCAGGAGCAGGGAATTCAGGGTTCAGCCCTCAGCAAACACCTCAAAGCCGGTGTTGCTTTTTGAAGTCATCGTTTTCCACATTAAGCAGCAATCTGAAGCACAAGCAGGTCTTTTTGGAGTCTCCAAGTTACATTTTTGGAGCTGACTGCTGAGTTACGTGCTCAGCTCCAAAAACCTCATTTCTTCAGGGTAGATGAGGTAATTGTAATCCTTTTGCAAAAGACAGCGATGTGCTGTAGAAATTCTCATTCGCTGCCATCTAATCTGCACAGAAATCACTGAAGTTTGATTATATGGAGGGACAGGTCAGATCTGAGACGACCCTGTAAAACCTGAAAAGAAATAGTTTCATAGAACAGTAAATCACCTGTCAAACAGCCTGGGGCTTTGCACCCAAGTGCTTGCTGTGGCTCTCTGTACTGTACCCATAAATGACACTTCATGTTAGGAACAAAGGCCATTATTTTGCATAGTTGATAACTTCTAATTTTTACATTAAATCTGCTCAGAGAGCCAGTTACAGCTGTGGCTTCCTCCTAGATGAACTCTGCTGAGTTCTGCTGGACTCCTCGACTCTGCTCTGCAACTGCATTAAGGCTAAAAACTTTCCAGACAGTCACTGAATTTGGGGAGCAGGTAGATGTGTGTGAGAGCTCTGTCAGGAGAGAAGGGGAGAGGAATTGCCTGCAGTATCTCTCATTCCCTGCTTTATCTCCCTCCTCTGCTGTGCATGAGAGCTCAGTATAGCCATTGCCATCACCATCCATGGGCTGTCTGCTTCCAGTCACTATTGGATTGAACAGTTTTCCAATACAGATTCCATCTAGATGCATGGTCTGCTGCTCTTGTGTAAACATCTCATATTGCCTTCTCTGTGGGCACCACTGCAAGGTAAAGGAATCGAGTATAAATCTAGGGAATTCTACCACAAACAAGGAAAAAAAGAAAAATCATCTAATCCCACTGTCTCATGAGTTAATTTGAACCTTGGAGTCTGCCGGATTCCAGGGCCGAGAAGGACCAAATGCCAGCAGGAGAAAAACCACCTTCTCTAACCCTGACTCCTTTAGGCTGAAAAGTAAGTTCCAAAATCCAAAGTCCTTACTAAACTTACTTGTATTAAAACAGGGAGAACCACAGAACTCTACAAATACTCATTTCTCTCAATTTTAAGCTTCTAGCCTCCATAAATACAAGAGTTTGTCCTCAAAAATAAGATTGAAACCTGCATCAGAAGGACTGATTTCTCATCAGGGGGTAAAACAGGGAGAACACAGAGTTGGGGGAAGATCTGGGGAAAAATAGGGAGAATAGAGTTAGGGGAAAATCTGGGGAAGGCATGGTGCCAAGGTGATGCTATGGGGCTGTTTCACAGTGCTTTCACAGCTCCAGCTAGGAAGTTTAGAAAAACCCCTGCCTTGAAGAGCCACCAGGACAGGGAAAGCACTGATGTCCTCACCAAAGCATCATGAGACTTGCACAAAGTCACTGAGATCAGAGAATCATAGAATTGTTTTGGTTGCAAGAGACCTTTACAATTGAGTCCATTATGCCAGTAGTGCCAAGTCACCACTGAACTGTGTCACTCACCATCGTGTCTACACACCTTTCAAACACTTCCAGAGACAGAGACTCCACAACTGACCTAGGCAGCCTGTGCCAGACCTTGGCAACACTTTCAGAAAAGAAATTCTGCCTAATGCCCAGCCTAAATTTCCCATGGCACAACTTGAGGCTGTGTCCTCCTGTCCTAGCACTTGTTTCATACATGAAGCATCAACTGCCACCTTGCTCCAATCTTCTTTCAGGTAGTTACAGAGGGTGAGGTCTCCTCTGAACCTCCTTTTCCTCAGGCTAAACCCTCCAGTTTCCTCAGCTGCTCCTCAGAGTACTTGTGCTCCACACCCTTTTCCAGCTTCATTGTCCTTCTTTGGACCTGCTCCAGCCCCTCAATCTGCTGGGACTGAAGGGTCCAAACCGTCTGCAGCAGTGCTGAGTACAGAGGGACAATCACTGCCGTGGTGTGCTGGCCACATCAGTGCAGACACAAGCCACGATGCTGTTGGCCACCCGGGCACACCGCTGGCTCACATCCAGAGAAGCCCATGGCAAGGAGCACCCGGCTGACCTCCTCGGGGGTGTAGGGACCCACCACCGCAAGGGGTCTGAGGGTGAGCAACCCAGGTCACCCACATCCTGCCAATCCTAAACCCCGCGGCAGGACTGGGCGGGGAGGAGGAGGAGGAAGAGAAGGAGGAGGCCGGTCCTTCCTCGCCCCCCTCCTCCCTCTCGCCGGGTTTCCTTGCAGCATTTCCATGCTAGAGGTCTCCACCGAGCTGCGGAGCGAGGATCTGCCTGGCTGCGCCGGGCCCTCTTCCTTCCTTTGTGCATCCCCCAGCCCTGTGCGAGCCGAGCCCCCCATTGCCCCGGCCTCCTTGTGCCCGCTTCATCCCGCCCTCCCGGAGGCTCCCCCGGCCCCGGAGGCAGGAGGCAGCCGCCCTACGGGCCGGCAAAGCTGAGGAACCGGGTGCCACGTCGTGCTACCCCCCCGCCCCGCTTCCCGGCCGGGGCACTGAGGCCGCATCTCCGCCCGCATCCATCCCCGCATCCTTCCCCGCTCCGCAGTTTCGGCGGCGGGGGCCCCGCTGGCGGATGCTGCGCGTCTTCCCGGGCCGCTAGTGCTAAATGCTGAGCGCCGACAGGATGGAGGAGTTCCAGAGCGAGGAAGAGGAGCCCTGGTACGATCAGCAGGACCTGGAGCAGGGTAAGGACGGGCAGCATCCCACAAGCTGCCAAGGATGCTGGGCCTGGGGGATGCGGGGGCAGAAAAGGAAGGCATTTCGCGGGCACAGGAGGGTGGGACACGTTCCCTTAAGACTGTCATGGGCTTGACAAAGCCGGTGCCTGGTCCTGCGGCAGCACCTCCGTGGAAATCTCGGCTCCGGTGCTCCAAACTACAGTCCTGGCCGTTGAAAGTTGAAACCTACAGGATAGAGGCAGGGAGCCGAGATCTGTCCTGAGCACCAGGAGGGGGAAAAATGTGGCGTGTTACATTCTCGAGAAAGCTGATACCCCAGAAAACTTGCTGTGGTCAGAATCCAACATGGGTAGTTATGACATTGCTTTCATCTCAGAGCAGCAGTAGGCATAGTTAGCAGGAACACTAATTAGTAATTAATAAATCAGAATGAATGTGTTGCTAAGTTGAGGATGCTGAAAGTCTTCCAAAAAGCTTTCACTGCGCAAGCCCAGACCCAAAGGGATCTTCAGCTAAAGTCACCTAGTTACTTCTGGAAAATTTTCCAATTGGGTATAAAAGCAGGAGAAATGGTGAAGAAGAAAAAAAATTCAAAGCCAACTTTAAAACAGCAGAAATAACCTTGTCAGAGGAAAAACATTCACTTGTGTAGTTTGTTTTGAAGTAACTGAACCCCTCTGTTTGCACTAGTTCTATGCAGTGTTTATCCCAAGGCTGGATAGTTCGTGGCTGCGAGTATCTGGGGTTTCTTTTCACATTTTTCTTATCTTAATATTTTGAGTCAACATGCAATGAGTAAATAACTGGACAGAGTCCTGTTCTAGGCTGGTGGCCAAGGACTGAACTGAACTGATTTGTCAATGCCTAGGGAAAATCTACCTGAATCTGGCACCCCTCGACGCAGTGTTCTGTAAGTACAGTTGTATTTGCCTTAGCCAGCTGACTGTCAGCTGCAATGCATCTGCCCACCATCACTCCAGCACCTTATGTCATGATTTAAAGTTTACACAACTTCAGCTACAGGGCACAGGTCCAGCNTTAACCCAAATTTCTCACTTAACAGGAAGTACCAGTAGTGGGATACTGGGCCGCACTCTTTGAAATTTAAACACTTGGATTAAGCCAGGGCAGAGCATGGAGACAGAGCTATCAGCTGAATAAACAGGGCAGCCTTTGAATACTCAGAAATTCACATTTCTGGGTGACGTCTTCCCATGGCTCACAAGGAGCCTGGGCACTGATCCAGGGGCAGGATGGAGGCTGAGAAGCAGCAGAGCTATGGATGAGCACAAGGAGTGTTGTACAACTTGGGACCAATTGATTTTTAGCCTAACACTGTCCCTGGTGTCAGATTCATGAGTCAGCACTGCCACTGTACTGTTACTTTAAAACAATAAAATCACCTTCCCACTGCAGTCCAGGTGTCTAGCCCTGACCCAGCAGTGTAAATGCAGAATAAGACTCCAGATGAGGGATTGATGCTGGGGACAGAGTCCACCTTTGGGCACTATAAAACTGGCAGAAAACCCAGACTCAAAACAAAGCCCAGCTGTGGGGTTTGCAGTCTCCTGTACAAATGGGGGCTGCACAGCCTTGTACAAAATCAGGAGGAGAGATGGGCAAGGTTTTAACTGACATCAGTCAACTCTGAAGATCCTACAGGGTAATTACAACCGTAATTAATTTGCACAATGCACAAAGCATCACGAAGGACAGTGCTAGACTCTGTCCACATACACTGTGCATTATAGCCACAGCAGTATCTAGAGGTCTTTAGTGACAGCACAACTGAGAAGCTCTTGGGTTGGAAACGAGGTGGAAGTACAGTGCGAGAGAGTACAGCGTGGCACGATTATGAGGCAGTTGCAGCACTGCTAAGAGGATCGGCATGCCACAGCCCAGGGTCGCACAGAATCCCACGCCTGGCAGCAGTGCCAGCAAGGCAGAGGACAAAAGCCCAGGCTTAAAGACTCCTTAAGAGCAAGGGGTGGGAGAAGCCTAAGCCAAGATAGCAGAGAAGCCATTGGTTGCCGGGCCTTTATCGTCATTTCACAGCATCATCAAATATTTATTACATTTACATCCAAAACTGTTTGCTAAGCAACAGATGGCTTAACTGGGAGCTCTGTGATGATTACATTAATTAACCATTTTAGCACCACAGAGCAGATCATGCCTTCAACTCCATTCTGAACACCTGTTACTTTCAGCTTCCTCCCCTACAGAGCTTTGCCCTGCTGAAGTAATTATTCTTACAGCAAGAGATCAAATCACTTCCCTCACCCCAGATTGCCCACAGTGACTGACTGACCATAGTGGAGGCAGCCAAATCTGGGCTCAGCCTCAAGGCCCTTCCAGCCTCATCCAAATGAAGTGACTTTCAGATTCCTTAACTCATTTCCTAGCATTCCTGTGTGGTTCAAGGTGTCATACCAGAACACCTTAGTGCACAGTGAAACTCTAATCCCAGCCAGTTTACTTGGCAGGGACATGGAAACAGCAGTGATGTCCTGTGAGAGGGTTAGTTCTTACAATGTTTTCTCAGGGAAGGTTTCTGATTTAAAGAAAGCAGTAAAAATGGAGTTCTGATGGCTTGGTAGCACAGTCATGCTTATTGCCAGGCTTTCTAAACTTGAATAGGCACCAGCACTGCTTTGGTTCAGCCACAGCCTCACCTTCCAGGGGTTGGGCAATCTGTGTCTCTAAATGCTGGATCCAGAATACAGTGCTGGTGAACCTTTTTGCAGCCATTGAGAACTGATGATGTGGCTACAGTTGCATCATGCCCTGTGCACAGAATGTACGTGCAGCCAGATACTGAGAGAATGAACGAGCTAAAATTAGAGAGTCTGAACTGGGGATAAGTGGGGACACCTTTTCTGTTCATCAGAAGTGTTTGTGTTTGGAACAGCTGCATGCCAGCTCAGTTGCTTCTGAATCCAGAGTGGAGGCCAGACCCAGTAGCTATCTGCCACCACTTTCAGCTGCCTTCTCTCTTGTAGCAATCTCCCAAGAAGAGTCCTCCTCTGCATTCTCTTATCTTCTCAGTTTCCCTTATGCCCCTGTCAGCATTTAGGTCTAACCCAAAGATCACAAGAGGTCTCTGGAGCCTAAATACAACCTAAAGCGCTGGGGTGGTTCTTCCACATAGATAAAACGGCCTCACACTGCTCGGAGTTAGCCAGCAGGACCAGAGGTAGTACAAGAACCAGGATGGAATCACGTTACTGCTGTGAAACAGTCCTGTCCTCCTCGGCAGCCACAGAAACTTTTGGGACAAACCATCTGCAATGCAGGCTTAGGACTTTACAGCTGTAACCTCTAAAGGTCTCTAGATTTAAGGTTCTTATTTTAATTCCTTCTCCTCCTGCCAAGCATCTGATTGCTTGCATGCTAAGAAGGAAAATGACACAAGGTGCTGAGCTTGCACCACTCCCAACTCACTCGTGTAAAGATTCAGGGCTACCAGTACTCCAGTGACCTGTGGATCAGTGCCAGTACCAGCCAGCACCCATACCTGCCTGTTTTCTGCATCTCCCAGCTTACTTGGGGTGATCCACAGAGTTGCAGTTCCATATCATCTTGCCCTAAAGACTCACTCCAAAATTCCATCCCTCATAATGCATTTATTTCAGCAGCCCAACTCCAGGGACAAGCCACACAGCTTGCCTGCTCTCCAGGAGCAGAGCAGTTAACTCCTTGCCCTTCCTCCCCAGAAGGACAGAGCTTTGCCTGCAGTAGCTGAGCCACTTACTTATTTAGCACTGTGGTACAGGCAGGTACTTATGGAACTGGAAAGTTTTCAGTGACTAATTGCTGAGATGCTTGGGAATGACAAGAGGGACTAGAAAAATCACAGGAGACAAGGAAATTAGATGACAGTTTGGTTAGTCTGAGGAAGGAATGAGAACCTACAAATCTGAGGGGAAAAATTATATATATAGATGGATTATATATATTATATATATTATATGTACTGTGCGACTTGGTCTAGGTGATCCTACTGTGGCAGAGGGATTGGACTAGATGATTTTTCGAGGTCCCTTGTGATCCCTAATGACTCTATAATTGTATAAATGTATATAGATATATTTTTATTTCCTGGAATAAAAATTCCCATTATGCAAAGGCAGCAAGGAAAGGGTACATAAGAAACCTCCCCACCACAACTTCCAAGATCTCCCTCCCGAGAAGCTCCTTTCCACATCTGCTGAACCCCAGACACATAATTCCAACTGTGGGAAAGAGATGAATTAGAGAAACTGCTGGAAGGGAAAAAGAAGAGGCAAAAGGGGAAAAACCAAAATAAATCAGTTTTCCATATCTCCCCTCCTGAAACAATCAGCTAATAGTGGCGTTTCTCCTTGGCAAGGCTGTGCACAAAGGATTTATGGCTGGAGCCCTCAAGGACATTTCCCCCACAGCAGCACTGAGCCCAAGGGACTGGGATCCAAGGCAGCAGCCGCTAACACCCTCCATGTGAGGGCTGTCCCCCCACCCCAGCATTTTTCAATCGTCTTTCTTTTCTCCTGTACCAGGCCATGCTGGCTGGTGACAGGGTAGATGCACTAACTCAGTGTGACAGTCAGGACCCACTTAGAGCTGCAGCAGCACTGGGGTCCAAGCCTGCTCCTGAAGCTGTGCCAGCGTTCGGGCCAACGCATGGATTGCTCACTCCCACACACACTCGATCTCCTCTACTAAAAGGTCTTTCCTGAGCAGCACAGCAGCATGTTCCCACCTCCCCCATCTAAGACATCTGTGTGCTCACACCAAATGCATCATTAGGGCTTCCAAAGCTTCTGCTTACCCTCCCCAAAAACTCACATGTGAGCCAAAAATTTAGGAAAATATCTCCAATACAAAATACCCTGGAGGAACAAGACCAGATGTTACACAACTGCTGGTCTTTGCACAGCTGGGAATTCGGAAGTGATTTTATGTCTGTTTGCATCTCTTTTTTTTTTTCAGTTCTAAACCTTCTTTCTAAATGGTGACAGTTCTTTTAATGATTTAAACAGCCTGTTCCTCTGCCTTTTGGGAAGTCTGTCTAGTTTATCCTGTGTGTAGAGCATCTGTCCTGGCACTGCTCAGTTAACTGTCTTCTCCCTGAAGAATTCAGTTCTTTGAGTCATCAGTACCTAGGTCCATGATAACCTCTTTCAGTTATGCAGCTGCAGTGATGGCAGTTGGTACTTGGACATTATCACAGCATTAGCATGTCACCCTCCAAGTTCTCCTGGTCCACAAACAAGCCAAGCCCAGGCAAGGCACACTGGACTGGGAAGTGGTGGCTGAGCACTGATCACTGCAGGAGGAGAAGCAGCACAGCTTCTCTGAACATTACTCTGAACATCAGAGCTGCCTCAGGGACACTGGTGCTGGTGTTGCACTCATGAAGGAGGCGTTGCCCTGCATCCTGATCAGGCCTCTTGATGGACATAACTAACTATCAGGAGAACACATTGAGTATTGCCTTGCACACTTACACTGGAAGGCTACAGCACTGTGTTCCTCCTATGTAGCTCCACAAATGGCACCAGTCACTCACCTGGGATCAAGACTCCTTATACTGTGGGCAGCATCTCCAGCCAATACAAATGCCAGGCCCAAGGCAGCTGGACTACATGTGAACATAGTACCTGGAGTAATAGGACTCTAGAGCATTTGCCAGCAGTGGTAGGAAGGGAGGCATATAAGGATAAGACACACTTTTCTTTAAAGTGAAGCAGGGGGGATACTAGGGAAGAGATTTTAGAGGAGCTGCTGAGTCAGGGATTTCTGCATGGCTGTGGAAGAAGAATCTGTGTTCCCACATGCCTCTGGCACATGAGAACAGCAGAGAGAATAACCAGCAGCCGCAGTGCTGGCAGTGGTCTTGGGGGCTGCGGCAGCTGTAGGTGGCAGTTGTACCAGAACTTGACTGCTCCCCAAGAAACCAAACCATTCAGGACCAAGCTGCCCCACCTGCCTCCTCCCTAGCAAGAGGGCAGCAAGAGCAGACAGAGTCATCTGGCTCGAAAAATACACTGTGTGAGTACAAATGGATCTGGGGAGCTGACAGGGTTATGGCAGCCATTGCTGTGGGGACAGTTCACTGCCACGTGAGCACACTGGCCTGTCCTTTGCAGGTCACCTTTACTCAAGGCTCAGCACATGCACAGTACAGTGGTGCAGTAGCAGCAGACAACATGTAAAGTCTCTAGTGCTCATCCTCATCAGCCACAATCTCCTGCTCCCAAACAGAGCAGGGAGATGAGACTGCCACATGGCAGCAATCCACATCTCTGTCTTTAGCTTTTAAGGAGTAAAAAGCCTCTATTCACGGTTCTCTGCATCTCAACATAATTAATTAGTTGGAGCTTGGCTGCCAGGAGGAAAGGTGCAGGAAAGCACCGGCTGCCTTTCTCCCTCCTCTTTCCTCGCTTCTCCTCCCCAACAGCCCGACTTGTATGTATTTCAGACATTTCTGATCCAGGTGCACTATCAGAGCCACCAGTTACTGAGCTCTTGGAAACCATTTTAGCCTACAAGGCAAACAGATATGGAGCCTGTTTCAAGATAAGAGAACAGCAGGAAAAGACACAGATGGGGCCTCAACCATGGTCTAATAACACAGCCATGTTATCATGCTCTAACAACTTGGCAAAAGGCACTCGGATTGCCACAGGCACAGAGTTGGGACTGCTGTGTATGTGTGTGTATAGACCTATCAGCTTATCAGCACAGGTGGCCATCCCTAACATATAGGGGAGGCTTTGGGGCACAGAGCAGTAAGAGGGCAGGAAGAAAAGGTGAGCTTCAATTACATTAAAAAACCTGATGAGCATCTGAGGAGAAAAAAAAAAAAAGAAGAGCTGATGTAAAGCAAATACTGAATAGGAATGAAAAATACAGAAGGCAAGGAAGGGAGCAGCAGAGGCTGAGAAGGTTGGAGGTCTTCCCTTCAGCACAGCACATATAGACAGTGAATTCCTGAGCCCTTTGTAAGGGTTTTCCATTCCTTGGTGGTGCCCTTTTTGCTCAGAGGAGGGGAGACAGCAGGGAGAGAGCTGCTGTCATTGCACTGTGCTTGCCTCAACCTCCAGCTCTCAGCTATTGCCTGAGCTCCAGCACTATCAGGGACACTTGCACAGCCAAAGGCTGCTCAGGGGTGTAAAAAGAAAAAGTATAACACAAGAGAAAGAAAATCAAGCGGGAAAACCAGTAAATATTATTACACTAACAGAAGTGTCTGTGACCAACGTTATGCAGCCCAGCTAGAGCCACAGTTGAAAGCAAGGAGAGGATGAGGTGGAGGTAGCTATGCAGCCAGGAGCTTCACATGTTCCTACCCAGCATCTTTCATCCATTCTGCATCAGGCTGCCCTGCAGAGGAAATGTTGCCTTTGCAGTATAGCTGACTACATCTAAATGACAGGTCCCCACCAAAAACACACAGTGTGCAGCTGAGCTGGGTAACAATGACCAAGTGTAAAGGGGGTGGAGAATCCACATCTCAGCAACAGTATCAGTGGCTCTCTGAAAGCTCTGCCTGGCCATGGAAAACACTATCATCTGTGGAATGGACACAGTGAAAAGGCTTTTCCAGGTTGTTTGCAAGATTCTGCCAGATGGCTCTTGCTCCTCTGTACCCCAACACATTTCCTTGTAAAGACTTTTAAGGGCTAACTAAGCCT
This sequence comes from Upupa epops, assembly GCA_013397515.1. Lineage (NCBI taxonomy): Eukaryota > Metazoa > Chordata > Aves > Bucerotiformes > Upupidae > Upupa > Upupa epops. The sequence goes on from VZRI01003324.1 coordinate 1,541,385, forward strand.
CCATCACCTGTTGTGGAGCACCAGTAAGTGATATACAAAAGCTGATTTTCTTTGTAATTTATCCAGACAGCACAATCCCTTGCAACTAAGAAGAAAAATAAATGAATAGCAAGTACACCCTACCCTGGGGTAAACCAGTATAGCATCATTTATTTAGACTTTGAAAGGAATAATTGCACCTACCCTTGACTCTAAGTACCCGTGTGTAATGGTGCAGGCAGCCAACACAATTAAATGAAACATCAACAGCATTAAACATCAGTTCTGAACTCTTATTAAACTACTCCATCCATCAGCTAACAAGCACCCTGAACTTCTTCTAGAGACCTCCATGCCAGAGCTTTGCTGGCTGTTGCACCCCACTCTTTAGTAGATGTATTCACTGTCCACAGCAAGAGCAGAGCAGCCCTTCCTGCAGCCCAGCCTTTAAAAAGGGACCAATAATCCCTTAATTGATGCTTAGCTGAAAAGAACCTGTAAAAACACAGTCCATAAAGCAAACCTTTTAGCTTTATGAGGCAAAGGACTTCTAAGACATCCTCACATCCCTCAGGCCTGCCTCTCTTAATGGGATGGGACTGAGTTATTTAAAGGTGAGGAGCAAAGCAAAGCATGCCTCTCTTGCACTCGGAGCAGCAGGCATATATGCTCACAGCCTAAACATACAAACCCCCTTGATGCAAAGGGGCAACAGGAGAAAGCCCAATGCAACTGCTTCAGATGGTGGCTTCTTTCAGAAAGCCCTGTTATACGGATCATCTGAATAGCCAGTGGATCACCATTAATGCTGAGAGCAGCCCAATCCTTCCCTGCCCAGCACCAGGCTTACGCTCACCTGAAGCCACAACCAAGACAAAATAAACCCTTCAGGGAACAGACTGCAGCAAAGATGGCTCTGGCCAACCAGATGCAGGGCAGCACTGGGAAGGCAGAAAAGGCTCCAAATCCCATTTTGTCTTTATTGAAAGGTACAGTGAAGGCTGGGGCAGCTGGGAGTGCTAAGCTCCAGGGCAGCCCTGTGCACATCTGCCTGTACCAACTTTGCCACGGGATGTTGCAGCAGGGGAATACCCACAGTTGGTTTCTAAGCTTCATTCAGGCAGAGACAACCTGCTACAGCTTTTGGATCGGGACTTTTTTGAGGTCAGCCAGAGGAATTACTGCTGGGCTGACAGTGATCTCTGCAGCTTCAGGTCAGCTACTTCTGGTTACCCTGCCCAGCCATGCTCCCCTGTACTGAGCACTGCTTGCATTTAGATCCTGCTCCCTTCCCACCATATGGTCTCTCTTCTCTTCCCCTCCCTCCTTGCTCAGGCACCTTTCCTACCAAAGCTTGCAGGGAAATGCCATCTCCATCCCTCCCTTGTTTTGCTCCACAGACACAGCAATTTGTGTAGGGACATGGAGTGGCTCCTTGGCTAGTGCCAAGGAGAAGGGTCACATCAGTGCTTACAGTACCAAGCCAGGGGCCATCAAGCTGGTGCTGCCCAGGACAGTTTGCATCCACAGTCTTCTCCCAAAGAGGATTTGGGCCACACTGAGGCCTCCATTTCTTAAGTTGAATGTTGGCCATTTCCCAATGGCAACATCAGCACGGGCAGGCAGCCTGCAGAGGGATCGGGCACATTGAGGGGATGTGCAGCATAGCCACTCCCCACAACTTTATTTCTGCTTCTTCTGTGTTGGGAGGGAAGTGGGGGAGGGAGGCATCAGCATATGTGCTAAATTAGAGTAAGTCGTACAGCACTGGGTGGCTGATCTGGCAGTGGTGAAGCAAGGAGAAAGAAAAAATTGTAGAGAAAGCATAGTGCTAGGCAGAGAGAATCCCCAAATTCCTAAATAGTTCTTCCCACCCCCCCAAACAACTTACTGAAATTTCGCATTCAGTGCCAGGATTTTGAGGTCTCCAAGGGGAGGAGCTATGTGTTCCCACACCCCATACAGAGCCACAATTAGTGCAAAGATCAAGAGGGATCTGGTGTAAAGATGAATTAAAGCACTTCTGCACAACTCCCTCCCCAGGGTCCCATAGCTTTGAGGAGACCAACAGGTGGGAAAGAGGACTCAGTATAAAGGAGTGAGTAAGACAGGATTACTGGGGATGCTTTGGCTGGCAGGCAAGCAGATAGGGAGTTTGTGTGTGTGACAATGGCTGAGGTGGTTAAAAGAGACTAGAAGAATCAATTCCCCCATGTCCTTTAAGCCTGGAGTCTCCTAGGTCCTTACGCTCAAAATGGAAATGAAAAATCAATTTCCTCCTCGGAGCTCAGCCCCATTCTTTCCTCTTTCCCACTTGTCCCCAAACGCTGCCCATTTCCCCCATTAAATTATTGCTGACAGAGACCTTTAAATTGCAGTGCAGGATCTTGCACTGCCTAATCCACTTAACTCAACCCCAGCTGATTAAATTGGATGCCATATGGTGGGAGAGCACTAGTGTAATCCACAGGGACAGGGGGACACTTGACTCATTACCTGGAGCCCCACACAGAGCTCTCTAGCAACACACCCATGTGCTGGGGCCCTGCTTGTTGCAAGGGATGTAATTTGCAATGTGCCAGTCTCCAGCCACTGCATCAGCTTTGGCAAGGTGGCCATGCCATTAAATACAGCTGCAAGCAGCTTAAAGACACAAATTGTCCCCTCTCTCCACTGGCATCTGGCTGTTCCTCCATCCCCAGCTGGTGCAGCAAACACTTGGTCTCCCAAGGGCACAGATTTGGTGCTTGAAAAAAAAAATAAATTAAAAATGCAGGTGGAGGAGGTCTGTGCATGGGGAAATGGGCAACGTTGATAGTTGCAACCACAGCCCTCAGGCCAGGTCACTGTGCATGATAAGGATTATAATTAAAAAGGTCAAAGCCCAGAATAATACCTGGCAGTTCAGACCACAGCTGGAGAGCACATTCCTATGGTAAAGGGGAGATCTGAGGACACACTGAGCAGCTGGATCACATCTGGGGAGTCAAAAGCCCTGAGGCATCACCAGAGCCACACAGAAAGAAACGCACCCATTGCCCAAACTAATAACATGAGCACATGACACAGCACAGTGTTATCCATCAGGAAAGCCTTGTCCCAACCAGTGACACCACCAACCTCTTGTCCAAAGGTTCAGCATGGCACTCTGTTAGTGATGTGCCATTACAATTGGGATTTTCCCATGCTCAGAATACACCCTAGGTATCCTGCTTCTCTTCATTTTGTCTTAGTGACCTGCAATACCTCTTTCCTAATCAGTCGCATGGCCAAATTAACCACTGGAAAAAATTATGGCTGCTTTCAACTCTGGCAGCATCTGCAAAACCCATCATTGGCTGCAGACTAGAGAGGAGTGCTGTGATGGGCTGAGGAAACACCAGGAGACCCAGATATCCTCACATGCTGCAGGACTGACACTCAATAATCTGTGTGATAACCATTATCAGAGCAAGGAAAAGCAATAACACACACCAGGACCTGTTTCCTTACCTTTTTGAGGGCTTAAGGTCAGGTTTTCAGTCTGCCACCATAAGAGCTAGAAACACCTCTAAATGCACCAAGAAACCAGGGAGGTTGGTCTTTAAGAAGACAACCAATGTTTGTGAAAGCCAAGGGGTGTTCTCAGCATCACCAGATCACAAACATCATTAGGTGAAGTGCTCAAGCTCTGGCCAATGCAGGACTCACAGGTGCCATGGCTTTTCACCCAGAATTTTAGCTGACTACACTGTCAACATGTATTTTCCCCGGCACTTCTCCCAAAGTTCAGCTATTTCAGTAGCTTTTTAAGGGCATTTAGAGGTGGCAGAGAGTGAAGGGAAAGTAGTTTGTGCTCTACCCTGGAGCTACCCCAAGGAAACAGCCTCAGACTCAGCTAGCACAGTGCTTCCTGGGCAGGAGGTACTTCCAGCCCCCTCGGGCCACGCATGGTTTTATTACTTATGTCAGTCTATTAGCAGGTGATGGATGGAAGCTGACGGGGAAGGCAAGGCACTCCCTTCGTTAGAGATAATATAATTTACAGAGCATCCCCAAGGCCCTGCAGGGCTTTGCTAACCCTTGTTCTAATTCTGATGGATGCTGAGCCCTTTTCAATTCCACAGGTCTTAGCGGTAGGTGATGGAGGTACTGAACACCTGCCACAGCCAAGTCCCGTGGGCCTGATCCTGGCTACACAGTGTGTAATGTAGGGCAGAAGGGTAACACAGCCAGCCAGGCATCAAACTATTATTGCATGGAGGAGCTGAAGGTGTTCCAAGTTTGGCCTCCCCTTTCTTATGCAGCCCAGCAAGACAAAAGAGGCTGGATCCTGTGCCCCTTACATGTACACCCATGTAAAACGTTGCCAATAAAAGCAGCACCATACAAAGCATGTTGCCGTTCGGTGTGATGGCATTTGGGGATCCCAAAGCATCCAGCTTTGTCCCATCTGCTTTTCAGACTTGCATTTGGCTGCAGAGCTGGGGAAGACACTGCTGGAGCGCAACAAAGAGCTGGAGGACTCCCTGCAGCAGATGTACGCCACCAATGAGGAACAAGTACAGGAGATAGAGGTAGGGACACTCTGGAGCCAGGGGTTGGGATGGAAGCTGCTTGGCCATCACTAAGGGCAATGATGGGGAAGGGGTGTTTCTACCAATGCAAATAGCTCAGGTGCCAGTAGAAAGGAAGGGATGGGGCATGGGTGTTTAGGTGTCTTCTATATGTGCTTGAAACAAGATGAATTAAGGTCTAGTTAAGCCTATCCCAGCCCTGAAGAGGGTCCCTTTCCCCCACTAATATTTTCTCCCCATCCCCTGTCCAGATGTGCACACCAGATTTTGGCACCAGGATACAACTGGGTCATGTTTGGCCTTTTCCCTTCCCATCCCTCTGCCTTCACACTCATTTCTCTTCACTCTGCTACAGCTTTCCCTTTATTCCAGTCATTCATAATCACAGTGGTTCCCAGCTGGCCCTTCGGCACCCCTGTAACACAGACTCTTTTGTTAGAGGCATAAAATAGCTCTTTCTCCTGGAGTTGCAATCTAAAACACTGTTTCAAGCATCCTTTGGGGTCAGGGCAGTGTTTCTGGAGCCCAAAGTGCTGAACTTGGAGGTTTAAACCTGCTGTGCTAAGAGGGTTTTCATCCACTGAAAAAGTTCTAGGGATTTGTGAATTAAAAAAAGATAGGAACCCCCCCTGATTTAAAAGGACGCAGAGCAGAGGAGGGCTGCAAGTTCACAAGAGCAGCATGTGATGACTGCAGCAATCTGACAGCTGCTGCCCAAGGAAACTGGTGGATGGGTTTAGCCATCCCCAGCAGCAGCCCTTCAGGAACACATCTACTATAGGATTTGGGATCTGGTGCCAGCTGAGGGTGAGCTGTAGGGTAGATTCCCCTTTCCTGGGATAGTCTGCAATGACAGACTCCTAGAAGCAGTCTTTGAACACAGAAACAGTGAGTCTGCTCATATTCCACAGACTCCAGAGTTTTAGCCCAAGGAAATCCAACTTCTGCAATCAATCTGCAAGGCAATCCAGTAACCAGCCACTTTGAGTCAAGTTTGGGGATGACTTTCTTTAGGTACTTGGAATAAGAAGCATTAGCTGAATAGAAGATTGAGGTTACTGCCTTTCACAGAGGGCAAGGAAAGCTCAGTTGTATTTTAGACACAAAACTATTTACAGCAGGCAGAGGTGATGAACAGTTTAACTGTGGAAGAGGCTTCAGTCAGACAGAGGACAAATCAGCCACAAACACATGACTAGAGGAAGCAAAAGCTGTGGGAAACAGTCTGCATTTGGGATGTGGAGTTTTTCTGGTTCACTTTTTCTTGCAGTACCTGACCAAGCAACTGGAGATGCTGCGGCAGATGAACGAACAGCATGCAAAAGTCTATGAGCAGCTGGACCTGACAGCACGGGATCTGGAGCTAGCCAACCAAAAGCTTGTGCTGGAAAGCAAAACATCCCAACAGAAGATCCAGTGGTATGGCATCCCATCCTCCTACCACAGTGATGCAATATCCAGAGACCTTCATCTCACTTTCCCCTGCCCCACAGCACAGCATGTCCTTGCTATTTAATCTGTTCTCTTATCAGTCAGTTTCTGCAGCTATTTACAACATAAGCTCATTGCACTGGTGCTGGTTAGCAGAGGTCAGCGACAGCACAGACACCCCTGGGACAAGGGCTGTATCTGCCAGAAGTGTAGTACAGTATCTGCCTGTCCTCACTCTGTTTCTTTGAAGAAACTCATAATCATACCCAGCACACAGCCCAGGAGAAACACTAGGTACAGACCCGTGGCAAGTCCATGATGAAACACTGATTTATCAATAATAAGTCTGTCTTAAAACAAGACCATGATCAAGGTCATCCCTGGAAACAACAGACAAAGCCATGTCCTTGCAATGCAGCATCTTTTGCAGACAACTGTGCCAGAAGGGAGTTTAAGAACAGAGTGTTTTACAAACTACATTCACAGCCAGAACAAAACTAAATCCCTGCCCGGTCTCTTTAAGTTTCTCTCTCTATGATAAACAAGAGGAAGAGACTAAATAGCTCGCCTGCTTGCCTTTAGTGCAGATGTATTCCAGCATAATGCTTAACTGCCAGAGGGTGCTGCTCTAGCCAACTGACAGGCTGTCTGATAGGACAGAAGGTCTCACATTACTACAAACCTTTGCTGCTGCTTCAATGCCCCATCCTTGTCTACAAAAATCCCAATTCAAGGACAACCAAATATAGAAAGACCAACCACTGCCATGAAAAGCACTGTCACACCCCAGGGGCACACGCTAGAAACTGGGAGCACTCTCTGTAGACACACTTTTTGTATAGGGAAAAAAAGTTTTCAAGGCCCTGTAAGTGTGCGACTCCTCATCGATGCTTCCTCCTCTCTCTGCAGCTTGACAGAAACAATTGAGGGGCTGCAGAACCAAGTGGAGGAGCTGCAGAAGCAGGTGGAGGAAATGCGGAGCTTGGAGCAGCTCCGCATTCGGCGGGAAAAGAGGGAACGGCGCCGAACCATCCACACCTTTCCCTGCCTTAAGGAACTGTGCTCCAGCCCCAGGTACAGAGCCTTGCACTTAGCAACCACTGCAACCTCCTTTCCCACCTCCCCTGCCTATGAACAGGGGATGAAGTGTGGACCCAGACCCTCTGGTGAGCACAAAACCCTATGTACACCCCTCCAGAGACCTCAGCTCCGCATCAAAGCACAAAACTCAATGCAGGAGACAAAGGGATGACCCCCCTCTCTCCTCCCTCCCCACCTAAGCCAGGCAGTGTTGGCAAATCAGAGCCTTCACAGTTCTATCATCAGCGATGCTTCAAGAGGAAACCTGAGATCTTTTTCAAAGGACAAGAATAGCTGCCCAGGAGGATTTTGATACCTCATGCAGATGCACTGGACCAGGCTGCAAGGGACTGGTGTTGCCTAGAGGGTCTGGGACTCTCTTGGCACACTGGCAAGGAGTTGTGCAGCAGTACACTCCAGTCAGGACGCATTCCGTCAGCTCTAGCCTGTCCCAGTACAGCCTACCCAGTAGTACCTCCTGTGTGTTCTGTGATTCTGTGAAGAGGACTCTTACCTACACAAGCTTCCCTACCTGAACAGGCACTGCTCATTTTTAATTTGCAGCTGCCTCCCAGCACAGTACCAGAATCTGGCTCACTGAAACCAGTTGAGATGGTACATTTTGTCCTGTATGGCTCCAGCACCCACTAGGAGCACCAGCCACAAACCAAAATATGCCACAAAACTGACAAGTCCTTCAGCACTACTTGATCCTCCTCAAAACCCAGCCACTGTGTTGATTCAGTGACCTTGTGAGCACATTTCTTGCTCAGCTTTGTCCATAATAAACACTTCTTTAAATAGATAAGCAGTTGATAAACTTAGGTATTTAAAGCATCCTCAGTCAGAGGATACGAACAAAAGATACTTTTACTGCAGCAGCAACAGTGATGTTTATGAGGCCACAACCTAACCCCCAGCAAAATCCACTTAATGTCTCTATGGTTCTTTCCCTCACCCAGTCCCCCAATGCCACTCTGTCACCAGTGCCTCAGGACCTTAGTTCAGCTTGTATCTCTGCAGTTGGCTCTGAAGGTCAGGCTGCCCTTCAGTAACTTGGAAATGTGTTCAATACCCCCTATCACTAGTCAGTGCCTCCCAGGGGAGGCCGTGATGCCTGTTCTCTTCCAATCTGTTCTGACCAGACATGATGCCATGGGCATTGCACTGAGGAAGAGAGAAAAATCCAAATTCCCAACAGCATCGTGAGGGAAGGGGGCAGTGTCTGTTAGCACTTCCCAGCAAAGAAACCAACACAACTCTGTCAAAAATCTGTCTGCCTCCCTTGCTGTGTAAGTCTTCCCCCACTGTCATTGGATCTCCTCCCAGACCCCAGAGCCCATGCTTCTGGTTTTGGCTGGGTGGTGTTTGAGGTTGTTGTCAGACACAGTGAGCAGTTGGTGAACTCCAGGATGAAGCAAGCAGCTGATAAACTCCAGCAGAAAAAGCTCAAAGCCTTAAGTTCAAACTGGTAACACCTAAACAATCATGCTTGTTTCAGAAGGTTCGTGGCTTGTCCATTAACCAGACAAGTCTTTCACTGTTTAGGGTTTCATTTCCCTCCTGCCTTTCATTATTGCTGCCAAATGAGGCTGCAGGTTCTTTGGGACAAAGTCTGGTCTCTGTGTCCAGAAAAGCCCCAGCCATAACCTTGTGGTCTCCAGGTACATGGGAGGAACTATATCTCACCCTATGAGTACAGATTACTTCCTTTCAAGGGCATCAGTGGAATTACTTTCATGACAATAAGACAATTAAGGACTGTCGCTTGGTCAAACTCTCTCAAGGGTTTTTTTTTTCTTTCAGGTATGAGGATGCATTCCAGGTCCACAGCAATTCCACAGAATTCAACCAGAAGCCACTGGAGAGGGAGAACGAGCGTCTCCAAGCCATGGTGAACTCCCTGAGGTCCCAAGTCAACCAGGAGAAGCAGCGGAAGGAGAGGGTTGAGCGAGAGTACACCTCTGTTATTCAGGAGTACTCAGACCTTGAACAGCGGGTGTGTGAGATGGAGAACTGCAAACTGCGCATCAAAGAACTGGAAGCAGAGCTCCTAGAGCTACAACAGATGAAACAAGTCAAGAAGTATCTGCTCAGCAGAGAAGACAATTTGTCTGAGGCTCTCCTTGAGCCACTGAATAATGCACCAGAAGCAGACTACATTGACCTCTCTGAGGAGGAGGGAGGGAAAAGTCATGGGCCATCAATGACACCTTCCCCAAACCACCCTGTCCGGAAAAGCTGCAGTGACACAGCCCTCAATGCCATTGTGACCAAGGATGCGGTGAGCCGGCACGAGGGCAATTACACACTCCACGCCAACAATGTGCGCAAACGGGGCATGTCCATCCTGAGGGAAGTGGACGAGCAGTATCACGCCCTGCTGGAGAAGTACGAAGAGCTCCTAAGCAAATGCCGGCAGCACAAGGACAGTGTGCGCCATACGGGGGTCCAGACATCCCGGCCCATCTCTCGTGACAGCTCCTTCAGAGATTTCCGGGGAGAGGGACACGAGCTGGAAGAGCGGAAAACCATGGAAAAGACCATCAGCAAACACGTGGAGGCCGTAGACAAGCGGCTGGAGCAGAGCCAGCCCGAGTACAAGGCTCTTTTTAAGGAGATCTTCTCACGCATCCAGAAAACAAAAGCAGACATCAACGCCACAAAGGTGAAAAACAAGAGCAGCAAATGAGTCCTGCCTCTCTGCAAACCCTATGTGCAATCTCAACAGCCAAGTCTTCTCATCAGCCCCAGGAAATGCAACACGGCCCCACTGCTTTGAAGGTTTGAGAGGTTTACAAGTCAGAAAATGTCATGGAGACTCGAGACAACTCATTGGGACAACTGTACATTGTAGTTAGAGGATTTCAAAAACTGTATGACAGATCTCTGCATGAGTTGCTGCAGCTGCCAGACATCCAACAGCAACATAAACCACACCACAAAAACAAAGAATAGTGATCACCTCCTTCACCCTCTTCAGCTTGTCTTACAGCCCAATTGTCTGCAAACAAAAGCCTGGATGTCCTCCAGCACCTTGCCACAGCTGGAGCACAGTGAAAAGCCATCAGAACTTCAGGGGCTGCTCCAGCACACCAGTCCAACCTTCCACTTTGGTTTTATGGCTAAGAACCTTGTACCTGAGAGATGTTTGTCTGTGTCCTCCCCTCTCCCAAAGCGCAGTATGTTCTTGCTACCTAAGCCATTCTCTTACCAGTCAGGTTTTTCAGCTATTTACACAATGCAAGTTCATTGCAACTGGAAAAACTTGAAGAGAAACATAAAACTGATTGTTCTGTCTCCAGAAGTATTTTGGTCCACACTCTCCAGACTGTAGGCATATGGGATTCCCTTGCTTTAAAGCTGTGCCAGTATTTGAGCCCAGGTGAAGCACGTGCCTGGTAGGAACGTGATGATCAGGGTTTTCCCATAAGCTAGATGAGAAGTGCTATTACAGTATCACAGACATGCTTTCATCTCACCTTCTGGGTACCAGCCTGCTGTGCTGTGCTCTTCAAGAGGTCGTTATGGCCCCATTGTAGCAATCTTCTCGACTGCAGCTTGCATGGGCTTGCAAAACTGGCTGCCAGTGACTCGCAAGCAAACAGGACAAAGAAACTCACTTGTACGGCGTCAGGAGCTCTGGCCCTGGCAGTAGCACTGTTCACACATTGCTCCACACTTCTGCTTGGAAAATCTCCTGAGTGAGAGGACAGGTTTTAGTTTTCTGCTGAAAATACCCTTCCTTGGCTAAGCCTGCCCCCAAATGTTGTCACATCCCATGTTCCAGTTCACTTTCCAGCACTGAAATCTCTTCACTTTTGCTTCCACAGACATGTGAACACACAGCCAAAAGGCCACTGCAGTCTCAGGAATTGCCAGTTCCCATTTCTCATGACACAGATGTTGATCTTGTATGGTCAGACACATTTTAGGCAGAAAAGCAGCATTTCATTCCAGCTTAGGCAACATCCTAAGCATTGAGCCACAAACATGGAGCAGTTCAGTGTAAGCTACCTACTCTACCTGCCTGGAGAGACTCTGAGGCAGATCTGGAGCCTGTTTTCACCAGCTAGCATCTCCAAATCTGGTAAATGGTTGGCATTTTTGCAGCACTGAGATCAAGAAATGATAACGCAGCTTTGGAGAGGGAAGACCATTAAAATGTAACTATGCTCTGAGTCTAAGGAACTACTTTTCTTTCACTCATCATGGAAAGAAAGCAAAAATACACCCCTCCAAATACCCTCTTCTGTTAAGCTGAGTACTATAAGGTAAGTAGGCAGGAGTGCAATGCCCAAAACTTCCCTGCTCCAGAGGTCTCCTCTTCCAAACATCCACCACCAACCGCTACGCTCTTCCACACCCTGCATTTTCAGGTGCCCTATGGCCCCAAACTCGAGAAACATTAGGAGCTGTATGCACAATTACGGCTACCAGCTCTGTAACAGTATGGAGAACCTTCATGCCTTATTTATTTATAATGGAAAGCAGTTGTCTAATAAAACAAAATAAATAAAAATGAACAACAGCATCAAAAGCAGCATCATTGATTTTTCTGGGAGCATTCACCACCCTGCTAATCCAACACTGGTGACTGAGGATAGCTGAAGCAGCACTAGTTTGAGTCAGCCCGCACTTACTCTTGCAGTCATCTGGTTGTTGCAGAGGTGTGGGAAGAAGATCATCTTCACTTCCCATTTGGAACAATCCCAGGGGAATCAGCATCAGAGTGTCGAGCAGATTAAACGTATTTTCAAATACTCTATTCTCTTGAATAAAAAAGAAACACCAGTATTCGCAAAGCCAAGACTTTCTTTAAAGCTCTTTTTACTTTTAAGAACAGAAGAATTATTTGTTTAATTTTCACGTATGATTTGGGTCAGGAAAATGCTTCGGGCTCCTTTGCAAGAAGCAGAGAGAATGTGCTGAACTCTTCTGCTGCATTATTTATATAACATACATTTTATACACTCGGACCACTAACGTTTGCCACACAACAAAAACCCTTCTTTTGTCAGCTCTGAAGTCTATAAAAAACACAATTTCTAAGCTTGCAATTCAAATGCTATTTTTATTTTGATCTTTCTTGAAAACCTCACATCCAATCCCGACACAATATTAGTGTTTGGCTCCACAAAGGCACAGCTGCCGTAGCTCTACAGTTTGTTCCGTAAAGTGCTGAGGGCATTTCTTTCCACAGCCAAAAATATTAGTGGCCCTATACACACATCCTGATGACTGTGTGCGTCAGAGTCACTTGGTTTTTTTTCCTTAAGTGAGGCTTTCAGTGATCAAAGGAGGAAAAAAAATGGATCATTCTCTGGCCTTTTTATCCCACCTTCTATATAAACTTTTCAAATTGCTTTGAAAACACCAAGGAAAACTACACAAGTCCATTAAGAGGTAAGAAGAGAATATTAAGCAACCACACTGCTCACCACAGAAACTGGTCTAATAGACAGCAGCAGCTATTTAATAGCACACCCCACGATTTAAAACAGAAATAAAACCACTGAATGCAATTCAAGGGGATAGGAACAAGTAGGATATAATAGGAAGTAAGGATTCGTTGCAAAATTTGGCAAAACCAAAGACCCCGCTCAGCTCACACCATTAAGATCAGCAAGGGCATGGCTTATCCAGAGTTCAGGTTTATGCTGAATTTGAGAAATTATATTTAGACAAGTGTTCTTTCATCATATCTAATCTGCATTCTTGCTTTACCACCAATCTGAATAAGCCAGCAGAAACCACTCACAAACAAGGATGGACACTTGAAGCAGAAATTCAAGGGTTTTACAAAGTTCAAACTAACACGGAAGGAGATTTCAGCAGTTTTCCCTCTCTTACAGGAGCTGAGACCCTCTGGAAGGTCCATCAAAGTTCCAGCTTACTCCTACATTTATGTCTTGTGCCCTCACCTACACAGGGAGCAACGAGCTCCTGGGACACATCATGTTTCAGATGGCTCCTCACAGCTCTTGCTCACCAGTGACCTCTATCACCAAATGGGGTGAACTTGCATCAGCACTGAGAGTTCATTTCTCCAGCTTAAAATGTCAAAAGCTTGGCTCTGCTTGGCTCACAGCAACGCCAGGCCTTGTCATCCCATCTCTGCCAAGGAGAGCTGTCTCCAGACGGCCAAGCAGAGATCCCTCTGCTTTTTACCAAGGCTCTCCATCCACCAACACAGCTTAGGAATGAAGCAAGACAGAGAAATGTCTTTTAGATGAGTGACCTTCAAGCTCCTTTCCCAGCCCCTCTGTGCACCACACAATGACCCCATCCTTTGTGTGTGCCACCAGCACAGTAACAACCCCAGCATGTCTGAGCATGGTTGGTAAAATGAGTCATCCTGCTTTGGATATTTTACCCGTCCATCCCTCTGGGTACAAATCACAAACATTTATCTGTTGCCTGTTCAAAAATAAGGTCACCAGATGGCAGATTTGCCCCTGACAGTGCTTTTTTTCCTCAAAGCATTCTACTTTCAGAGTAGTTTGGACAGGGAAGTAGAGCAGAAGAACCTCAGGACACAGAGATTCAATTATAAGTGTGGAGCCCTTCTTGGTCCCCAAGCACTGCTCAACCACAGTCAGAGCAGACTGACCATCAGTGCTCAGGACTTCCTCCTTTCCCAAGGACCAAGTTTCCTGATTTTGCACAGACTGACCCAGCTCAGATCTTCAGTCACAGTCTTTGTATCAGCTCAAAACACCCATCTTTACTTCACCCACAGTTTTAAACAAAAGATAGTCAGCTCCTGTCAAAACATCAGAGTAAATTACAGCCTTATCCCTGCCCACGCATCTTCCTGCTGCCAAAAATAGCAATCCCTAGCCTTCCTGAGTGTACACACCGCTTGTCAAGCCAACCTGACAGCTACAGCAGGAGTAAAAGCTAAAGGATTTCTACAAGTGTTTCACTCTGCTGCATGCCCCAACCATCTCAGCATTTCCCTTATGGGCCTGGAGACACATCTGTGTTGCAGTATCAGCACTCAAAAGAACTCATGACAGAGATACATTTTTATATAACTATTCAGCATTATTGAGCAGGTGAAAATCTGAAAGCTGAAACTTCCCAGGTGCAAAAACTAGACAGAATATAAAAAATGCTGGATATATCTTCATTTCTAAACCTATCAAGCCACACTCAGTCCATGAAGGCACCGAATGCAGGCACTGCTGCTTGCACTACGAGTTGCTGGAAAACAGCTGCCCAAAGCAGCCCCCACTATTCACCCCAGGACCCCTGTACCCCACATGGTGTCCTGACACTGTCACACTAGGGATCCACAGAGTCATCTCCCCACAAGCATCCCACCAGGGCCTGCCTCAGCACCCCAGACCCCATATGTCCTACATCTCCCATTCAGCACCCCACAGACCCCATAAGCCCCTGAGACCTCCTGCATACTCCACACACCCCATCTATCACCACCCTGCCCCCCACCTCACAGACATCACACACCCCACAGCTCATATATCCCATACATATCCCATACATCCCACAGATCCCAACCATATCCCAACCCAGGCAGTCTCGCCCCACCCCACTCAGGGAGCACAGCTACAATGGGGGATATACAAGGAAGATGCCCAAACAGCTAGAGGTCTTGTTAGGAAAGCCAAGCCAAGGTTTGAATTGAACCCAGCCAAGGAGGTCAAAGGGAACACCAAGAATTTCTACAGGTATGTTAATGGTAAAAGAAGATGAGGGAATGTGTGAGCCCCCTCAGAAAGGAA